>CM056059.1:7587400-7609638 GCA_029574335.1 Rana kukunoris | reverse complement strand
TTGATGCGAAATGGGGGGTGGCACATGTGGCGGTGGCCCCTGTGGCGTCCGCCTCGTTGGGCATCCCCTGTGGCGTCGGCCTAGTTTGGGTGGCGTCGGCCTAGTTTGGGTGGCGTCGGCCTAGTTTGGGTGGCGTCGGCCTCGTTGGGCGGCGTCGGCCTCGTTGGGCGGCCCCTGTGGCGCCGGGCGGCCTCGTTGGGCGGCCCATCGTTGAAGAAAAATTACTTATTTTCAAATTTTTTATAACGGAAACTAAAATTGTTTTGCAAAAAATTAAAAATCCCCAGTGGTGATTAACCCCCCTTTAACTACTTAAAGGGGTGGTTCCCCTAAAAATAAACTTTTAACATTGCCTGTGTCTTCTTAATAATAAATAGAATCGGCTGGTAGTTTTTTTTTTTAACCACCCGTACATACCATTTTCGGCATGTACGCTCACCGCCGCTTCCGGGTCTGGCAGCCGGGGACAGGCATCCGATCGATGCATACAGCGCGTCACGAGATGCCGAAAGAAGCCGAACGTTGGTGCGGCTCTATACGGCGCATGCGCACCAACGTTCGGCTTCTTTCGGCATCCCGTGACGCGCTGTATGCGTCGATCGGATGCCTGTCAATGAAGCAGGCCCTCCCATCCCCGGCCGCCAGACCCGGAAGCGGCGGTGAGCGTACATGCCGAAAATGGTATGTACGGGTGGTTAAAAAATAAAAACCCAGCCGATTCTAATTATTATTAAGAAGACACAGGCAATGTTAAAAGTTTATTTTTAGGGGAACCTCCCCTTTAAGACCCGGACCATTATGCAGCTAAAGGATTCGGCACTGCGTCGCTTTAACTGACAATTGCGCAGTCGTGCGACGTGGAAATAGAGGCTTCTTTTGGTGGTATTTGATCACCTGTGCTGTTTTTATTTTTTGTGCTATAAACAAAAATAGAGCGACAATTTTGAAAAATAATCAAAAATTTTTTTTTCCCCCCTCAGTTTAGGCTGATACGTATTCTTCTACATATTTTCGGTAAAAAAAATCGCAATAAGCGTTTAACGATTTGTTTGCACAAAAGTTACAGCGTTTACAAAATAGGGGAGAGTTTTATGGCATTTTTATTAATATATATATTTTTTTTACTACTAATGGCGACGATCAGCTGGGTTTTTTTTTTTTTTTCTGTGACTGCGACTTTATGGTGGACACTTCGGGCAATTTTGACACATTTTTGGGACCCATGACATTTTCACAGCGATCAGTGCTATAAAAATGCCATTGGCAGTGAAGGGGTTAACACTAGGGGGCGGGGAAGGGGTTAAGTATGTTCCCTGGGTGTGTTCTAACTGTATGGGGGGCGTGGCCTCACTAGGGGAAATCACTGATCTTCTGTTCATACATTGTATGAACAGAAGATCAGCATTCCTCCCCCCGACAGGACCGGGAGCTTTGTGTTTACACACACAGCTCCCGTTCCCCGCTCTGTAACGAGCGATCGCGGGTGCCCGGCGGAGATCGCGCCCCGGATTTGTGGGCGAGCGCTCCTAGTGACCTACGAGAGAGCCGACGTATAGCTACGGGTTCTCGCGCAGGGAAGCCAACCTGCTGCTGTAAAACGACGGCGGCAGGTTGGCAAGCAGTTAAAAAAATAAACGTTAATGCCTAAGCACCATTTTGCAACTTTGACATGTGTTAGTAAAACTGTACATATCATCACAACTGCTTTGTGTATCCAGGCACATTATACCATGTGTGTTTTTTTTTTTTTATATATATATATATATATATATTATATATATATATATATATATATTTGGGGATATTTATTATAGCAAAAAGTAAAAAATATTTCTTTTTTTTTTCAAAATTGTCACTCTTTTTGTTTATAGCGCAAAAAATAAAAACCGCAGAGATGATCAAATACCACCAAAAGAAAGCTCTATTTGTGGGGAAAAAAGGACGCCAATTTTGTTTGGGAGCCACTTCGCACGACCGCGCAATTGTCAGTTAAAACGACGCAGTGCCGAATCGCAAAAAGTGGCAAGGTCCTTTAGCAGCATTTTGGTCTGGGTCTTAAGTGGTTAAAAAAAAAAAAAGAGCTAAACTGTCTCCTTCCTTGACTTGCCATGCCTTGGTCTGCACTGTGTCTCCGCATGGAGGCGGCCATCTTGGTAGAGGCAGGGCTTTTCTTCCTCATGGCAGAGCCTCCAGCAAGGAGAACAGCGAGCAGCACAGTGGAGACATTGCCAAGTCTCCTGAGACTAGAAGTCGGAGGCAGCAGTGCCTACAGATCTCGCATTTCAGATATACAGCTGTGGGTTCAGGAGTGCCTGGGCCAGGGGGTCTCAAACTGGCGGCCCTTCAGCTGTTGCTAAAAACGACACGTCCCATGAGGCATTGCAAGGCTGACCGTTACAAGCATGACTCCAACAGGCAAGAGGCGTGATGGGACTTGTAGTTTTGCAACAGCTGGAGGGCCGTCAGTTTCAGACCCCTTGGCTTATGGCAGTGTTGGGGAACCTTGGCACCCCAGGTGTTTTGGAACTACATTTCCCATGATGCTCAGCTACACTGCAAAGTGCACAAGCATCATGGGAAATGTAGTTCCAAAACATCTGGGGTGCAAAAGTTCTCCATCACTGGCCTAGGCACGCGCGCGTACCAGGAAGTGCGCTGATATTATTGGGGGGGGGGGGGGGTGGGTGGGTTTCTAGGCCCGGGGCAAGAAATGCTGCTTCTTGTGCTAAACTAAGTATAACCCTCATCTTCTTCTTCTGTCTGCTTCAGGTATCTCGCACTTTAGTGTCCCGGCTTCCAGAGGGGAGTTGCCATGTCATTTAATGGGGAGATGGCAGAAGGCAAGACGGATCTAGCCAATGGTAAGCCGGCCCGTGCGCTTCTTGCACTCGCAGTATATGGGTATGCCTTTTTTTGGTGGGGCCGTAGTATGCAAATACTGTTGCTTCTGGCCCTTAATAGAAGGACACTTACCTGTCCAGGGATCCAGTGATGTCCTCACCCGAGCCGATTCTTCAATCAGTTTTGGGTGCGGCGTCTCAGGTAAGGGAAACGGGTAGTGAAGCCTTGAGGCTTCTGCGCATGCGCGAGTTGCTGTGCACCTTGTGAATGGTCCCGTAGTCCTTCTAGAACCCTTCCCCCCCCCCCCATATGTCGGCGCTCCGCGGACTAGGCCGAAGTCGCGGCCTTGCCTAAAATACCTGCTCGCTTACCTAGGATCGCAGCGAGCTGCGGGCAGGATTTTTTTAGGCGAGGCTGTGGCTTCGGCCTAGTCCTAGTCTGCTTTTTCCCAGGATCGGGGCGAGCTGCGGGCAGGATTTTGTTAGGGAGGCTGTGGTTTCGGCCTTGTCCGCGGGCCTTTTCCCGGGATCGTGGCGAGCTGCAGGCAGGATTTTTTTTTAGGCGAGGCTGTGGCTTCGGCCTAGTCTGCTGCTTTTTCCCAGGATCGTGGCGAGCTACGGGCAGGATTTTTTAGGCAAGGCCGTGCCTGCGGCCTTTTCCCAGGATCGCTGCGGGCAGGATTTTATTAGGCGAGGCTGTGGCTTCGGCCTAGTCCGCTGCCTTTTCCCAGGATCGCTGCAAGCAAGGATTTTTAGGCGAGGCCGTGGCTTCGGCCTAGTCCGCGGCCTTTTCCCAGGATCGCTGCGAGCAAGGTTTTTTAGGCGAGGCTGTGGCTTCGGCCTAGTCCGCTGCCTTTTCCCAGGATCGCTGCCAGCTGTGGGCAGGGTTTTTTAGGCGAGGCCGTGGCTTCGGCCTAGTCCGCGGCCTTTTCCCAGGATCGCGGCAGACTAGGCCGAAGCCACGGCCTCGCCTAAAAACTTAGGCCTGCCGTGGTGTCCATGGGGGGGGGGGACTTGATTGATATCGTGCATACAAGTTTTTTATTTTTATTTTTTGCCTAAAAATCGCCCAGCCCTACCTAGAAGACTGCGGGCAAACTTTTGGCTCAGATCTGAGCTGGAAGTGGGAGCAGGTACCTGTCAAAACCCAGGTGAAGCTTTTAGGTATAGAAGCTGAAGCGGCCCTAAGTGATTAGTTATTGAAGTGTTCATAAACCCAGGTCCCTGCATTCACTATATCTGGTCTCCCACAGTACAGTCCAACTAAACAAGGAGCAGAAGAGTCTAAAAGAGTCCAAAGTGATGTTTTATGAAAGAAATCAACGGGTTTCGGGGGTTTGGATCTCTTCATCAAGACTCATTTTTGTATCTGATAGTAATTTTCACTCTTTATGAGGACTTGAGGACCGCCGCACGCCGATGTACGTCAACAGAATGGCACGGCTGGGCACAACCTTTAAGAACCCAACCTCGCCGGCGGCGCGCTTGCGACCCGGTCCTGTGTTTCGTGACCCGCGGAACTGATTGGCGCCGGTGTCCCGCAATCGGGTCACAGAGCTGAAGAACGGGGAGAGGTGAGTGTAAACACAGCCGATCTTCCTAGTGGCTTGTCACTGATAGTCTGTTCCCTGTCATAGGGAACGTCTATCGGTGACGTCACACGACCAGCCACGCCCCCCTACAGTAAGAATCAGACACTAGGGCACACTTAACCCCTACAGCGCCCCCTGGTGGTTAAACCATTCACTGCCAGTGTCATTTTCACAGTAACTATGCATTTTTATAGCACTGATCGCTGTAAAAAATTATAATGGTCCCAAAAAGTGTGTCAAAGGTGTCCGATGTGTCCGCCATAATGTCGCAGTACAGATTAAAAATCGCTGATCGCCGCCATTAGTAGTTAAAACAAAAAATGTATTAATTAAAATGCAATAAAACGATCCCCTATTTTGTAAACGCTATAAATTTTGCGCAAACCAATCAATGAACGCTTATTGCGATATTTTTTTTTAATTTTTTTTTTTTTTAACAAAAATATGTAGAAGAATACGTATCGGCCTAAACTGAGGGAAAAAAACATTTTTTTTATATATATTTTTGGGGGATATTTATTAAAGTAAAAAATATTGAATTTTTTTCAAAAATGTCGCTCTGTTTTTTATTTTTTTTTATAGCACAAAAAATAAAAACCGCAGAGGTGATCAAATACCACCAAAAGAAAGCTCTATTTGTGGGGAAAAAAGGACGCCAATTTTGTTTGGGAGCCACATCCCACGACCGCGCAATTGTCAGTTAAAACGACGCAGTGCCGAATCGCAAAACCTGCCCGGGTCCTTTAGCTGCCTAAAGGTCCGGGGCTTAAGTGGTTAAAGGGGATGTAAAGGTGCAATTTGTTTTCCTAAATAGCTTTCTTTCCCTTAGTGCGGTCCTCCTTCACTTACCTCATCCTTCCATTTTGCTTTTAAATGTCCTTATTTCTTCTGAGAAATCCTCACTTCCTGTTCTTCTGTCTGGAACTCCACACAGTAATGCAAGGCTTTCTTCCTGGTGTGGAGTGTCGTGCTCGCCCGCTCCCTTTGGGCTACATTAGAGTCGGGACGCTCTCTACGTCGCAGATAAAAGGAGCTGTGTGTTGGTGAGAGTCCTGACTCTCCTGTCGTCCAAGGGAGGGGGCGAGCACGACACTCCAAGCCAGGGAGAAAACCTTGCATTACTGTGTGGAGTTCCAGACAGAAGAACAGGAAGTGAGGATTTCTCAGAAGAAATAAGGACATTTAAAAGCAAAATGGAAGGATGAGGTAAGTGAAGGAGGGCCGCACTTCCCAGTTGGCCCCAACAGTATTTATTATTTATTATTTTTAATATTAGGGTTGTCCCGATACTAGTATTTGTATCGGGACCGATACCCAGTATTTGCGGGAGTACTTGTACTCGCGCAAATACCCCCGATGCCTAAATAGAATACTTCCCCCCACCGCAAGCCGCCCCATACCACAAAGCCGCCGCCACCGCCGCGTTAATCCCCGTGTAATGTAATAGCCACATTATAGGCACCTTTCGTTTGAATTCTTCTAATGCCCGCCGCGCCATGTATAGACACTCCCCTTCTCGGGATTGGACGGATCCGTCCAATACCGAGCAAGGGGGAGTGTCTATGCACTGAGCCGTGTATAGACACTCCCCCTTGCTCGGGATTGGACGGATCCGTCCAATCCCAAGAAGGGGAGTGTCTATACGCGACAGGCATTAAGAATTCAAACGAAAGGTGCCTGTAATGCGGCGATTACAATACACGGGGATTAACGCGGCATCATCTACTACAGGTATGGGGGACAGGACATGGCTGCAATATGTGGGGGACAGGACATGGCTGCAATATGTGGGGGGACAGGACATGGCTGCAATATGTGGGGGGACAGGACATGGCTGCAATATGTGGGGGGACAGGACATGGCTGCAATATGTGGGGGGACAGGACATGGCTGCAATATGTGGGGGGACAGGACATGGCTGCAATATGTGGGGGGACAGGACATGGCTGCAATATGTGGGGGACAGGACATGGCTGCAATATGTGGGGGACACATTAAAAAAAGTATCGGTATTCGGTATCGGCGAGGTACATGAAAAAAATTATCGGGACAACCCTTAATAATAATAATATTATAATTTTTTATTTAGGCTTTTGTATCCAAACCATTTGCTATTTGTTGGTGATTCTCTCTTGCTATCTCATACGGTCTCCGTTGTTCTTTTGCTCAGGAAGCGTCTCCAGCAGCCCAGAAGACATGTCTGGGACAGAAGAAGGGAAGGAGAACTCCTCCGGGATCGAGGTGGAAGCCTCGGACGCCAGCCTCAGTTTAACCGGAGAGGTCACCGGCACAAACCGAGCCGAAACCAAGGACAGCAGCTCGGAGAGCTCGGGGGAGGACAAAGACTCCGACAGTATGGACGATACCGGACTGTATTCCATTAACGACGAGAGTCGGGCAAATGACCGTTCGCACTCAGAGGACGACGATGACGAAGATGATGATGATGATGAGGAAGAGGAGGAGGAAGAAGACAGATTACGCAAACGAGGCCAAAAAAAGCGAGCCAGCAACGACCAGGACTCTTCAGACGACGAAAGGGCTTTGGAAGACTGGGTGTCCTCGGAGAAGACGCCTTTGCCCAGACCCCGGTGGCGATCCATCCGCGCGCTCAGGCAAAGGGAGATCGGAACCAGCCGGCGCTTCATCTACGACGCCTGCGGGGCACGCGGGTTCGTCCAGAGGTTTCGGCTCTTGCACGGTCTGGACGGGCACCTCGGCTGCGTTAACACCTTGCATTTCAACCAGAGGGGCACTTGGCTGGCAAGCGGCAGCGATGACCTCAAGGTGGTCGTCTGGGACTGGGTGAGGAAAAAGCCCGTTCTAGAGTTCGAGAGCGGCCACAAAAGCAACGTGTTTCAGGTATGCACACCTACTGTCTACTCACTCCAGGGCTTTTCTTTTTTTTAGATTTTATCTTTATTTATAATGTTTAATACAAGACAATACAACTTTAAATGGTTACCTATTTGTTGTATTTTTACCTCTTACGTACAGCAATAAATACGCCTTCAATTAAAGCAGGGCTCGACAAAATCCGGGGCGCTAGGTCGCAATTGCAGCACGAAATTGCGACCTGGTGTCCGGGGAAGCTTAGGCCTGCAGAAGGCCGCAAAGCTGTGGCCTCAATTGCCATGCGGCGCGATCACGGCGGGCCCGTGCCCGCCGTTAATTGAGGCCGCAGCTTTGCGGCCTTCACAGAAGGAAGCTTATGCCTGCAGAAGGGCGCTGCCTCAATTACCAGCCAGTGCAGGCTGGTTGGTAATTGAGGCCGCGGCTTTGTGGCCTTCACAGAAGGAAGCTTAGGCCTGCAGAAAGCCCCGGCCTCAATTATCAGCAAGCGCGGGCTGGATGGTAATGGAGGCCACGGCTTTGCGGCCTTCTGCAGGCCTAAGCTTCCTTCTGTGATCTGGTGCCATCTTGTGGTGGCCGTTGACATTAAAAGTAGCAAAACGGCAGTTCTAATGTGTGTGTTTTTTTTTTTTTTTTCACTTTTTTTTCATTTCCTTCCCTCTAATTAGAACCCCCATAGAATAAAAAAATATAACACCCTATACCAGTGGACATCAACCCTGTCCTGCAGGGCCCACTAACAGGCCAGGTTTGCAAGATAACTGAAATGCATCACAGGTGATATCATTTGCTGCTCAGTGATTGCAGTATTCTAGTCTGCATCTCCCCAAGGGAATACATAAAACCTGGCCTGTCAGTGGGCCCTGCGGGACAGGGTTGATGACCACTGCCCTAGAGAATAAAATGGCGGTCGTTGCGACTTTCTGTCGCACCGTATTTGCGCAGCGGTCTTACAAGCGCACCTTTATGGAGAAAAAATTAGACAACGGTAAAGTTAGCCCAATTTTTTTATATATTGCGAAAGATAATGTTACGCCGATTAAAATGATACCCAACATGTCACGCTTACAAATTGCGGCCGCTCGTGGCATGGCGTCAAACTTTTGCTCTTAATCGCAGACGTTTTAAAAAATTCTACAGGTTGCATCTTTAGAGTTACAGAGGAGGTCTAGGGCTAGAACTATTGCTCTCGCTCTAACGATCGTGGCAATACCTCACATGTGTGGTTTAAATACCGTTTTCATATGGGGGCGCTACTCACGTATGCCTTCGCTTCTGCGCGCGTGCTCGACGGGGCGCGTTTTCTGACTCCTCACTTTTTTTAGCTGGGCCCTAGATTCCAGGAAAAACTGTCAAACCCTAAGGTTGGGGGGTGCCGGAGTTGTTCCGAAATGCTCGGAAAATCTCAAAAATACTTAAGCCGCGATTCAGATACATTGGCGTATGTTTGTGCGGGCGTAGCGTATCTTCTTTACGCTATGCCGCTGCAACTTGGAGAGGCAAGTGCTGTATTCACAAAGCACTTGCTCTGTAAATTGCGGCGGCGGCGGCAGCGTAGCATAAATTGGCCGGCGTAAGCCCGCCTAATTCAAAGTAGGAAGGTGGTGGGCGTCATCTATTTAAATTAAGCGTGACCCCATGCAAATGAATGGCCGAACGAACGGCGGATGCGCGCGCATGCTCGCATTCACGTCGCATCTATTCCCTAAAATATGTTGGCGCAATGCCTATGACGTGAACGGAACCTACGCACTGCCCTATTCACGTAGTACTACGTAAACGGCGTACGCAACGTAAAATTCGACGGCGCCGTTCCCTGGCCCATACCTTTTTGCATTAGCTGCGCCTGCTATATGAGGGGTAACTTTACGCCGGACGTAAGCCTTACGCAAATCGCGTATATGAAACGGCCGGGCGAATCTACGTTCGTGAATCGGCGTATCTTACTCATTTGCATTGGGAACGCCGAATGCGTCCAGCTTAACTATGCGCCCACGATACACCGGCGTAGGCAAGTTACGTCGGGCGGAGGAAGCCTATTTTTCGACGTATCTCACTTTGTGAATTGGCGTAAAGATACGGTGCACATTTGGACTTCGGCGTATCTCCAGATGTAAATTGTTTCTGAATCCGGGCTTCAGTTTCCGAGGTATTCCGAGGTATTCCGAGTTCAGCCGAGCTGTCCTTGGGCCTTTCCGAATTTTAGAGGCTCTCTGGCGCGCCCCCCCCCCCCCCCACCTCTGGCCACATGCGGTATTGCATGCCATTTGAAGTCAATGCGGAACAAATTATTTTAATTTCCATTGACTTCAATGTGGAAACTTTGATATGCGAGTGCTTTGGATTTACGAGCATTCTCCTGGAACGGATTATCCTCGTAATCCGAGGTTTCACTGCATCTGCGTCCTGTACTATCCATAGGCTCCTAGGGGCAGAATTATGCACAGGCTGAGGCTCCCAGGCACTGTCATTATAGGTGTGTGTGTTTTTTTTTGCTTTACTCCCATACACCTGTATTTAAATTAACCACTTAAGACCCGGACACTTACGCTGCTAAATGACCCAAGGTGTTTTTACAATTCGGCGCTGCGTCGCTTTAACAGACAATTGCGCGGTCGTGCGACGTGGCTCCCAAACAAAATTTGCGTCCTTTTCTTCCCACAAATAGAGCTTTCTTTCGGTGGTATTTGATCGCCTCTGCGATTTTTATTTTTTGCGCTATAAACTAAAATAGAGCGACAATTTTGAAAAAAATCACTATTTTTTTACTATTTGTTATAAAAAAAAATCAAATAAACTAAATTTTAGTAAAACATTTAGGCCAAAATTTATTTAGCCACATGTCTTTAGTAAAAAAAAAAAATCATAATAAAAAAAATAGCTACCTAGCGGGAACAGCGACACTAATACAGCGATCAGAAAAATGATCGCTTAGTGACGCTGGCAATAGGGAGTGAAAGGGTTAACTAGGGCGGTGATCAGGGGGTTAAAACTTTATTAGGGGGGGTGGGGGGGCTATCCTGAACCTAACACTAACTGTTTTTTACAGTGCCTGTCACACTGACACTAAATGCAGTGATTAAATCACTGCATTCAGTGACACTGTGACAGGGGGGTGGGGGGGGCGATCACAAGGGGTTAATATGCCTATGTGAGTGTGTGTCAGTGTTGTGTTGGTGCACACTTACTTGGCATGTCTTCTCTCATCAGCAGCGCTGGGAAACAGCGCTGCGATGAGAGATTACATCATTTCCTCCTTCCTGTGTAAACACAGGAGGAGGAAGTGACAGGCTGGGAGCGCGCTCCCATTGGCTGGGAGCGATCGCGGGGGGGGGCGGAAAACACGGACATCCGCCCGCTCGTCGGCGATCGCTCCCAGAGCCAGGGGGACCGCCGCACGCCGCGGAGGGGGTCCCGATGGGACCCCCGAACCGCACTAAGGCGAGGACGTAAATTTACGCCCTTGTGCCTGTACGAGCCATGTTGTGGACGTACATAGGCGTGCGGGGGTCCTTAACTGGTTAATGTGCATGAGCCTTTTGTGTTTTTTTTTTTTTTCCCAACTTTGGCTTATTGGGAAGATATTAAAGCGGATCTCCACCCTAAAGTGAAGATCCGCTGATCGGAACCCTCCCCCCCTCCGGTGTCACATTTGACACCTTTCAGGGGGGAGGGGGGTGCAGATACCTGTCTAAAGACAGGTATCCGCACCCACTTCCGGCCCGCAGTCTCGGGCAAAAGACGGGCTTTTCCCGTTGTGTGCTGGGAACTCTCAGCTCCCAGCACACAGCGGGAGCCAATCGCCGGGCGCAGCGCGACTCGCGCATGCGCCGTAGGGAACCGGGCAGTGAAGCCGGAGCGCTTCACTTCCTGGTTCCCTCGCCGTGGATGGAGGGGGGAGCAGCAGGGTGACGAGCGAACGCTCCTCCTCTGCTGCGGACGCCGCTGGACTCCAGGACAGGTAAGTGTCCTAATATTAAAAGTCAGCAGCTGCAGTATTTGTTGCTGCTGGCTTTTAATATTTATTTAAGGTGAACCATCCGCTTTAATAATTTCCCAATATGACAAAGATGGACAAAAAAAAAATGATTATTAACCACTTCCCGCCCGGTCAATAGGAGATTGACGCCAGGGAAGTGGTTATGAAATCGTGACTGGAACGTTCTCAAACGTCCTACACGATTTCATGCCGCGCGTGCCCGTGGGGGCTCGCAGCACGGCGATCGCTGATGTGGGGTGTCAGTCTGACACCCTGCACCTCTGATCTCGGTAACAAGTCCCCGCTACCACGTGATCAGCCGTGTCCAATCATGGCTGATCACGATGTAAACAGGAAGAGCCGACGGCTCTTCCTCACTCGCGTCTGACAAATGCGAGTACAGGAGAGCTGATCGGCGGCTCTCCTGACGGGGGGGTTCGCGCTGATTGTTTATCAGCGCAGCCCCCCCTCGGATGCCCACACTAGACCACCAGGGATGCTCACACTGGAAGGGCAAAAGTAAAATAAAATTAAAAAAAAAAAGGGGCAAAGAAAAAGTCAGGATTTTTTTTTAACTAAAAACATGCCAGTAAAAAAAAGGGTGCCAGTCAGTGCCCACACATGGTCACTGACTGGCAACCTAGATTCATCAATGCCACCCCACAGTGCCAATCCATGCCCAGTGCCCATCTATCAGTGCCCATTTGTGCCACCCATCAGTGCCGCCTATGAGTGCCCATCAGTGCCGCATACCAGCGCCGCCTATCAGTGCCACCTCACTGGTGCCCATCAGTACTACCTTATTGGTGTCCATCAGTGCCGCCATATCAGTGCCCGCAATTGAAAGAGAAAACGTACTTCTTTACAAAAAATTAACAGAAAAAAATAAAAATGTGTATTTTGTTTTCAAAATTTTTAGTATTTTAATTAGTTGTTGCGCAAAAAATAAAAATCGCAGAGGTGATCAAATAACACCAAAAGAAAGCTTTATTTGTGGGTAAAAAAGGACGCCAATTTTGTTTGGGTACAGTGCAGCATGACCGCGCAATTGTCATTCAAAGTGCGACAGTGCTGAAAGCTGAAAATTGGCTTGGGCGGGAAGGTGCTTAGGTGCCTTGTATGGAAGTGGAATATATACATATACATACATACACACATATATATATATAACAGAAAAGCATTCAAAGTCCAAAATAAATCATTTAAGAGATAAATGCAAAACAGCGCTAAATATGGATATAAGTGTCCAACTCCACCATAAAGTAGGCAAAAGGATGGAAAATCTTGATATAGCCAAAGTCTGTGTGTTTATGCCAAAAAAATAGTGTCAGATACAGAGAAAGGAAGCGTGCACCAGCCTGCCCACTCTCAATCCACCACGTGTTGGAATCAAAGTCCCCGCAGGGGTTCAAACTCACCGAACAGACAATAATATCAGGCACTTCATATATAGTCGGTCACTGATCGAATTTCCATCCAATGGGGATCACTTGCATGGAGTTAACCTCATAAAGGTGGGATATTGAAACAAACAGAGGAAACAAATATAGTGTAACTCAATTTATTAAAAAGCCCCTTTCCAGCAAGTATCCCAAAAAAGTCCTACGTACAAGAAAAACATTAACAATGGACAATGTATGTATCACATCACCGGTCAGGCGTCCTCAACGCGATCACCGAAAGGTTTCCCAGCAGATCAACTCTTCCTGGTTCCTGCAGTGTGGCGTGGATAACATAACATACCAGGCGTAGCATGCAGCTATCACTCTGACTAGTTTCGTCAGTAAATGACTTCAACGGAGAGTGTAGCTGCACATGCGGCGCCATGAACTTAATAGTACAGCTCCACTAATCTCAGCCAATCAGAGCCTATAGTTTGCAGACATTCGACAGCCAATCAAAATTCCCGTATCAAAAGCAAGAATTCGACGACCAATCGGAAATATCGTATCGAAATTTTACGGCAGCGCGTCAGAGACAACGTAGACACGCCGTACGGCGCCGTGAGCGTAGTCACGCACGTCCAATATCGTCGGCCAATCAAAGCCTGTTGTTTGCAAACATTCGGCAGCCAATCGAAATTCCGTATGTGATCCAATCAACAACGGAAATTCGACGGCCAATCGAAATTGTCTTATCATGATTTTTCGACAACCCGTCAGGAGTAATGCAAGCACGGGGGCGTTCCTAACGGTGCACGTCACGGTACTCCGTGCTTCCACTATACTCACTTCTGGGCTTCAATATGTCGAGTTTAGGGAGGTTTCCATACACAAGAAAAAACACAGCAACACTGCGTTTTTTCTTATTAATAGACCGGACACTCTATCTCAGTCCACAAACAGTCCACAAGTCTAG
The DNA here is from genome assembly GCA_029574335.1 of Rana kukunoris. Taxonomy (NCBI): domain Eukaryota; kingdom Metazoa; phylum Chordata; class Amphibia; order Anura; family Ranidae; genus Rana; species Rana kukunoris. Next base: position 7,596,016 of record CM056059.1, on the reverse strand, counting down.
CATTGTTTGTGGACTGAGATAGAGTGTCCGGTCTATTAATAAGAAAAAACGCAGTGTTGCTGTGTTTTTTCTTGTGTATGGAAACCTCCCTAAACTCGACATATTGAAGCCCAGAAGTGAGTATAGTGGAAGCACGGAGTACCGTGACGTGCACCGTTAGGAACGCCCCCGTGCTTGCATTACTCCTGACGGGTTGTCGAAAAATCATGATAAGACAATTTCGATTGGCCGTCGAATTTCCGTTGTTGATTGGATCACATACGGAATTTCGATTGGCTGCCGAATGTTTGCAAACAACAGGCTTTGATTGGCCGACGATATTGGACGTGCGTGACTACGCTCACGGCGCCGTACGGCGTGTCTACGTTGTCTCTGACGCGCTCCCGTAAAATTTCGATACGATATTTCCGATTGGTCGTCGAATTCTTGCTTTTGATACGGGAATTTCGATTGGCTGTCGAATGTCTGCAAACTATAGGCTCTGATTGGCTGAGATTAGTGGAGCTGTACTATTAAGTTCATGGCGCCGCATGTGCAGCTACACTCTCCGTTGAAGTCATTTACTGACGAAACTAGTCAGAGTGATAGCTGCATGCTACGCCTGGTATGTTATGTTATCCACGCCACACTGCAGGAACCAGGAAGAGTTGATCTGCTGGGAAACCTTTCGGTGATCGCGTTGAGGACGCCTGACTGGTGATGTGATACATACATTGTCCATTGTTAATGTTTTTCTTGTACGTAGGACTTTTTTGGGATACTTGCTGGAAAGGGGCTTTTTAATAAATTGAGTTACACTATATTTGTTTCCTCTGTTTGTTTCAATATCCCACCTTTATGAGGTTAACTCCATGCAAGTGATCCCCATTGGATGGAAATTCGATCAGTGACCGATTATATATGAAGTGCCTGATATTATTGTCTGTTCGGTGAGTTTGAACCCCTGCGGGGACTTTGATTCCAACACGTGGTGGATTGAGAGTGGGCAGGCTGGTGCACGCTTCCTTTCTCTGTATCTGACACTATTTTTTTGGCATAAACACACAGACTTTGGCTATATCAAGATTTTCCATCCTTTTGCCTACTTTATGGTGGAGTTGGACACTTATATCCATATTTAGCGCTGTTTTGCATTTATCTCTTAAATGATTTATTTTGGACTTTGAATGCTTTTCTGTTATTTTATGACACACCATTTTAACAGCTGCTTTTATTTATACACACCTATATATTTCAAATTGGAGATATTTAGTGTGTTTCATATTTTTATTTTTTCCTTTTTTAAAGGTATTGTCTGTTGGGCGCTGAGGAGTGTATTATAGGCCTTGTAAATACACTGTTTTGCGACATATATATATATATTATATAAATTTATTTTTTTTGGCCATCTTTGTCGTATTGGGAAGCTATATTATTATTATTATTAACCACTTAAGGACCGCCTCCTGCACAAATATGTCAGCAGTATGGAACGGCTGGGCACATGCACGTACAGGTATGTGCAGTGCTAGTACCCAGCCGTGGGTCGCGGCGCTCTCCCATGAACCGGTCCGAAGCTCCGGGACCGCGGAATTCGCGGATCCGATCGGCGTTGGCGATCGGTCCCCGGAGCTGAAGAACGGGAGAGAGCTGTGTGTAAACACGGCTTCCCTGTCCTTTACTGTGGCGGCGTCATCGATCGCGTGATCCCTTTTTATAGCTGGGACGCGATTGATTACGTTACACATACAGCCACACCCCCCCCTACAGTTGTAAACACACATTAGGGAACACATAACTCCTTCAGTGCCCCCTTGTGGTTAACTTCCAAACTGCAACTGTCATTTCCACAGTAAACAATGCAATTTAAATGTTTTTTTTTTTTTGCTGTTAAAATTTTCAAAAATTGTCAAGTGTCCGCCATAATGTCGCAGTCATGAAAAAAATCGCTGATCGCCGCCATTAGTAGTAAAAAAAAATATAATTAATAAAAATGCAATAAAACGATCCCCTATTTTGTAAACGTTATACATTGTGCGCAAACCAACCGATAAACGCTTATTGCGATTTTTTTTTTTTTTTTTTTTTTTTTTTTATACCAAAAATAGGTAGAAGAATACGTATCGGACTAAACTGAGGAAAAAAAATTTTTTTATAGTAAAAAATATTACTATTTATTTATTTTTTCAAAATTGTCGCTATATTTTTGTTTGTAGCCCAAAAAATAAAAACCGCAGAGGTGATCAAATACCACCAAAAGAAAGCTCTATTTGTGGGGGAAAAAAAGGACGCCAATTTTGTTTGGGAGCCACGTGGCAGGACCGCGCAATTGTCAAAGCGAAGCAGTGCCGAATCGCGAAAAATGGCCGGGTCCTTTAAGTGACTAAACGTCCGGGTCTTAAGTGGTTAAGACAAAGGTGGCCAAAAATAATTATTATTATTATATTAAATATCTTTGGCCATCTTTGTCTTATTGATAAGATATTTAATTGTTGGAGCGGAGCTCCACCCTAAAGTGAAGTTCTGCTGATCGGAACCCTCCCCCCTCCGGTGTCACATTTGACACCTTTCAGGGGGGAGGGGGGTGCAGATACCTGTCTAAAGACAGGTATTTGCACCCACTTCCGCCCCCCCCCCCCCCGTTGTGTGCTTGGAACACTGGGCTCCCAGCACACAGCGGGAGCCAATCGGCGGGCGCAGCACGACTCGCGCATGCGCCGTAGGGAACCGAGCAGTGAAGCCGCAGCGCTTCACTTCCTGGTTCCCTCACCGTGGATGGAGGGGGGAGCAGCAGGGTGACGAGCGAACGCTCGTCTCTCTGCTGCGGACGGCGCTGGACTCCAGGACAGGTAAGTGTCCTAATATTAAAAGTCAGCAGCTGCAGTATTTGTATCTGCTGGCTTTTAATATTTTTTTTGATGGGCCATCCGCTTTAATAATAATGTTTTACTATCTTTTACTCTTGTGGGAAGACTTTGAATGAGATCTTGGAGTCTTTGGGAATGTGTGTATCCATATGTGAGGTCAGATGCTGATGGATGAGAGGTCCTGGCTTTTAGTTGGGGGTTCCAATCCCCAAAGGTGTTCAGTAGGATTGAAGTCTCGGGTCTGTGCAGACCACTTGAGTTTCTCCACACCAAGCTGGTCAAACATGTCTGTATGAAGCTGGCCACCATTTGTGAGGTCGGTTGTGATTGAGAAGACCTGGCTTGCAGTTGGGGTTCCGGTTCATCCCAAAAGTGTCCAGTAAAGTTGAGGTATCAGGTCTGTGAAGACCACTAGAGTTCCTCTACACCAGTGATGGTGAATCTTGGCACCCCAGATGTTTTGAAACCTTTCCAATGATGTTCACACATTTGCAGTGTAGTGGAGCATCATGGGAAATTGTAGTTCCAAAACATTTGGGGGTGCCAAGGTTCCCCATCACTGCTCTACACCAACCTGGCCAAACCATGTCTTGAGTTGGCCACCGTTTGGGAGGTCAGGTACTAGTGTTGGATGGGAAGGCCTGGTTTGCAGTTGGGGTTCCTGTTCATCCCGAAAGTGTCCAATAAGGTTGAGACCTGAGGTTTGTGAAGACCACTAGTGTTCCTCTAGACCAGGGGTAGGGAACCTCGGTTCTCCAGCTGTTTTGAAACTACAAGTCCCATGAGACATTGCAAGACCCTGACCATCACAGGCATGACTCCTAGAGGCATGATGGGATTTGTAGTTTCACCACAGCTAGAGAGCCAAGGTTGCCTACCCCTGCTCTAGACCAAGCTGATCAAACCTTGGAGTTGGCCACCATTTAGGGAGGTTGAGTACTGATGTTAAAACACTAGACCTGGCTTGCAATTAGGGTTTCCTTTCGTCCCAAAGGTGTTCAGTAAGGTTGACGTCTCAGACTAAAGGTCCTCCACACCAAGCTGGTCACTGTGTCTTTATGGAGCAGCAGAAAGAGGATCTTTTCTTAACTGTGACCACAAGTTTTGAAGCCCCCAGATGTGGAAACCTTGGCATTTCAGCTTTGGTGACTCTACAAACCCCACAAGACCCGGCAAGAATCTGAAAACCACGGGCATGACTTGCGAAGGCATGACGGGACTTGTAGTTTCAGCACTGCTGGAGCGCTAAAGGTTGTTTGCCTTTGGTCTACAGTCTTTGTATTGTGTAACGTAAGTGGGACCCTTCATCGGGGCGGGGGGGGAGAGAAATATAGTAGGTGTTTTGAGGATTAGTTCATTGTGACAAATTGTAGATGTCTCTTTTGGGGACCTATTTCACACTGTGTGTAGACACTGTGTGTAGACACTGTGTGTAGACACTGTGTGTAGACACTGTGTGTAGACACTGTGGCCCAGATTCACAAAGCACTTACGCCGACCTGTGTAGCGTGGGCGCAAATATGGGCTGGACGCATGTTGCTGCTCCCATTGATTAGGCATTCAAACATGCAAATGAGGGAAATACGGCGATTCACGAACGTGGGTGTACCCGACACATGCTGCGCGTAAGTTGTACGTCCGGCGTAAAGTTATTCCCCCATAGATGAGGTGCAACGTGGCAACAGACATGCAAAGGTCTGCACCAGAGAACACAGGCCGGCGTATTGGGCGTATGTTAAGTTCACGGCGTACGTGGTGATCCGGCGTAGCTTAGGCAGTTGTGCCAGCGTGGTTGTGAGCATGCGCATAAGGGCGCTGTGCATGTGTCTACGTCACGGCACATGCGCAGTTCATGATACGCCGGGCGTAAAACGCTGCACCATGCTCTGACCATCATTTGCATGGGGTCACGCCCACTTTCACCTACGCTGGCCTGCGCCTTTCGAAAAATACGCCGTGCTGACGCAGAGTTGGGAGCAATAGCTTGCTGACGCCGTGCTGACGCAGAGTTGGGAGCAATAGCTTGCTGAATGCAATGCTTGCCTCTCCACGCTACGTTGGCGTAGCGTACGGCGTTTGCGATACGGCGGCGTAATGTGCGCCCAACTCTCTGTGAATCTGACTCTGTGTGTAGACTCTGTGTGTAGACTCTGTGTGTAGACTCTGTGTGTAGACTCTGTGTGTAGACTCTGTGTGTAGACTCTGTGTGTAGACTCTGTGTGTAGACTCTGTGTGTAGACTCTGTGTGTAGACTCTGTGTGTAGACTCTGTGTGTAGACTCTGTGTGTAGACTCTGTGTGTAGACTCTGTGTGTAGACTCTGTCTCGCTAGCAGAATTTTGACAGCAACTATAGATGGCACTCGCCTGCCCCTATGGTATTGCTCCCTCACTGGCTTGAATACTGCAGAATCTCACCAATGAGATGAATGCAACTTCAGTGTCCTGTTGGCCTGGCCAGCAAGGGGGCAACACCATAGGATCACAAGTACTTTTTCTCTTTTAGTGATCCTGTTGCTGGTACATTTCCATCATTTGACTGGTGGACCTCGCCATACCTATGGCAGTACCGCCTCCAACAACCAGTAAATCTGACAATTGGCTGACTTCAGATCAGGATTCAGGCTTATAACCAGAAACGTGCCAAAACCCATGACTCCAGATCTGTTCCTTTCATCCCACATGAGCAACCAGGGTGCTGGAAACCACAACCTGTCTCTACTCTGTCAAAGTAAAAAATATAAGCTGCATTTAAAGCTTAGCTCCTCGTTATGTATTTAATTTGTCAAAGAAAAGGACTCCATGCAATTTATGTCTTCACCCAAAACCAACTTTCTTTGTGTTTCACCACTACTGAGCAAGCCAGCAGGGGTGAAACGCGTCAAGTTGGAGACGTTTTTGCCTATCCTTGTGAGCAAGCCACCAAGGGTGAAGTGTGTCAAAGGTTGGCGACGTCTTCTCCTATCCATGTGAGCAAGCCAGCCAACTTGGTGTTTTTCACCACTGGTGGCTTGCTCACAAGGATAGCAAAAAACGTCTCCAGCCTTGACGTGTTTCACCACTGGTGGCTTGCTCACAAGGATAGGAAAAGCCATCTCCAGCCTTGATGTGTTTCACCACTGGTGGCTTGCTCACAAGGATAGCAAAATACGTCTCCAGCCTTGACGTGTTTCACCACTGGTGGCTTGCTCACAAGGATAGGAAAAGCCGTCTCCAGCCTTGACGTGTTTCACCAGGATAGTCTCCAATTTGGCACATTTCACCACTGCTGAGCTCAGTAGTGGTGGAAACGTGTCATAGGCTGGTTTTGGGTGGGGACATCAATGTATGCAGTATTTTATTATTTATTATTATTATTATTATTAAAAAAAAAAAATACAAAATAGATGATCTCTAAGTTTTAGCATGCGTCTTATTTTTTACTTTTGGCCGAAGGTTTCAGGCTTCGCGTGTCCCTCAGATCTTCTCCTTTTGAGGGTGTTTACTAAGCACAACCTATCCCCCTATTGTAAGAGGATTGTGTTTCTCTACAGTTCTCCCGCGAAGATCTGTCTAACTTTTTTATTTTTTTTTCGCTTTCTCATCAGGCAAAATTTCTGCCCAACAGCGGGGACTCTACGATTGCCATGTGCGCCCGTGACGGGCAGGTACGTGTTGCTGAGCTCTCTGCCACCCAGTGCTGCAAGAATACAAAGAGGGTGGCGCAGCACAAAGGAGCCTCTCATAAGGTAGGCGGCGGCGGCGGATTGACTTTTTTTTGTTTATTTTTAATGGGACAGGAAGTGATTTACAGGCAGGATTAGGGGACAATAAAGATAAATAAATTAAACATTTTAAAAGTGTGTATGATATTTATTATATTTGTATATTATTATTATTATTATTATTATTATTATTAATAATATTATTACATTACATGTGAATTTTGAACATTACATTCTATAAATTGTATATTATTAATAAACAATTTTTATACAATATATTCATATTTTTGAGCATTTATCAGAGACTGCTTTAAGACTTCAGTTGATGACAAAGTATCATAATTCTAATAATAATAATAATTTATATATAAAAAAAATTTATTTATATATATATATATATATATATATATATATATATATATATATATATATATGGCTCCCGCTGCTATCAATCAAATTCAATGACGCAGAGGGCGGGCCGAGTCATACACTCAACGGCTATGGACCCCGAGTGTATGACACAGGAGCGCGCCCACAAGGTAACCCCTTCGAGAGAGAGAGAGAGAGAGAGAGAGAGAGAGAGCTTCCCAGAGGGGGCCTATCTAATGCAGGGAGGAACTGAGAGCCGCTGGGGGACCCCAGAACAGGAGGACCGGGGCCCACGCTGTGCAAAACCATCTACACAGTGGAAGCAAGTATGATATGGTGTGTGTTTTTTTTTTTTTTTAACAGGAACCTTTATAACCGCTTTAAGTGACCTACCTATACGTTAACCCATTCACCACCTCCTCCCTCTGCATGACCTGTACAACACCCCCCAAATACCATGTTCATTTCCAAAAATTGTGGCAAAAAATGGGATCAACGTGGGGTGTATACTGTCCAAAAAGGTTTTTTTTTTTTTGTTGGTGTGATTTTATTTATTCTGTCTTTATTTTTATAACAAAGTAAAGTAAACTTAGGAGCCCATGAGGGGGGAAGGGGAGCGTCTGCCATAGAAGGGAGCTTGGGGAGGGGGCAGATGCAGGGGAATAGTAGTAATGTTGTTGACAAAGATGTGTAGCTTTTTTTTTTTTTTTTAACCACTTAAGACCCAGACCTAAATGCAGGTAAAGGACCTTGCCCCTTTTTGTGATTCGGCACTGCGTTGTTTAACTGACAATTGCGCGGTCGTGCGACGTGGCTCCCAAACAAAATTGGTGTCCTTTGTTTCCCCCACAAATAGAGCTTTCTTTTGGTGGTATTTGATCACCTCTGCGGTTTTTATTTTTTGCGCTATAAAAAAAAATAGAGCGACAATTTTGAAAAAAATGCAATATGTTTTACTTTTTGCTATAATAAATATCCCCCAAAATATATATTATTTTTGTTTTCTCAGTTTAGGCCGATACGTATTCTTCTACCTATTTTTGGTAAAAAAAAAAATCGCAATAAGCGTTTATCGGTTGGTTTGCGCAAAATTTATAGCGTTTACAAAATAAGGGATAGTTTTATTGCATTTTTATTTTTTTACTACTAATAGCGACGATCAGCGTTGTTTTATTTTTTATTTTTTTCGTGACTACGACATTATGGCGGACACTTCGGACAATTTTGACACATTTTTGGGACAATTGTCATTTTCACAGCAAAAAGTGCATTTAAATTACATTTACTGTGAAAATGACAGTTGCAGTTTGGGAGTTAACCACAAGGGGGCACTGTAGGATATGTGTGTTCACAGGGTCTGTTTACAACTGTAGGGGGGTGTGGCTGTAGGTGTGATGTCATCGATCAAGTCCCCCTATAACAGGGATGACGTGATCGATGTTGCGGCCACGGGGGAGCCGTGTTTACACACGGCTTTCCCCGTTCTTCAGCTCCAGGGAGCGATCCCGCGGTCCCGGAGCTTCGGACCGGGTCACGAAAGCGTGCCTCGGGCGCGCGCCCGTGACCCACGGCTGGGTACTAGAAACCAACGTATATATACGTTGATGTGCCCAGCCGTGCCATTCTGCCGACGTAAATGTTCAGTAGGTGGTCTTTAAGAGGTTAAACTAAATACATTTTTTATTTATTTTTTGTATAA
>CM056059.1:7492400-7582400 GCA_029574335.1 Rana kukunoris | reverse complement strand
CGCGGTCGTGCGACGTGGCTCCCAAACAAAATTGGCGTCCTTTTTTTTCCCACAAATAGAGCTTTCTTTTGGTGGTATTTGATCACCTCTGCGGTTTTTATTTTTTGCTCTATAAACAAAAATAGAGCCACAATTTTGAAAAAAATTCAATATTTTTTTACTTTTTGCTATAATAAATATCCCCCAAAAATATATAAAAAAACATTTTTTTCCTCAGTTTAGGCCGATACGTATTCTTCTACATATTTTTGGTAAAAAAAAATCGCAATAAGCGTTTATCGGTTGGTTTTTGCAACATTTATAGCGTTTACAAAATAAGGGATAGTTTTATTGCATTTTTATAATTCTTTTTTTTTTTTTTACTACTAATAGCGGCGATCAGCGTTTTTTTTTTTTCATGACTGCGACATTATAGCGGACACTTCGGACAATTTTGACACATTTTTGGGATAATTGTCATTTTCTCAGCAAAAAATGCATTTAAATTGCATTGTTTACTGTGAAAATGACAGTTGCAGTTTGGGAGTTAACCACAAGGGGGCGCTGTAGGGGATGTGGGTTTCCTGCGTGTGTTTACAACTGTAGGGGGATGTGGCTGTAGGTGTGACGTCATCGATCACGTCCCCCTATAACAGGGATGACGCGATCGATGTTGCGGCCACAGTGAAGCACGGGGAAGGTGTGTTTACACACGGCTCTTCCCGTTCTTCAGCTCCGGGGACCGATCGCCGCACTGCAGCGGCGATCGGGTCCGCGAGTCCCACGGTCCCGGTCCTGGAGCTTCTGACCGGGTCACGGGAGCGAGCCGCGGGCGCGCGCCCGTGACCCACGGCTGGGTACTAAAACCAACGTATATATACGTTGATGTGCCATTCTGCCGACGTATATGTGCAGGAGGCGGTCCTTAAGGCTCCATTCACATCTGAGCGACAAAACGCCGGTCGCCCGACGCTCTTGTCGCTCGAGATGTGAAATAATATTGCGGTCTATTGAGATGGTTCACATCTCAACGCCTGTCGCCTGAAAAAAAGTCCCGGACCCTTTTTTTCAGGCGACATTGGCGTTCGCTCATAGACCGCAATGTTAAAGAAAGAAGAAAAAAAAAAGTTTAATCTACAGGCGGCAAGATAAGCCGCGTACGCGGCGTATCGTGTCGCCTAGGTGTGAATGCAGCCTTAAGTGGTTAATACGGTAATATGAAGATACAATTACAGCATTAATAAAAAGATAAATTATTATTCTATTTGTGTTTTTTTTTCCCCCATTGTTTGTGATCACATCTGACTTTGTTTGTTTTTTATGTTGTAGGTAACGAGCGAGGCAAAAGCCAACATCACGTGTCTTGTGTACAGCCATGACGGCACAGGTGAGTCCTGAGCTTCACACAGGCTTTAGTCACTAATATTTGGCGGTCGTCGCCCCGACCTGGAGGCATGAAGCTTTGAGACCCCTGACTTTCACATGCTTTGGAGTGGTTTTAGAATTGGGATGACTTCCCCAGACACGAGCAATTACATTTTTCTTTGGGGTCCTGTGATCCCTGGATGCTCTAAAGCAGGGGTCTCCATACTTTCTAAACAAAGGGCCGGTTTACTGTCCTTCAGACTTTAGGGGGGCCGGACTGTGGACATCATGAGTATAAATTTTCCAAGAATAGGTTGGAGTAAACAATGCCCCATTGTTGGTGTCAGTGAGAGTGATAGTGCCCCATTGTTGGTGTCAGTGAGAGCGATAGTGCCCCATTGTTGGTGTCATTGGAAGGAATGGCCCCCCATCATTGGGAGAAACCATGCCCCATCATTGGGAGAAATGACCCCCCCCCATGATTGGTATTATTCGGCCACATTATTGGTGTCATACGAAGGAATGGCCCCCCATCATGGGTAGTGTTGGGCCACATTGTTGGTGTCATTGGAAAGCATAATCCCCCATCATTGGTATTATTGAGCCACATTGTTGGTGTCCTTGGAAGGAATGGGCCCCCCCCCCCCCATCGTTGGTATTATTGGGCCTCATTGTTGGTGTCCATAAAAGGAATGGGCCCCCTATCATTGGGATTATTGGTCCTCATTGTTGGTGTCCATAAAAGGAATGGGCCCCCTATCATTGGGATTATTGGGCCTCATTGTTGGTGTCATTGGAAGGAATGGGCCCCCTGTCATTGGTATTATTGGGCCGCATTATTGGTGTCACCCGAAGGAATGGCCCCCCCATCATGGGTAGTTTTGGGCCACATTGTTGGTGTCATTGGGAGGAACTGTGTCCCTTCACTGGTGTCAGTGGCAAAAATATTGCCCCAACAAACAAACAAAGGGCCTCATTCGGCCCCCGGGCCATGGTTTGGAGACCACTGCTCTAAAGGGATTTTCAAAAGTGGGTTATGCGCCGATACCAAAATCCTGTGCCCATAGCAAGCATTTGGGCTCTAGTACCGGTACTCCTGCTAATGCTGTGTCAATACAGAATTAATCAAATCGCACTGCAAAGAATCGCATGCTTAACCCCCCCCCGCTCCTGTGTGTGTATAGAAAGAGAGAAGCGCCATCTAGTGGGCAGTTGATTAGTGGCACTTGCACTACATTTCTGGCTAAATGCTAAAATCTGCATAGGTGTCCCGGTCCCGCCGATGATTGCAAATCGCGGCCCCTGGAGGTGCTCACAGGGCTGGAGGAGATGTAGAAGAGCCCCCCTCCCCCCCCAAGCTGTCATCACTTCTGCCCTATACCCACGGGGTCCCGGAACTTGGACCTGTGAGCACCTCCTAGCGGCTGTGATTTGCTATCACCGGCGGGACCTGGGACATCCTATGTAGAATGTGCATTAGGCCCGTTATGTGCTTAAAGGGGAACTGCAGTCTGCACCCATGATTTGTAATAAAAACATCTTTGCCATTCTGAAGCTTCCCTCCAACCACTTTGCATATTTTATATATACTGTGATTCTGTACTTGCCAAATATGATGCAGAAATCTCCTTCCATGGAGTCTGGCTGCATCCATTTTAACTGTGGGCAGCTGAAGCTGCTGCCTGTTAACTTTCTGGATTTACACAGCTCTGCAGCTCCAATTGGTCCTCTTATGACTCCTCCCCCACCCCCCTTCCTGGGAAAACTCCAATGAGGGAGTTGTGCATGATGTCAAAAGCTTAGGCCAGTTCGGAGGCGGCTCTCTAATTAGACCGGCCGCCTAAGGCAGAGGGGTCTCCAAACTGCGGCTCTGGGGCCAGATGCGGCCGGTTTGCTTGCCTTCGTCCGGCCCTTGAGGCGCTATTCCATCCACTGACACCAACAATGGGGAATCATTCTTGTTGCTGAAGCCACCAATGGGGCACTATTCATCAAACTGACACTATCCCAAAGGGTACAATTCCTTCTACTGACACCGACAATGGGGCACTAGTGCCTCCCATTGACACCAAAGATATGGTATGGTTTACTCCCACTGGACATTTTCTACTCCCAATGGCCCTAGTCCGGCCCTCCTAAAGTCTGAAGGACGGTAAACTGGCCCTTTTGTTTAGAAAGTTTGGAGACCCCCTGGCCTAAGACCTCGCACTCACAGGGGCCTCGCAGCCGCCTAATTTTCCTGTGATTAATACTAATGTGGGCGTCATCGGATCTCTCTATTACCCTTCTCACCTCCCCCTCTCTCCTCCCTCTTGCATTGGCTGGCTGAGTATGGGTGAGGAGGATGCCCTGGAAGTGGTGCTGATCACCTGTGTGTTGGATCCCTGCGTTTTCTGCAGCCATTTTTTTCTTGCTTGAATTATTTTTCCCCATCATGGGCGTGAGCGGGGGCCTCATGTCTTACGTTTTTACCTAAGGCCTCACAAAGGCTAGAGCCGCCTCTGCTAGTGATGGTGAGCCTCGGCACCCCAGATGTTTTGGAACTACATTTCCCATGATGCTCAGCTACTCTGCAGAGTGCAGGAGCATCATGGGAAATGTAGTTCCAAAACATCTGGGGTGCCGAGGCTCACCATCACTGCTTCTAGGCTAATGACCAGACAAAAGACAAGTGGGCTGTAGAAGGTATCTACTGGCAGAACAAAAAGTTTTACTGTCCAAAAGTTAAGACAAAAGTTGAAGAAAAAATAACTGAAGTTTCACTTTTAATGTGAGTTTTAAAAAACTGCCCACTAGATGGCGCTTTTCCATACATACACGCACGCGGAGCGGTGGGGCAAATCACATGCGGTCCTTTTTACAGTGCGATTTGCGTACATTTTTTATTTATTTTTTGGTATTGACACAAATTGCGCCGCAAAGTTTCGTTACTCGGTATCGGCAAAATACCGATGCTTTCTGTCCAGTACTCGCGGATACCGCGTACCGATACTTTTTTTTTTTTACAGTGCAATTTGCGTCAATGCAAGAAATACAATTTTTAAAAGAATAACCACTTCAGCCCCGAAAGAATTGGCTGCCCAAAGACCGGGCCGTATTTTTATTTTTTTTACGACTCGGCACTGCGTCACTTTAACTGACAATTGCGCGGTCGTGCGACGCGGCTCCCAAACAGAATTGGCGTCCTTTTTTTTCCCACAAATAGAGCTTTCTTTTGGTGGGATTTGATCATCTCTGCAGGTTTAATTTTTTGCGCTATAAACAAAAATGGAGCGAAAATTTTTGAAATAAAACGCAATATTTTTTTATTTTTTTTTCTATAAGAAATATCCCAAATTTTTTTTTTTTTTTTAAAAAACATTTTTTTTTCTCAGTTTAGGTTGATACGTATTCTTTTACATATTTTTGGTAAAAAAAAATAAAAAAAATCGTAATGAGCGACTGGTTTGCGCAAAAGTTATAGCGTCTACAAAATAAGGGACAGAATTATGTTTTTTTATTTTTTAACTAGTAATGGCGACGATCTGCTTCCTTTTTTTTTTTTTATATTGGGACTGCGACATTACGGTGGACACATCGAACACTTTTGACACCATTTGTGGCCCAATTCACATTTTATACTGCGATCAGTGCTATAAATATGCACTAATTACTGTATAAATGTGACTGGCATTGAATGGGGGGGGGGGTGAGGAAGGGGTTAAATGTGTGCCCTGCTTAGTGTTTCTAACTGTGTGGGGGGAGGGGGCGGGACTGGGGGAGGTGACCGATCTGTGTCCCTATGTACAAGGGACACAGATCGGTCTCCTCTCCGTGACAGGACGTGAATCTCTGTGTTTACACACAGAGCTCCACGTCCTTGTCTGTGTAACGGCCAAACACGGGTGCCTGTCGGACATCGCAGCACGCACATCGGTGATGCGGCGGGTGCCCCCCCCAGTGGCCACAGGAGACGAAGACGTCTATAGACGTCCTTCCGGCAATTGAGAGCCACCTTTTTGGCCGTCTTTTGCCTATAGCCACGGTACCAAATGGTTAAATAAAAAACGCACCTTTTTGTTTTCCTCCTACCATCGTGTGCTGAACCCATCGAGGGGGTCACACACACCCGCTGCCGGGCTAACCCCCTCACAGTATATAATCTCAAAGCGACATGACGGCGGACACATCGGACACTTTTGACGCTATTTTGCAACCAGGGGACCAGCGCTATAAAAATGCACTGATTACTTTGCAAATAATACTGGCAGGGAAGGGGAAAACACTAGGTGGCGATCTAGTGGTTGTGTGTCCTAGGGAGTGATTCTAACTGTGCCTTGTTTACATAGGTATTCCCCCCCCCCCCCCCCTTCTGCCGCTCCATGAGACTATCACGGGTGTCCCCGCGTCGACCCACGGTTCGGGCTCGTGGCAGGGTCGCGAGCGACCACATGGTGGCATCTTAAAGGGGACGTACCTGTATGGCCATATGCCTGTCCATGCCATTCTGCTGACATAAATAGGCGCGTGGCGGTCCTTAACCCCTTCCTTACCTCCGGGTGAACGTCATATCATCTAGAGGGCACCACCGATGCGCGTGCCCGGCGGCCGCAATGTCTGCCGGGCACCCGCAATAACGGCAGGACCAGGGATCTGTGGGTGTAAACGCACAGATCCATGTCCTGTCGGAGGTGAGGAGACCGATGTGTGTTCCCAGTACAGAGGAACACAGATCTGTCTCCTCCCCTTGTGAGTCCCCTCCCCTACAATTAGATTCGCTCCCTAGTGAACATATTAACCCCTTCAGCGCCCCCTAGTGTTAACCACTTCCCTGCCAGTCACATTTACACAGTATTCAGTGCAGTTTTATAGCTCTGATCGCTGTATAAATGTGAATGGTCCCAAAAATGTGTCAAGTGTCCGATATGTCTGCTGCAATGTCACGGTCAGAAAAAAAATCGCAGATCGCCGCCATTACTAGTAAAAAAATAATAATTCAAATGCCATAAATCCCCTATTTTGTAGACACTATGGGCCAGATTCATGTAGCCCGCCATATCTTTAGGCGGGCGTAGCGTATCTTGTTTATGCTACGCCGCCGTAAATTAGCAAAGCAAATGCTGTATTCACCAAGCTAAGTTACGGCGGCGTAGCGTAAATGGGCCGGCGTAAGCCCGGGTAATGCAAATGTGAATGAGGTGGGCATGTTTTATGCTAATGTCTGTGACCCCACATTTTTTTACGTTTTTTTTTTTATGCCGACCGTGGACGTATCCCAGTGCGCATGCTCCAAATTATGACGCATTGTTTTCGACGTGAACGTAGTTGACGTAAATCCCCATTCACGGACGAGTTACGCAGATGGCGTAAAATCTGAAAAACCTGACGCGGTCCCGACATCCATACATAACATAGGATTCGCCATCTTTTTGGTGGTTTGCCTTTACGCCGGAAAACGCCTTTGCCTAAATTCACTGCGCCAGGCGTACGTTCGTGAATAGGCGTATCTCGCTGATTTACATGTTCTAGGCGTATCTCGCTGATTTACATGTTCTAGGCGTGAATCGGCAGGAACGCCACTAGCGGCCATCTTAAAAATGCAGTTAAGATACGACGGCGTAATCCAATTACGCCGGTCGTATCTTGGCAACATTTAAGCGTATCTCACTTTGAGGATACGCTTAAAGATACGACGGCGCAGATTCTGAGTTACGACGGCGTATCTACTGACACGCCGTCGTAACTCTTTATGAATCTGGCCCTTTGTCTGCGGCAGGTTTGATGTGATCCTTTTAAACGTGTGATCTGTAACTTGTACACGTTCGCTTCTGCCGTCTTGACATTGCGCCATGTTGCTCGCAGCATCTGCGATGGCGACGTGTGATTTTTTTTTTTTTTTTGGCGCACGGTACAAATAGAACGGTGAGTAATTCCCGAGTAACGTTTGCCATGTTGGTCTGGCCCTCGTCTCGCTTTCTTCGGCGTACAATCTGTGGAATAGAAAGGCGCCGCGCTGTAAGCGGGTGTCTGGGAAAATAACAAGCTCCCTGTTCTGCTGTGAAAACGCTGGATGGAATTGATCTCTGCTTAATTCACACTGAATGACAATTACCCGGCAGATCCACCTCGCCTGCTGCGTGTTGTTTGTTCCAGGCGCGATGATGCGTTCTCGGTTGCTGAGCGCGAGCTTGGATTTTAACCCTGTGTGCAGAACAGTAAAGGAGGGGGGAGGGGCTTCTGATGAGCCTTGATTTTTTTTTTCTTACTATACGAGGGTCCATATTTGCATAAACCTAGACCGTATATACTCGAGTATAAGCCGAGTATATCGGCACATACTTGAGTTACATTTTTGCACCTGATCTCCCGGACATTGGGGTCCCGGTGCCAGTCCTAGGTCCCCTGGACCCCAAACTTGGCACATATGTAGCCCCATTTCTCCTCTACAAGTGTGCAAAGTTTTTTTGTCCGGGGGACCTACGGCCGGGGAGCACCGATTTTTCAAAGCCGGGCACCCCTTTCATAGACTCCAATGTTTAAATGGTAATTTCTCCAGTGATTTTGGGAACCCGGTACTGGCCGCTCACAGGTAGCCTGAACCCCAGACTTGGCACATATATAGCACAATTTCTCCTCTACACTTGTGCAAAGTTTGTTGTCTGGGGAACCTACGGCCGGGGGCACTGTTTTTTTTTTTTTTTTTTTTTCCTCAAACCTGGGCACCCCTTCCATAGACTCCCATGTTAAATGGTAATTTTTCTGGTGATTTTGGGGACCCGGTACTGGCTGGTAGTAGGTCCCCTGTACCCTGAACTGGGTGCATATGTAGCCCATTTTCTCCTCTACAAGTGTGCAAAGTTTGTTGTCTGGGGGACCTACGGCTCGGGGGCACCAATTTTTCAAACCGGGCACCCCTTCCATAGACTCCAATGTTAAATGTCAGTCTAGGCATGGGCACAGTGAGGCATGCAGATGGACACCCTAGGCTTATACTTATACTAGGCTTATACTTGAGTAAATAAGTTTTCCCAGTTTTTTTTTTTTTGTGGTAAAATTAGGCGCCTTGGCTTCTATTCGGGTCAGCTTATACTAGAGTATATACGGTAATATTTACACCACGTTTCTTTTAATTAATTGGATGTAAGAGGAGGGATTGAGATTTTTAAGTTGCAGAATGAATTCAAATGGCATAAACTATAATGTATAAGAACTTTTTTTTTTTACTTATTTTAAAGGGCAAAATAATGATGAAACTGCCTATTTTTTAGGGTCCTGTCCCTGATGAAGCTGCCTGAGCATTTTTTTTATATACATTTTGATTTATTCATTATATATCTTATAACCCTTGGAATGTGGGCACATCCCATCTGCAAGAAGTAAAAAATGGTTGTCTGGAGTTGAGCCTCAACAGATAACCCACCCAAAATTTCTACGCATTTTGTTCAAGCAGCTTCATCAGGTTCCTGCCCCTGATGAAGCTGCTCGAGCATTTATCTATAGGTCTTGCTGGTGCAGACAAAAGGAAGATGATTACCCCGCGCTGCCAATTTTGGTTAAATGTTAGCTGCTAACACGGCTCATATGAGAGAAGCAAAAAGAATTAAATGTGTAGGAAATGTGTAGCGCTTAAAGTGACTGTCTGTTGATGACAGTCAGAGGCACAAAAAAAGAATAAACAAATTTTGTGTAGAGTAAAACAAATAAAGGACCCTGGGAAATCCAGGGACAAGCACTGTATAACTCGTGCGTGATGAACAGTGTGAAAATAATCTATTAGTGAGATGACACCCGTTGTTGGATACAATTAATCACATATAGAAACATATATACATTGAAAAACAACAATGATTGTTCATTTCTTTAGAAAGACATGTGTAAATTATTAGCCACTGACTGACAAGTGCAATAATGTCCCGTGAAAGGAAAATAAAACAAATCCTGATATAAATAATAGTCAATCTGATGATTGGTGAATAACAAATAATGACTTCTCCACTGTGTTGTTCCCACCACCGAAAGCAATGCAGGCTTACCAGAACCACTGAAAGTCAAATTAGGCTTGTAGTGGCTGATATCACAATGGGCTCCTTGGCAAGGCAATACTTTGAATGGTCAGCAGAACTTCCGTGGGATGGATGGATGAAGCCCGGCAGGGAGTGCGATCCCCAAGATGATATTCTCATAGAAAATGGTTTGTATAAGAGATAAGAGAAAGTGGCCACATAGCGTAATCCCGTTTAAGTAGAAAAATAAAATATTTATTTACAGCTATCAAACTTACATTTTAGCTGAATAAAAAATGCTTGTATACAAGTAGGGCGGCAGTGGAGTCCTCCCGACGCGTTTCGTGGACAGAGCACTTCGTCTGGGGTGTGGTTGCTGGTGCAGACACTTGTACTTTTTTTTTTTTTTTTTTTTTATATTACATTTTTTTTTGCGGGGAGGGGGGATACCTATTGTGTAAGTCTTGCATTGGTTTTTGAGATTTGCAAATCATTGAATCCTGTGTTTTTTATTTTCTGCAGAACTTCTCGCCAGCTACAATGACGAAGACATCTATTTGTTCAATTCCTCGCACAGTGACGGGGCGCAGTATATAAAGCGATACAAAGGACATCGAAATAATGCTACAGGTATGGGTGTTGCTCAGAGAGGGGTCATCTCTGTTTATGTTGTGTTACATCACCGTAATACAACAGGTGAAAGTTGCTCCATGACGAGGCTTTCCATGTTTGCAATGTGCAAAGAAAAGTGAAAAGCATGAGAGACCCACAAGTCTATTAAAGGTTTATTGATCTCAAGATCGGACAGTAAAGCCAACACGTTTTGAGGGCTTTCTCTCTCTTTTTTTCTCCTTTTCTCCTCTCTCTCTCTCTCTCTCTCTCTCTCTCTCTCTCTCTCTCTCTCTCTCTCTCTCTCTCTCTCTCTCTCTCTCTCTCTCTCTCTCTCTCTCTCTCCCGGGCTACCATGGTGGGGACGCAGTCAAAGTAAATTTGTATGGGGCTCCGACTAGACCAGGGGTGGCCCGCGGAGCACTCTGATCTGGCCCGCAACCTCTGGAATGGTGGGTTGGCAAGCCCAGATCGCAGGTTGCCGACCCGCCATACCGCAGCACCAGTGTTGTGAATGAAGCTGGTGGTAGAGGAAGAAAATGACTGCGGAGCAGAGCCCCATAAGCCGATGCTTCCTCTACAGCGCCGGCTTTTGCCACAGGCAGTCTATGGCAAAGTTCAGCTAACCCGCAGGATAGACACAGGTGCACTACGTTGCACCCGCAGTGTGGATAAACCGCAGCACATCAGTGTGAAAGCAGCCTTAGGCCCTTTTTACACGATTAGCCCGCCCAAACGGGACCCTCAATTCACCTCTATAGAGTGACAGATGTCCGTTTGTCCGCCTACCTCCAATCCGAAAAGCAGAAGGGAATTCGTCCCCTTCCATCTGGGCCAATACAGTACCCGTGACCTGTAATCCGCCCGCTCCGTTTATTGTGGCCCGCGACTGGTTACCAAGTTGCTTAAGTGGCCCTCGCTCTTCAAAAGGTTGGGCACCCCTGGACTAGACTTGGTCTGGTAGCTCGGGTCTTCATGTAGGAAGGGAGAGCCTGAAAAAGCCGTGTGAGGGGGACGGCGGGGTAAGGCAATCAAGTGGCCAGGTAGCAGCTCCTTATGCCATTACAAGAGAGCAGGTAAAGCTGTAGGAGGTGGCTAGGTAGGCGTTAAGATTGCTTTTATGAGAGTTTTCTCAACTAATGGGCAATCATGGGCACGGGGCATTGATAGGCGACACTGATGGGGCGGACACCGATGGCACTGTGGGTGGACACTGGCAGCTGCCTGGGCAGATATTGCCATTCCCTGGTGGTCTAGAGCAGCGTTTTTCAACCAGTGTGCCGCGGCACACTGGTGTGCCGTGAAGAGTCCCCAGCTGTGCCATGGCAAAATGACCCCCAATATAGGCAGCTATCTGATGTTTTAACTGCTGGCCACTTGGTATTATTTGTTATTACGGTGGTACCGGTCCGCTGTGTGAAGCTTACTTCCCGCTGCCACAGGCACTCGGGAAGCTATGCGGGCCTTCCGACCGTGTCTTGCCAACCGATTACGTCATCAGTTGCTATGGGAGGGTCGGGCGCACTCACTGATATGTATGATGGGTGAGCCGCGGGTGAGCAGATGCTGGCTGGCACACGTTTTACTGAGGGGAGGAGAAGAACACCACAAGTAGAGGTGAAAGGACAGTGAGGAAACAACAGTGAGGAGGTACAGTACTTGTACCTGTCCTTTTCAATGCATGGTGTTTCTAAAAAAAACAACTACTATATAACACTTGTTGTCAAGTCACGGTGATTTTTTTTTTTTTAAATGTAATATAATATACATGGGCTATGTGGGTTATTATTGATTAGGGGTGTTGAAATTAATCGTAGCATCGATGCATCGGGATTCGGCTACCCACAATGCAATTACGATGCTACGACTTGCATTAATCGATTTTTGATGACGTCATCTCACCTGCACGCCGCTATGTCTTTTGAGGCAAAGCAAAAGCCTAAGAAAGCCGTAGGCGTTAACCGCGCCTCTTTTCCCGCCCCCCCCCCCCCGCTGATGCAGCCGAAGACGCCGTGCCTCTTACTGCCCCCCTGCTGATGTAATGAAGATGCCGCGCCTCTTTTCCCACCCCCCACTGCTGATGCAGCCGAAGACGCCGCGCCTCCTTTCCCGCCCCCCCCCCCGCTGACGGCATTCCCAGTCGCCCATCGCCATGTGAGGGACACGTTCAGCGAGTGTCCCCGGTCCCGCTCCCGACTCCCCAGAGCCTTCCTCCTTGTCTTAACTCACGCTGCTGTGGGAGAAACGAGACAGCCGAGTACTGAAGGCAGCAGTGACATGAGTCAGATTTATCATCATCAGGTACTCGGGGCATGCACACTGGCAGAAATAGATGGGCACAGTTAGAATGGGCAGCAATTTGTGGCACACTGGCACTAATTGATGGCACACTGGCACTAATTGATGGCACACTGGCAGCAATTGATGGCATTGGCACACTGGCAGCAATTGATGGCATTGGCACACTGGCAGCAATTGATGGCATTGGCACACTGGCAGCAATTGATGGCATTGGCACACTGGCAGCAATTGATGGCATTGGCACACTGGCAGCAATTGATGGCATTGGCACACTGGCAGCAATTGATGGCACACTGGCAGCAATTGATGGCACACTGGCAGCAATTGATGGCATTGGCACACTGACGGCACACTGGCAGCAATTGACGGCACACTGGCAGCAATTGACGGCACACTGGCAGCAATTGACGGCACACTGGCAGCAATTGATGGCATTGGCACACTGGCGGTACACTGGCAGCAATTGATGGCACACTAGTTTATGTATGTCTTATTGTCTTAGTGATTGATTAACATCACAACTTCATTGATTTGAAATTGATACCCTTTTTTATTTTTTTTGTATGATTTTTGCTTTTGCTCATCACTGCCACACACATGCAGCCATGCATTGCACGTGTGGTAGTAATGAGCAAAACTAAAAATCGTACAAAAAAAAGGTATCAATGAAGTTGTGATGTGAATCAATCACTAAGACAATAAGCATGGCATACATTGTCCCCATAAAGTCCTGCCAAACGACAATGTCCGCAGTCTCTGACCCTCTCTAGTATCATGTCTGCAGTCTCTGACCCTCTCTAGTATCATGTCCGCAGTCTCTGACCCTCTCTAGTATCATGTCCGCAGTCTCTGACCCTCTCTAGTATCATGTCCGCAGTCTCTGACCCTCTCTAGTATCATGTCCGCAGTCTCTGACCCTCTCTAGTATCATGTCCGCAGTCTCTGACCCTCTCTAGTATCATGTCCGCAGTCTCTGACCCTCTCTAGTATCATGTCCGCAGTCTCTGACCCTCTCTAGTATCATGTCCGCAGTCTCTGACCCTCTCTAGTATCATGTCCGCAGTCTCTGACCCTCTCTAGTATCATGTCCGCAGTCTCTGACCCTCTCTAGTATCATGTCCGCAGTCTCTGACCCTCTCTAGTATCATGTCCGCAGTCTCTGACCCTCTCTAGTATCATGTCCGCAGTCTCTGACCCTCTCTAGTATCATGTCCGCAGTCTCTGACCCTCTCTAGTATCATGTCCGCAGTCTCTGACCCTCTCTAGTATCATGTCCGCAGTCTCTGACCCTCTCTAGTATCATGTCCGCAGTCTCTGACCCTCTCTAGTATCATGTCCGCAGTCTCTGACCCTCTCTAGTATCATGTCCGCAGTCTCTGACCCTCTCTAGTATCATGTCCGCAGTCTCTGACCCTCTCTAGTATCATGTCCGCAGTCTCTGACCCTCTCTAGTATCATTGTCTGCAGTCTCTGTCCATCTCGTAGTATTTTGGGGTCAGTCTGGAGCTCCTCTTTAAGTTGTCTGCTGTGTTTACAGTTTGCTACATGCAGAGAGTTTTTTTAAGAACAGATAAAAACCGTGCGCAGTAATCTTGATGCATCGTGATCGATACGATTATCAGTTTGGCCGCAGCTCAGATGTAGCGCAGGGTACCTGCGGTTTTCATGTGTTTTTTTTTTTTTTTTTTTACTTCTATTATGTCCCCTTATTTTTGGTGTGCTTTCAGAAAATGTACTACATAATAGAAGTTTATGAGAAACCACATGAAAACCGCAGGTACCCTGTGCTACACCTGTGCTGCGGCCAAACTGCAGTATTGAAGTATACAGTTATCACTATCAATATTATCCTACATAGCCCATGTATATTATATAAAAAATAAATAAAATCACCATGCTTGCAATGAGTCTATATGAAAGTGCCCTAAATGAAGGTATCAGCCATAACCTTGGTATTGTTTTTTTTACAGCCAGTGGCTTGCTTTCTCGTGAAAGCGTTCCAAGTGGCTCTTCTCATCTTGCCTGAGAAACAATCCAATGGAGTGGCCGGCTAGTCCCAGAGGAGATGAAAGAGTAGATCCCCTTTGATTGCCTTGAAGGATCGGAGCGACGGAATGACTTCCAGTCCAGGCTGGAAGTAAACTATTTTTATTTATTTTTTAAAAGCAAAAGATCTTTTTTTTTTTTGGTTTATCTTTTGCTTTTAACGACTTGAGCCCCGAGCCTGTTTTTCAGATTCGGTGTTTGAGACTAAAACATTTTTTTTTGCTAGAAAATTACTTAAAACCCCCCAACATTATATATATTTTTTTCTAACACCCTAAAATGGCGGTCATTGCAATACTTTTTGTCACACCGTATTTGCGCAGCAGTCTTACAAGCGCACTTTTTTTGGAAAAAACTCACTTTTTTAAATTGATTATTGTGAAAGATAATGTTACGCCGAGTAAAATGATACCCAACATGTCACGCTTAAAAATTGCGCCCGCTCGTGGCATGGCGTCAAACTTTTACCCTTAAAAATCTCGATAGGCGACGTTTAAAATTTTTTACAGGTTGCATTTTTTGAGATACAGAGGAGGTCTAGGGCTAGAATTATTGCTCTTGCTCTAACGATCGCGGCGATACCTCACTTGTGTGGTTTGAACACCGTTTTCATATGCGGGCGCTACTCGCGTATGCGTTCGCTTCTGCGCGCGAGCTCGTCGGGACGGGGCGATTTTAAATTCTTTTCTTTTTTTTCGTATTTATTTTTATTTTACCAATTTTTATCCCTAAAATAAAAAAATGATCACTTTTCTTCCTATTACAAGGAATGTAAACATCCCTTGTAATAGAAAAAAGCATGACAGGTCCTCTTACATATGAGATCTGGGGTCAAAAAGACTTCACATCTCATATTTAGGCTTAAAGGGGTTGTAAAGGTACAAGTTTTTTTACCTTCATGCATCCTATGCATGAAGGTAAAAAAACATCTAGCAGCACCGGCCCCCCCCCGAGCCCCCGTTGTACTTACCTGACCGTTCGAATCTCCCGGGCGCGTCCACGTCGTCCTCTTCGGTTCCCAGCCTGGCCGTTGATTGGCTAGGCTGGGCGGATTGATAGCAGCGCAGCCATTGGCTAGCGCTGCTGTCAATCAGGGCGGATGACGCGGCGCGCTGGGGGGCGGAGTCGAATGATACAGTCGGCGGCTATGGCCGCCGCTGTATCACGGGAGCACGCTCGCAAAAGCTTTCCTCCATGCGAGCGCCCTCCCATGAAGAAGGAAAGCTTTTGCGAGGAGGAGCCCAGACAGCCGCCGAGGGACCCCAGAAGACAGGTTTCCGGGCCACTCTGTGCAAAACGAACTGCACAGTGGAGGTAAGTATCACATGTTTGTTTTTTTTTGTTTTTTTAAATCCCTGACTTTAGTGACCCTTTAAATGCAAAAAAAAAAAAAAAAAATGTAAAATGTCATTTTTTAAATAACATTAAAAAAAATGTCTCTTTAAGACGCTGGGCGGGACTGACATTTTGACGTCACTTCCGCCCAGCAGAGCTACGGGAATGGATGAGGGAAATTTTTTCCCTCACTGAGCATATGAGAGGACCCGATCGCCTCCGCCGCTACCGACGGCTCCAGTAAGCGGTGGAGGGCGCGGGAACGCAGCGGGAGGGGGGGTCCTCGCCCGCCACGATAACGAATCCGCCGCGGAGACCGCCATTATCGTTAGACCGACTGCCCACAGAAGAGATGGATATCTCGGTTGTGGCAGCAGCTGCTGCCGTTACCGAGATATCCATCCTTAAAGTCATGACGTGTAACGGCGGTGGGCGGTCGGTAAGTGGTTAAAGGTAAAGGAGAGATATGAGGTCTCTTTGACCCCAGATCTCTGAATAAAGAGGACCTTTCATTATATCTACAGGTGGTTCTCCAAAAATGTGCATATTGTGATAAAGTTCATTATTTTCTGTAATGTACTGATAAACATTAGACTTTCATATATTTTAGATTCATTACACACAACTGAAGTAGTTCAAGTCTTTTATTGTTTTAATATTGATGATTTTGGCATACAGCTCATGAAAACCCCAAATTCCTATCTCAAAAAATTTGCATATTTCATCCGACCAATAAAAGAAAAGTGTTTTTAATAAAAAAAAAAGTCAACCTTCAAATAATTCTGTTCAGTTATGCACTCAATACTTGGTCGGGAATCCTTTTGCAGAAATGACTGCTTCAATGTGGCGTGGCATGGAGGCATTCAGCCTGTGGCACTGCTGAGGTGTTATGGAGGCCCAAGTTGCTTCGGTAGCGGCCTTAAAGGGGTTGTAAGGACAAAAATATTCTCCTCTTAAATTAAAGTCTGACAGTAGCTGATAAAGTAAAAAGTAATGTTTTGCATTATAACTAGTTTGATACCTGTTGAAATCGAGCTGTTTTATTCACCTCCGTCACTCCTGATTTGGACTTCCTGGTTTGTGGTGCGCATTCATTCTTGCTACATCATGGCCCAATGGGAACTACAGTTCCCATTAGGCTTAGCCTCCATGCCTATGAGGGTTAAGAGAGCATCTTCACGCAGGGCTGTAGTCATAGGGAGGGGGTGAGCACATTCTGCTTTCCACCATGCAGATGCTGGTGGAAAGCAAGAAGAGGAGAGACAGGAAATGGCATTTTCAAACCTGGATTACTGTATTTTGGAAGTCAAAAGGAAAAACAAGGTAAGTGATATTTAAATGCTCTAGCTTACAGCAATCAATTGATCTAATAAAAAACAAACCTTTAGTGTTCCTTTAAGCTCACCCAGAGTGTTGGGTCTTGCGTCTCTCAACTTTCTCTTCCCAATATCCCACAGATTCTCTATGGGGTTCAGGTCAGGAGAGTTGGCAGGCCAATTGACCACAGCAATACCATGGTCAGTAAACCATTTACCAGTGGTATTGGCACTGTGAGCAGGTGCCAGATCATGCTGAAAAATGAAATCTTCATCTCCATAAAGCTTTTCAGCAGATGGAAGCATGAAGTGCTCCAAAATCTCCTGATAGCTAGCTGCATTCACCCTGCCCTTGATAAAACACAGTGGACCAACACCAGCAGCTGACATGGCACCCCAGACCATCACTGACTGTGGGTACTTGACACTGGACTTCAGGCATTTTGGCATTTCCCTCTCCCCAGTCTTCCTCCAGACTCTGGCACCTTGATTACCGAATGACATGCAAAATTAGCTTTCATCCGAAAAAAGTACTTTGGACCACTGAGCAACAGTCCAGGTCAGGCGCTTCTGCCGCTGTTTCTGGTTCAAAAGTGGCTTGACCTGGGGAATGCGGCACCTGTAGCCCATTTCCTGCACACGCCTGTACACGGTGGCTCTGGATGTTTCTACTCCAGACTCAGTCCACTGCTTCCGCAGGTCCCCCAAGGTCTGGAATCGGTCCTTCTCCACAATCTTCCTCATGGTCCGGTCACCTCTTCTCGTTGTGCAGCGTTTTCTGCCACACTTTTTCCTTCCCACAGAGGTGCCTTGATACAGCACTCTGGGAACAGCCTATTCGTTTAGAAATTTCTTTCTGTGTCTTACGCTCTTGCTTGAGGGTGTCAATGATGGCCTTCTGGACAGCAGTCAGGTCGGCAGTCTCAGGCTGGGTTCACACTTGTTCCGACAACGCTCCTACATTGGGAGCTCATGTAGCATGACATGTGAAAATCAATGTTTCCCTATGAGAGCCGTCTTAACTGGTCCTACATAAGTCGGTCCGACTTTGAAACTACTCTTTGTGCTACTTTGGTCCTACATTGATCCTTCTTCAGCCCATTGAATATCATTGAAGTAGGACCAAAGTAGGAGCCTTGTCCTAACCATCCGACTTTTGCCACCTGACATGTGATTACAGCACCAGTGAAAGGAATTTATCTCACTCTGGGATTGCTTTGATTGGTCAAAGAACAAGTCCGTCTATCACAAAGTAGGACCAAAGTAGTATTCTGTTCATGAAAGTAGGATGGATGTAGGACCAATGTAGGACAAATGTCGCAGAGCAAAGGCAGAGCAAAGTAGGATGAAAGTCGTGTAGTGTGAACCCAGCCTCACCCATGATTGCGGTTTGGAGTAATGAACCAGGCTGGGAGTTTTTAAAAGCCTCAGGAATCTTTTGCAGGTGTTTAGAGTTAATTAGTTGATTCAGATGATTAGGTTAAGAGCTCGTTTAGAGAACCTTTTCATGATATGCTAATTTTTTGAGATAGGAATTTGGGGTTTTCATGAGCTGTATGCCAAAATCATCAATATTAAAACAATAAAAGACTTGAACTACTTCAGTTGTGTGTAATGAATCTAAAATATATGAAAGTCTAATGTTTATCACTACATTACAGAAAATAATGAACTTTATCACAATATGCTAATTTTTTGAGAACCACCTGTATTACAAGGGATGTTTACATGTCTTGTAACAGATATAAAAACCAAAAACAAAATAAAAAATGTAAAAGGGACAGTGAAAAGAAAAACAAGTTTAATAAATAAGACAAGGTGTTTAAAGTGTTGCTTATGGAGATTTTTAATTACCAAAGTTCATCATCATTCCACGAGTGTGCGCAATTTTAAAGCATGACATGTTGGGTATCTACTTACCCATCATAACATCATCTTTCACACTATACCCAAAAATTGGGGTATATATTGTGTTTTGTTTTAATTCTTTGAAGTGAATTTTTTACAAAAATAAATGTGTTTGCAAAACCACGGTGCAAATAGCATGTGACATAATTATTTTATACACATTTTTGGTTTGGTGTGCCTCAAGATTCTGACAGATTTTAACCACTTGCTTACTGGGCACATATACCCCCTTCCTGCCCAGGCGAAATTTCAGCTTTCAGCACTGCGTCGCTTTACATTAAAATTGCGCGGTCGTGCGACGTGCCTTACAAACAAAATTGACGTCCTTTTTTCCCCACAAATAGAGCTTTCTTTTGGTGGTATTTGATCGCCTCTGCTTTTTTTTTTTTTGCGCTATAAACAAAGATCACTCTTTGAAAAAAAACACAGAATATTTTTTTCTTTTTGCTATAATAAAAATCAAATTTTTTTCAAAAAAAAAATATATTTTTTCTCAGTTTAGGCCGATATGTATTCTACATATTTTTGGTAAAAAAAACAATAGCATTGAGCGTATAGTAATTGGTTTGCACAAAGGTTATAGTGGCTAGGAAATAACGGATAGAATTCTGACAATTTTTTTTTTTACTAGTAATACGGCGATCTGCGAATTTTGTCAGGACTGCGATATTGCGACGGACACATCGGACATTTTTGACACATTTTTGGGACCATTCACATTTATACTGCGACCAGTGCTATAAAAACGCACTAATTGCTGTATAAATGTGACTGGCAGTGAAGGGGTTAACACTAGGGGGTGAGGAAGGGGTTAAATGTGAGTCCTGGGTGTGTTCTAACTGTGTGGGGGGAGGGGGGTGACTGGGGGAGGTGACCGATGCTGTCTCCCTATGTACAAGAGAAACGGCATCTGTCTCCTCTCACTGACAGGACGTGAAGCTCTGTGTTTACACACAGAGCTTCACGTCCCTGCTCTAAAACTGCCGATCAGCGGGTACCTGGCGGACATCGCGACCGCCAGGCACGCGCATCGGCATCTCGGGGTGCGCGCGCCCCCCAGTGGCCGGAGAAAACGATGACGTCAATTGAAAGCAGCTTGGATATTCAGATTTCCTAAGCTGCCGTCAATTGAGCATATGCGGGGCCGCAAGTGGTTAAAGGGTGCCTTGGTTGAAAAAAAGGTTGAAAAACATTGGTCTAGAGCAGGGATCCTCAAACTACGGCCCTCCAGCTGTTGCGGAACTACACTTCCCATGAGGCATTGTAAAACTCTGACATTCACAGACATGACTAGGCATGATGGGAATTGTAGTTCCTGAACACCTGGAGGGCCATAGTTTGAAGACCCATGGTCTAGAGGGTGGCATACCTGGTGGTCCTGGGCAGGCATCCAAAGGGGGGCTGTACTGATAAACTATCAGCACGGAACCCCCCCTGTCAGGAGAGCAGTCGATTGTCTCCTCTACTCGAATCTGCCAGACGCGAGTGAGAAAAGCTGATAGGCGGCTCTTCCTGGTTACATCCTGATCAGCTGTGATTGGACATTACTGATTACGTGGTCAAGAGTCTCCCTTGGACCAATGGGAGTGTTGCATTTCCAGCACATGCCAAAATGGATGGGTTTATTTCCTCTTTAAGTAAAAATAACTGGAAGTGTAGAAAATAAAAAAATGCTTATTTTTTTTTTTTTTCTCTGACCAAGGATGAAATCTTTTAGGATTATATAACTGTCCCAGAGTTCAGCATTAATTCCACCTTCTGTACTTGCCCAGCAGAGGGCGCAGTAAACCAGAGAAATGGTGCCGCTGCGCTCACATCGCCCTTCTGCCGCTGCAAGGCCCGTTCATTAGCTCACTGTATGCGATCTGTTAGCTGGAAACGCAACTTTCCCACTGCCGCGGAGGTGTCCGCAGCGCTCGTCTTCTGAAAGATTAGCCAAATTTCACCGCCATCGGGCAGCGCGCTCGTTACCCCTGTGACTTTGTGGGATTGAGAGCGCTCATTAAATGTTTCCAGCTTGGTGGTTCTTTGTTTATGTTCCTCTTTGCTAATACGGCATCTTCAGGCGCCTTAAGCCGTCCTTGCCTGTGCAGACCAGAACTCTGCGATCTTAAAGCGGCACCGTCCGCTGCACCGAATATACAGTGATGAGGGTTCCCTGCAGTGATGGAGCCATTATAAGCACTGCTGAGCCAATCGGTGTCTGCTACCCTCCCCTCCATTCCAGTGCTGACACCTCAGCCTGACTCTCTTTCGCATTCAACACTTGTAAGTGTCAAACCCCCCGTTCCCCAGCAGCGTTCTGTGGTCCCATCCTTCAACCCCTCCATCAGGGGTCTGCAAACTTTCTAAACAAAGGGACAATTTACTGTCCTTCAGGCTTTAGGGGGAGGCAGGCTGCAGTTAGTTGGAGTGAGCAATGGGCTATATTTTGTGTCATTGGGTGGAAAGGTGCCCCATCATTGGTGTCATTGTGAGCAAGGGTGCCTCGTCATGGGTGTCATTGCATGGTAAGGTGCGCATTGTTGGTGTCATTGGGAGGAACTGTACCCCATCATTGGTGTCATTGCAAGGAATGGTGCCTTGTCACTGCTGTCATTGTAAAACGGTGGCGCCCAATCATGGGTGTTATTGGGAGGAAAGGTGACCCATCGTTGGTGTCATTGTAAGGAAAGGTGCACCATTTCTGGTGTCATTGGGAGGAATGGTGCCTCATTGTTGGTGTCATTGGGAGTAATGACCCCCATTCCTGGTGTCATTGTAACGAAAGGTGCCCCATTGTTGGCCTCATTGCGAGCAATGGTGCCTTATCATGGGTGTCATTGGGAGGAAAGGTGACCCCTCGTGGGTGTCATTGGGAGGAAAGGTGACCCCTCGTGGGTGTCATTGGGAGGAAAGGTGACCCCTCGTGGGTGTCATTGGGAGGAAAGGTGACCCCTCGTGGGTGTCATTGGGAGGAAAGGTGACTCATTGTTGGTGTCATTGGGAGTAATGACCCCCATTCCTGGTGTCATTGTAACGAAAGGTGCCCCATTGTTGGCCTCATTGCGAGCAATGGTGCCTTATCATGGGTGTCATTGGGAGGAAAGGTGACCCCTCGTGGGTGTCATTGGGAGGAAAGGTGACCCCTCGTGGGTGTCATTGGGAGGAAAGGTGACCCCTCGTGGGTGTCATTGGGAGGAAAGGTGACCCCTCGTGGGTGTCATTGGGAGGAAAGGTGACCCCTCGTGGGTGTCATTGGGAGAAATGGTGACCCCTCGTGGGTGTCATTGGGAGAAATGGTGCCCAATTGTTGGTGTCCTTGGGATGAATGACACCCCCCCCCATTCCTGGTGTCACTGCAACGAAAGGTGCCCCAATTGTTGGTGTCATTGCGAGCAATGGTGCCTTATCATGGGTGTCAATGGGAGGAAAGGTGACCCATCACTGGTGTCCTTGCAAAGAAAGATTCCCTATTTCTGGTGTCATTGGGAGGAACGGTGTCTCATTGTTGGTTGTCATTGGGGAGGAAAGGGGACCCGTCGTGGTTGTCATTGGGGAGCAAAGGGGACCCGTCGTGGTTGTCATTGGGGCGGAAATGTGCCCGTAATGTTCGTCTGCTGCAGTGGCCCCTCATCCCGAAGACCTATTTATCCTAACCCAGGGCTAGGCGACCTCGGCACTCCAGCTGTGGTGAAACTACAAATCCCATCATGCCTCTGCCTTCTGGAGTCATGCCTGTGATTGTCAAGGTCTTGCAATGTCTCATGGGACTTGTAGTTTCAAAACAGCTGGAGCGCCGAGGTTACCTCCCCCTGGCCTAACCTATGCGTTGTCATGAGGTCAGGTTACGCCTCCTGCCCCGCCCACAGCTCCGTCTACATGGGACCTACCTGCCATTTCCTCCGCTGTAATTGGCTCCGCCTCTGACTTTTTAGCATAGTTGCAGCATGTACTGGATAGTTTGAGGCCTGCATGGTGGATGGGGGTGGATGGGGGTGGCTGGGTATGAGAATGCTTCCATTAGTATTCATTTTGTGTTTTCTTTTTCAGTGAAAGGCGTCAACTTCTACGGGCCGAGGAGCGAGTTTGTGGTCAGCGGCAGCGACTGCGGTCACATCTTCATGTGGGATAAGACATCCTGTCAAATCGTACAGTTCATGGACGGCGACAAAGGCGGCGTGGTGAGTTAAACCTTTTTCATGATAGGACTCTACACTTAGATGGTTTTTTTTAAACATGTGTACGGGGGGATCCGCAACAGGTCAATTGTGATCTACCTGTTGATCAGAGCCACCTGATGGTCATTCAAACTCCCCCCCCCCCCCCTCCCAGAGCAGTTCAGGGAAGTGGCTGCAAGGGTTGATACCTGTTTTACTGCACTGGAAGCGTTCTTAATTTTTTTTCAAGTTTCATGATGGGACCCATCTGATGGTTTCCTCTTCATGATGGGACCCATCTGATGGCTTCCACTTCATGATGGGACCCATCTAAAGGCTTCCACTTCATGATGGGACCCATCTGATGGCTTCCACTTCATGATGGGACCCATCTAAAGGCTTCCACTTCATGATGGGACCCATCTGATGGTTTCCTCTTCATGATGGGACCCATCTGATGGTTTCCTCTTCATGATGGGACCCATCTGATGGTTTCCTCTTCATGATGGGACCCATCTAAAGGCTTCCACTTCATGATAGGACCCATCTGATGGCTTCCACTTCATGATGGGACCCATCTGATGGCTTCCACTTCATGATGGGACCCATCTGATGGCTTCCACTTCATGGTGGGACCCATCTGATGGCTTCCTCTTCATGATGGGACCCATCTGATGGTTTCCTCTTCATGATGGGACCCATCTAAAGGCTTCCACTTCATGATGGGACCCATCTGATGGTTTCCACTTCATGATGGGACCCATCTGATGGCTTCCACTTCATGATGGGACCCATCTGATGGCTTCCACTTCATGATGGGACCCATCTGATGGCTTCCACTTCATGATGGGACCCATCTGATGGCTTCCACTTCATGATGGGACCCATCTGATGGCTTCCACTTCATGATGGGACCCATCTGATGGCTTCCACTTCATGATGGGACCCATCTGATGGCTTCCACTTCATGGTGGGACCCATCTGATGGCTTCCACTTCATGATGGGACCCATCTGATGGCTTCCACTTCATGGTGGGACCCATCTGATGGCTTCCACTTCATGGTGGGACCCATCTGATGGCTTCCACTTCATGGTGGGACCCATCTGATGGCTTCCACTTCATGGTGGGACCCATCTGATGGCTTCCACTTCATGATGGGACCCATCTGATGGCTTCCACTTCATGATGGGACCCATCTGATGGCTTCCACTTCATGATGGGACCCATCTGATGGCTTCCACTTCATGATGGGACCCATCTGATGGCTTCCACTTCATGATGGGACCCATCTGATGGCTTCCACTTCATGATGGGGACCCATCTGATGGCTTCCACTTCATGATGGGGACCCATCTGATGGCTTCCACTTCATGATGGGGACCCATCTGATGGCTTCCACTTCATGATGGGACCTCATAATGAAGCGGAAAGCATCAGAGGGGTCCCGTCAAGCAGATACCATCAGATGAGTCCCATCTTGAAGTGGAAACCGTTAGATGGGTCCAATCTGATGGTTTCCGCTTGACGGGACCCGTCTGATGGTTTCCGTTCAGATTCTGCTTATCCACCCCTTTCACTTCCATGCAGCCCCGTTCAACATGGAGCAAATGTAATCCTTTAGTTAATCCCATATTTGGAAGTATCCGTCGTTGGCTACAGTTCCTGCCCCTTGAACAGAATGGTGGCGGAGTGAGGGAAAAATACATTTATACAAGGGACGTATTAAAGCAAACCTGTTTCTTCGCAATTGACCTGTTGATGAACGACAATTTTAGAGCGTTCTGCCCGTTAATCACGGCCATGTGAAGGGTAGATTAGGCTTTCCTTCTATATGCACAGCAGTGCAGGGAAGCCGCTGAGAGACGCGGCTACCTATTATTATACTGAGCTGGAAAGAAAGAATATTGAGTACTTTTTTTGCTTTTCTAATGTGTTTTCCCGTTGACTCGAGCCTTTCATATTGATGAGAAGCAGTGGCTGGTTTTTGAAGCCCCTCTACTAATTCAATTTAAGTAACGCATAAGTGGGACCGTCTCTCTATAGGACGAGCGCAGGGCCGGCTCCTGTTCTCCGGCGGCGGCAGTAAATTGCCGCCCAGCTTGCATGCAAGAGCTTAAATATAATATTGGCTCTGAAACGGGGCTTCCTTGGCTGACCTCGCGCCATAATTCAGCATTAGCCGTCTCGAGAAGAACACAGATATATTTTTTTCGTCTCGCTGTTCTTGCCCCCCGAGGCCCGCTCCCAGGTATAATGTTATTTTCTAGAATTAGCCGCGATAAAGTATCTAAGGCGGCAATGTTTAGCTAATGCATTTTAGCCTGTAATTGCACCGCGCAGGCAGCGGCGTTCTTGTAGGCGCTCTATGAACACTTTACTGCTCTCAGAGGAGTAGCGTTTTTAATATCTCCTCGATATCGCTATACATCGTCCGTCATTTTATACCTTCCCCCTGCTACAGTTTGCTCACAAATTAATACCCACCGTATATACTCGAGTATAAGCTGAGTTTTTCAGCACTTTTTATTGTGTTGAAAATGCCCCCCTCGGCTTATACTCGAGTCCCCTTTTTGCTCCTGATCTCCCGGATTTTGGGGACCCGGTACCGGCTGGCCGTAGGTCCCCTGGACCCCAAACTTGGCATACATGTAGCCACACTCTTCCTCTACACGTGTGCAAAGTTTTTTGTCTGGGGGACCTACGGCTGGGGAGCACCGTTTTTTTTTTTTTTTTAAAGCTGGGCATCCCTTTCATAGACTCTCATGTTAAACTGTAATTTCTCCGGTGAATTTGGGGACCTGAGATCAGCCGGTCGTAGGTCCCCTGGCCCCCAGAACTTTGCACACTTGTAGAGGAGAAATTGGGCTACATGTGTGGCAAGTTTTTTTTTTGTCTGGGGGACCTACGGCTGGGGAGCACCAATTTTTTATTTTTGTCTTCAAAGCCGGGCACCCCTTCCATAGACTCCAATGTTAAACGTCAGTCTAGGCATGGACACAGTGAGACACAGTGAGAAATGCAGATGGACACTGTAGGCTTATACATTTTCCCAGGTTTTTTTTTTCCTCGGTGGGAGGAATGGTGTCCCCGTCGTTGGTGTCGGTGGGAGGAATAGTGTCCCCGTCGTTGGTGTCGGTGGGGGGATTAGTGTCCCCGTCGTTGGTGTCGGTGGGGGGATTAGTGTCCCCGTCGTTGGTGTCGGTGGGGGGATTAGTGTCCCCGTCGTTGGTGTCGGTGGGTGGATTAGTGTCCCCGTCGTTGGTGTCGGTGGGGGGATTAGTGTCCCCGTCGTTGGTGTCGGTGGGGGGATTAGTGTCCCCGTCGTTGTCGGTGGGGGGATTAGTGTCCCCGTCGTTGTCGGTGGGGGGATTAGTGTCCCCGTCGTTGTCGGTGGGGGGATTAGTGTCCCCGTCGTTGGTGTCGGTGGGGGGATTAGTGTCCCCGTCGTTGGTGTCGGTGGGGGGATTAGTGTCCCCGTATCGTTGGTGTCGGTGGGGGGAATAGTGTCCCCCCATCGTTGGTGTCGGGGGGGGAATAGTCTCCCCCCCCCCCCCCCATCGTTGGTGTCGGTGGGGGGAATAGTGTCCCCCCATCGTTGGTGTCGGTGGGGGGGAATAGTGTCCCCCCCATCGTTGGTGTCGGTGGGGGGGAATAGTGTCCCCCCATCGTTGGTGTCGGTGGGGGGGAATAGTGTCCCCCCCCCATCGTTGGTGTCGGTGGGGGGAATAGTGTCCCCCCATCGCTGGTGTCGGTGGGGGGAATAGAATAGTGTCCCATCATTGGTATCATTGTGAGAAGCGTCCATAGGAGAAATGATGCCCCTTCTTTGGTCTCTGGAAAAAGTGCCTCATTGTTGGATGTTTGGTGTCCCAAGGGCCAGATAAAGGCTAGCAAAGGGCCACTTCTGGCCCCTGTAATTCAGTTTGGAGACCACTGCTCTAGAGAACCTGGAGTTAAAGTATATCTAAACCCAGAAACATGGTAGCAGCTCCCCTGTAGATATGGTTGAAATGGAAGGGTTTGTAGCCTTTAGTAATAAACTGGCCAAGAAATAAAACGCCTAAATAACCGGTTGGCATTTTCCCAGGTGAACTGCTTGGAGCCGCACCCGCACCTGCCTGTCCTGGCGACCAGCGGCCTCGATTACGATGTCAAAATCTGGCTGCCCACTGCCAAGGACCCGACCGAGCTACACGGCCTGAAGGAGGTAAGCCCAGGAACAGTGGTGCACCCTTAAGGTAGAGCATCCCTCGCGCTTGGCTGTGTGTCTTGCCAAGTCACGGCTCTGAAAAGGTTAAAGTCTTCTTGAAAAGCGTCTGGTGAGTGTGTGGGCACCGGGATTAGTCAGCACAGCGGTGAGCTCATCGCTACCCATATGGTGTTATCGTCGCCGCTCCTGAGAGATTGATCTTGTGCCATGCAAGTCGTTAGACAAGCGGAGTAACCTCTTCTTTCCCTTGCATGGGGAGTGGTGGGGTACATTTGAGCGGGCTGGTGGGTTACCGTATACCAGGAGCGGCATATGTCGCCTTGCAATGTTAAAGTACGAAGCTTGGGTGGTGAAGGTCCTTCTCGAGGTTGGGTAGTGGAAGGCTACCTGTAATGTAACGGCCCTTAGATGAGTTAAGCTCTGGGCTATTGACTTGGGAGCACTTGAGCAGACACTGGGGGGGTCCCCTCCATACATTGACATTTCAGCTGACCGCCACGTCGAGGATTACATGCACCGCAAAAACCAGAAGCACCCCTGTGAAGGAGGAGCTTGGCACTGGCCTATCCAGCAGGTGGTGTGTTTTAACCTTGTAGAGCTTCGGGTGTCAATACTATCTGAAACTTCCTGGTTTGCTGGATGGGATATCCCTGCTGGGAGGTTGCGGTTTAGTTTGTCAACCCCTCCATCACCAGTGTGTCTCTAGTGGTCAGTAGGAGGAACCACAGAGCTTTAGTTGATGTAGGGGTCAGTAGGAAGAACAGTAAAGAGTGGGAGGGGCGTTGGAGCTTTAGGGGGGAGTGGGAGGGGCGTTGGAGCTTTAGGGGGGAGTGGGAGGGGCGTTGGAGCTTTAGGGGGGAGTGGGAGGGGCGTTGGAGCTTTAGGGGGGAGTGGGAGGGGCGTTGGAGCTTTAGGGGGGAGTGGGAGGGGCGTTGGAGCTTTAGGGGGGAGTGGGAGGGGCGTTGGAGCTTTAGCGATGTCTAGGGGTCAGTAGGAGGGAACACAGGCTATATATTTTCCTTGCATAGGACTCGCCCCTTAAGAGGGGGTCACTTTTCTTCTGTTGTGACTCTTCAGGTATCATCAGCTGGAGGGAGCTTAGAGCTGCAGACAAGTGTGTGTGTGTGTGTGTGTGTGTGTGTGTGTGTGTGTGTGTGTCCAGCAGCTTGAGATTATGGGACGGCCAACGCTGGGGTGTAAAATCTTGTAGCTTTAAAAGAAGGTTGGGAGTGAGTGATTACATGCGAATAGAGCTGGCGAGCGACCCCAGACACAGTGTGCATCCAGGGTTGGCGTCTGTGGCGTGCTGGCTGTATGTGGGCCGTAGCACCAAGCGTTTCTGTTTCTGCATCCCTGCGACTGTATAAACAAAGTCTTAAAAGTTTCCCTCTCCTTCCAGGTTATCAAGAAAAACAAACGTGAAAGGGATGAGGACAGCCTACACCACGCCGACCTGTTCGACAACCACATGTTATGGTTCCTGATGCACCATCTACGGCAGAGGGGGCACCGCAGGGTGAGTACCCCTTTCTTCGGTCCAGTGTTTCTATTGGGACTTTTACTGAAATGTCGTTCAAAGGGAACTTCTCACAAGATAAGACGTCTTTGTGATTGGGCTCTGTGATTGGGCCCAACAGACTTGTTATACTTGGGCAACAGGTTTAGGCCTCATTCACACTTGTGCGACTTTACAGTAGTTCCTGCATTATTTTGGTCCAACTTTCATGCGACTGACTTTAGGGCTATAGACGTCAATGTAAATTCTCAAAAGCCGCATGAAAATCCCACCTACATGATGTACATACAACTTGTGTGTGCCTTTCTTTGTAAAGTAATAACAATGACAAAGTCTGCTTTTTGACTCCTGTCTCAGCCCCCCCAGGGGAGATTGTCAATCTCTGTTACTTAGCCCGTGCCCTAGCTCTAGCCCGTGTCCTGGCCCGTGTCCTAATCGATGCGGCAGGAAAACCACTCGCACCACATATGTCATCATTGGTGAAAGCCAAAGCTGTAGAAAAGTTGTACTTCTCCAAAGTGTCATCAAGTCGCAATGGAAATCGCTTGATCTTGAAGTCACACAAGTGTAACCAGTCAGGAAATGTCTGCTTCCATAGGGGCCTTCTCGCACAATTGTGTTGCTCTGCTACATAGTTTTCCTTTTAATACACATGGCAGCCAGATAGAACTTCTTCTTTGCCTTTAAATCTTGGCGTTTATCTCGGACAAATGGCAATCTGCCCACAGCTGCCAGTTTGTTTCCTGCTCCTTTTTCAGGCCCTTTCACACAGCCGTTCCCATCAGGTCCACCTGTCTGTTTTTCCAGTGGACATCATTGGACGGACACAAGTAAATTTACACAAAACAAAAATTTACCACCAAAAAAATGGGAAAACGTATGACTCGCTGCGGCCCATGACTCGCTGCGGCCCATGACTCGCTGCGGCCCATGACTCGCTGCGGCCCATGACTCGCTGCGGCCCATGACTCGCTGCGGCCCATGACTCGCTGCGGCCCATGACTCGCTGCGGCCCATGACTCGCTGCGGCCCATGACTCGCTGCGGCCCATGACTCGCTGCGGCCCATGACTCGCTGCGGCCCATGACTCGCTGCGGCCCATGACTCGCTGCGGCCCATGACTCGCTGCGGCCCATGACTCGCTGCGGCCCATGACTCGCTGCGGCCCATGACTCGCTGCGGCCCATGACTCGCTGCGGCCCATGACTCGCTGCGGCCCATGACTCGCTGCGGCCCATGACTCGCTGCGGCCCATGACTCGCTGCGGCCCATGACTCGCTGCGGCCCATGACTCGCTGCGGCCCATGACTCGCTGCGGCCCATGACTCGCTGCGGCCCATGACTCGCTGCGGCCCATGACTCGCTGCGGCCCATGACTCGCGTTTAACATGGGAGTATATAGAATGGGTGCCTGGCTTTGAAAAATCAGTGCTCCTCAGCCGTAGGTCCCCCAGACAGCAAACTTTGCACACTTATAGAGGAAGAGTGGGGCTATATATGTGCCAAGTTTAGGATCCAGGGGAGCTAAGGCTGGTTGGTCCCTAAAATCCGGGAGATCGGACGCAAAAAGGTGACTCGAGTATATGCCGTGGGGGGGGAATTTCCAGCACAAAAATAGTGCTGAAAAACTCCGCTTATACTCGAGTATATACAGTATATAGTTCTCCCCCCCCCCCCCCACCCCACAGTTTCCGATGTTTCAGTTATGTGAATGGACAGTCAGTGACTGACCATTCGGAAAAGTTTGGAAGGGGGACAGCAGAACGGAAGAGGACATGGAGGAAAACTGGAGGGGGGCAGCAGCAGAAAGGAGGGGGACTGGAGGAGGATGCGAGAACATTCAGCGGTGGTGGGAGGAGTTACAATCACCGATCACCGCTGTATAGATTTCACAAAAGCAGCTGAAAGCCACGGGGGGGAGAAACGGCTGCATTGAAATCTATACAGCGGTGATCGGTGCTTGTAACTCCTCCCACCACTGCACCGATCACCGCTGACTGTCCAGGTATTGGGCGGAGCATTTGCAAGTACTCGGGCAAATGCTCCTTATTGGTGCTGATACCGATAATGGTATCGGGACAACCCAATTATCACAAAATAATGAATGAAATGCGATCACATTTTTTAAATACCTGCTTCTGTGTGGCTCCTCCTGCCTCTGTGTGGCTCCCCCTGCCTCTGTGTGGCTCCCCCCTGCCTCTGTGTGGTTCCCCCCTGCCTCTGTGTGGTTCCCCCCTGCCTCTGTGTGGCTCCCCCCTGCCTCTGTGTGGCTCCCCCCTGCCTCTGTGTGGCTCCCCCCTGCCTCTGTGTGGCTCCCCCCTGCCTCTGTGTGGCTCCCCCCTGCCTCTGTGTGGCTCCCCCCTGCCTCTGTCGCTCGGATCAGAGGGAAGTTGGCCGTGTAGTCTGCTCACACCTGGCTGCCCATAGAGCGGGCCCTGTCCCTATCCGCTCTACAGGAACTAAGGGGACCCCATTTTTTTTTGTCGCAAGGAACAAGTTGCGCAGTTGTAAGTTCCAGCCGTATGCGCTCATTTATAGAGCGACTCGCGACACGATCGTCCCAGATCGAGGAGGCAATTAATTTAGCACAGAAGTGCACTTGTTGCCTTCCTCCCAGAATGCTTTGCTGTTGGTAAGCCCAGGTGAGCGGTCCCCCACCTCCGTCCAGCCACTTCTCGGCGCTGCTCGCGGTATCAAATAAAACCGTTTTCATTACAAGCCGCACGGCTCCTTAATTGCCGCATGTGTAGGATGTCTGTCTGGTGAAAACACGGCCGCTTCTCCTCTTATTTGTGGATAATTAAAGAGCCAACAGAGCCGCATCTCACCTAATTGGATGCAAAGATGACAGGGATGTGACAAAACAAACTGCCTGATCTGACATCTTCCACTTCTCTTATTTAAAATAGTCGTCTCTTCTTAAATCAGAAAGATAATTAATTTGTTTGCAAGACAGATGTATTTTTTTTTCCTTCCATCATCTCCTGCCTGTGTAGAAGTCGGGCATGGCGAGGTACCATGAGAGTAGAAAAAGCATTGCTGTATAAAAGGGAACTCTAGATCTATTTTGAAAACCAGCTTGGTCTTCTGTTCATCAAGGAAAACGGATCATTCAACGGATGGCGGGGGGGCGGGGTTAGATTGCACGCCCTAAGATGCTCCCTATTAGTGGTGCAACGGATCACCGTTGATCCGTAAACCGAACGGGCCACCCCCTTTGGATCTGCACACGATGTGATCCGCGGATTGACACCCGGTGGCTGCCCCCCTCCTCTCTGTTTACACCCACGGAGGAGGAGGAGCCCGCACTCGGACACACACCGCTGGGAGTCATACTGATGGGGTTGTCTGTACTACTGCGGGGGGGGGGGGTTGTCTGTACTACTGCGGGGGGGGGGGGGTGTCTGTACTACTGCGGGGGGGGGGGTGTCTGTACTACTGCGGGGGGGGGGGGGGGGTTGTCTGTACTACTGCGCGGGTGTCTGTACTATTGCGGGGGGGGGGTTGTCTGTACTACTGCGGGGGGGTTGTCTGTACAGAGGGGGGGTTGCCTGTACTGAGAGGGGGGTGTACTGATGTGGGTGGGGGGACTATAGTTGGTGGGGGTGACGCCATTTTTTTTTGCACCAGATGACACCAACCCTAGTGACGCCACTGCAGTGGGGGAGATATGGATATTAGTGGGGAGATGTGGATATTACAGGGGGGGGGGGGGTGAATATTACAGTGGGGGAGATTTTTTCCGAAAAAAGGATCCGATCCGTGACTCTGATCCGGGGAACGATTCTAACAGTTCGAGTTTTTTGATCCGTTGCACCCCTACTCCCTATGTGCAACAAATCCAGCTATGACCGAGGCAAAGTGGGCGGGTCTGGCTGGATTCCCCCAGTAAATGTGCTTCCTGTGGCCCTAAATATGTATGTGGGTCCTCCAGTTCCCAGCATCTGTGTGTTTTGGGGAGGCATGGACTTGATTCCAAAACAAGACCGCTCCAAGGGTCGCCAAGGCACACTCCTCCCAAAGAGTAGTGTCCCCTTAAAAGCCAGGGCTCATAGTAGGCAAGAGGCCACCCTGCAGTCCTCTTCAAAAGCACTTTGACGCATGCGCGGTAGCATACAACGTTAGTCTGGGGTGTAGCAAGATGGCGGCAACGGAATTGAATGTGACGAGACACCGGCTCATCGTAGTCGATGACGTCTCTGCGTTCTTGCTATTCAACAGAACAGCAGGTTTTTGTGTGGCCGTGTGTATACACGGCTTTTCAGGGCTTTTTGTGGCTGCCAGGAATCCCTTCGGGGAAAACAGGCATTCCCCCCCCCCCCACCCCCCCCCCCCAGACGGGATTCCCGGTCTTGTGTACAGGGCTTATGACGTAGGCTCTTTACCACATGGTCGGCTGTGTCCAATCACAACTGATCACAATGTAAACATGAAGGGCAATTT
This sequence comes from Rana kukunoris, assembly GCA_029574335.1. Classification (NCBI taxonomy): domain Eukaryota; kingdom Metazoa; phylum Chordata; class Amphibia; order Anura; family Ranidae; genus Rana; species Rana kukunoris. The sequence continues at coordinate 7,549,249 of CM056059.1, read as the reverse complement.
CAGGGCTTGCTAAATTTGCTTGAAATCTAGGAGCCAGCTAAAAAAGTTAGGAGCCATTTTTTTTTTTTTATATTGATAAAGCTTTATTTTCAATATAAAAATTAACCAATCTTAAATTTACACAGACTAGAACCAAACATTATATATATATATATATATATATATATATATATATATATATTATGCGCACAGAGATGGGATAATCCAGCTCTGCTGCACCAGGTCGCTAATTCTAGTCGCAAATGTGACCTGGCGCCTGGGGTTTGTCGAGCCCTTGGCCATTTATCGTCTTTTCCTCCACTCACACTATATTAAGAAATGGCATGGTGCGAGATGTTACTAGCAAATACAATGCCACAATTTCTATGTCATCGGCTATGCCTAATAGTTGCGAAACTAAAGCATTTAGAAAGCAGGAGAGAAGGAATATTCTAGAAAAGCTTAGTCTGTTTTGTGAAGGACACGGGAAACATTGCAAGCAAGATGGAGTCTCTTGTGTTTTAAATGAACAATGCAGTGAAAGTCCAAGTCGTATCCTGCCTTGGGGTTTATTTAACACAATTTTTCTCCATGTTAGTCAGCCAACTGCTGGTGGCTCCTGCTGCATTGGCACAGAGAGAGGGCATCGGGTTCAGCTCTTTCCTAGCTTTCTCAGCATGATAGGTTTATCGGGTGGAGGTGGACCATCTATACTGCTATGTACAGAGTATATTTGTGTATGCTGCAGTGTAGCAGATAGGGTTGTCCCGATACCGGGACCGATTCCGAGTATTTGCGGGAGTACTTGTACTCCCGCAAATACCCCCGATACCGAAATAGAATACTTCGCCGCCCGCCGCTTATCCCCGTGCAACACAGCGGGCATTTACAAGTTTTCGTTGGTAAACTTGTAATACCCGCGGCGCCATGTATAGACACGCGATTGGACGGATCCGTCCAATCGCGAGCAAGGGGGGAGTGTCTATACACGGATACGTGCATAGACACTCCCCCCTTGCTCGCGATTGGACGGATCCGTCCAATCGCGTGTCTATACATGGCGCCGCGGGTATTACAAGTTTACCAACGAAAACTTGTAATGCTCGCTGTGTTGCACGGGGATTAACCCAGCAGCGGCGGCAGCGGTATAATCAGAGGAGCCGGAGGTATGGGGGACAGGACATGGCTGCAATATGTGGGGGACAGGACATGGCTGCAATATGTGGGGGACAGGACATGGCTGCAATATGTGGGGGACAGGACATGGCTGCAATATGTGGGGGACAGGACATGGCTGCCATATGTGGGGGACAGGACATGGCTGCCATATGTGGGGGACAGGACATGGCTGCCATATGTGGGGGACAGGACATGGCTGCAATATGTGGGGGACATGGCTGCATTTGGGGACACGTTTAAAAAAAAGTATCGGTACTTGTACTCGGTCCTAAAAAAGTGGTATCGGGACAACCCTAGTAGCAGACCATGGGCCCATTTATTTTTGAGTCCCGCAGACACCAGTCAAATTCAAACTAGTCTTGGTAGTTTGAAACCGACTGGTGAATCCTCAAGCAGGAGAGAGGAGCAAAGTTACGTGGATGCCTCGCGCTCAACAGGTGATGTGTTTATGGTGCGAACGGTAGTGCCCAGGTGTTATCTTGCCTAATACAAATTTTTGCATAGATGGATGTTTCCCACCATTATTTATCCCTCTGGGTTTTGTCTACTTGCTCATGATTTTTATTTATTTTTTTCCTGCAGAGGAGAAGAGACCAAGCCACAGGTGAGAACGAATCTGATGACTCCCCCAGCACCTCCGACAGCTCTGACGACGACGAAGAAGGTCCCGATCGAGTACAGTGCATCCCATCATGAGCAACCCGCTACTCCCCCCAACAAATCCCACTTTTTCCTTTTGGCGTGGAGCTTCCCCATCTCCCTCCTTTTCTCCCCCCGAGAGTGGAGGGCAATGCTCTACTTAATAGACATTTTTTCAGCTTTTTATTACAGTTCTAGGACTATAGTCGAAGAAAAACAAAATGCTTTTCCTCTTCAGTCTTGTTTCTTTCTCCTGGAGAGCAGCGGGCACTCTGCTTGGCAAATTTGCACTTTGGATTTACCGACTTTCATGTGTAAAAAAATTAAAAAATAAATAAAAATAAAGACGGTGCCCCCAACGCCAGAAACCTGTGTTCTCAGCATCATACAACCCCTTCAATCTTGAAGTTTCTTCTATTACCAGCAGCTGAGACTGTTTGGCACCAAGAGTTAAGAAAGGACTTTTGAAATTTAGAAAAAATTAAAAAAAAAAGTTAAAAAAAACATGAAAAGTTGAGGGTTGGAGAGAGAGGATTATTTTTGTAAGTAAAATGTTTGTGTTTTTTTTTTTTTTTTTGTTCTTTTATTTTTTTTTGAAAAAAGCAGCCATCTTAAGCCAGCTAATTTTTCCTCCTCCATCCTTTCTGCGTGTCTCTTAATCTTCCTAATTGATGGTCCTGCAGATTTACACCAGCTATTTTTTTTTTTCATCCACCCCAACTTTGTTGAGTCTTAAAAATAAGCAGTGTGCCGATTCTTTGGCTCATAAAAAGTTCAAATACTCAATTTGTTCCTCGTGTTATTAATCGTGAAATCGAGCGCACATTTCTTCCATTGTTGATCTAAATTTTGGTCCTAATTTTGGTGCACGGTTAACCCTCAAAGATTGCGTTTCTTGTGAGCCAATATGTCCATCTTTCCAACCTTCTAAAGCCGAAGACCTTTTGTTGCAATGGAGTCCACTTGGTCTACTAGAGCTTCCTGACGTCTACTGTTGGCCAAGCATTTGGTGGCTTCTAGAAAATTTTCACCAACGTTGGGTGAAGCATTATTCTGCAGTTTGTTCTCTTAAGATTTTTCTCATGGGAAACAGATTTGTCCAGATATTGGTTCAGCTCGAAAAATGGGTTCCTTCATTAGTTGTTTTGCTAAATTCGAGAGGGATGGTTTTTGCTTTGAGTAGATCAGCTATGGCCATAAAATAGCCAATCTGAAAAATAAAATATTTTCTACATTACATTTTTATTGGATGTCTAATGTTGGCCAAGTATTTGGTGGCTTACACAAAATTGTCAACATTGGGTGAACTATAATTCTACAGTTTTTTGTTCTCTTAAAATGTTCCTCTTCGGAAACAGATTGTCTGGGTGTTGGTTGAGCTCACAAAATAGCTTCCCCCATTGGGGTGTTCACTGAATTCAAGAGGGATGAGCTATGACCGTGAAATGCCCAATCTGAAAAGACTAGTATGAGTAAAGAGAAAAAAATAGCCAATTTCTTTCCTTTAATAAATACATTTTTATTGGATGTCTGCTGTTGGCCAAGTATTATTTGGCTTTCACAAAATTGTCAACAGCATTGGGCGAACCATAATTCTATCTTTTGTTAAAATTTTCCTCCTACGAAACCAATTTGTCCAGATGTTGGCTTGGCTTTCAAAATAACTTCCCACGTTGGGTGTTCGCTAAATTCAAGAGGGATTGTTTTTGCTTTCGAGTAAGATCAGCTTTGACCATAAAATACCCAACTTCAACACTATTTTGAGTTGGTAGGAAAAAAAATGTTTTATTTCCTAAATTACATTTTTATTGGATATCTGATGTTGGCAAGCATTTGGTGGCTTTCACAAAATGGTCACTAACCTTGGGTGAACTGTAATTCTCCAGTTTGGGTTAACCCCAAAAAGATATTGCCATCTTGTGAGCTCAATATGTCTGCCTTCTAAAGCCGAAGACTTTTTATTGCAGTGGAGTCCACTAGGTCTACTAAAGCGTGTTGATGTCTGTTGGCCAAGTATTTGGTGGCTGTCACAAAATTGTCAACATTGGGTGAACCATAATTCTACCGTTTTTTGTTCTCTTAAAATGTTCCTCTTCGGAAACAGATTGTCTGGGTGTTGGTTGAGCTCACAAAATGGCTTCCCCCATTGGGGTGTTCACTGAGTTCAAGAGGGATCAGCTATGACCGTGAAATGCCCAATCTGAAAAGACTAATATGAGTAAAGAGAAAAAAAAATTATTTCCTTAAATACATTTTTATTGGATGACTGCTGTTGGCCAAGTATTATTTGGCTTTCACAAAATTGTCAACAACAAAGTAGGACGAACCATAAATCTACCGTTTTTGTTCTCTTAACATTTTTCATTTACAAAACCAATTTGTCCAGATGTTGGTTCAGCTCACAAAATAACTTCCCACGTTGGGTGTTGGCTAAATTCAAGAGGGATTGTTTTTGATTTTGAGTAGATTAGCTTTGACCATAAAATACCCAATCTCAAGACTTTTTTTGAGTTGGTAGGACAAAAAAAAAAAAGTTTTCTTATTTCCTAAATTACATTTTTATTGGATGACTGATGTTGGCAATCATTTGGTGACTTTCACAAAATGGTCAATAACCTTGGGTGAACTGTAATTCTCCAGTTTGGGTTAACCCTAAAAAGATTTTGCCGTCTTGTGAGCTCAATATGTCTGTCTTCCCTGCCTTCTAGAGACAAAGACTTTGTATTGCAATGGAGTCCACTAGGTCTACTAGAGAGTTTTGATATCTGTAGGCCAAGCATTTGGTGGCTTTCACAAAATGGTCAATAACCTTGGGTGAACTGTAATGCTCCAGTTTGGGATGACCCTAAAAAGATTGTGCTGTCTTGTGAGCTCTATCTCTATCTTCCCTGCCTTCTAAAGCCGGAGACTTTTTAGTGCACTAGGTCTACTAGAGCGTCTTGATGTCTGTTGGCCAAGCATTTGGTGGCTTTCACAACATTGGTCACCAATGTTGGTTAAAACAATTTCTACAGGTCTGAAATTTTTCCTCCTAGGAAATCGATTGTCTGCATGTTGGTTCAGCTCCCAAAATAGCTTCCCACGTTGGGTGTTTGCTAAATTCAAGAGGGATTGTTTTTGCATTGATTAGATGAGTTCTGGTCCTAAAATGCCCAATCTGAAATAACTAGTAAATAGGAAAAATTATTTTATTTCCCAAGTTAATTATTTTTATTTAACCCAAAGTATTTATTAGTAATTTTTGAATGTTTCATACTCCTAAACTCATCCACCATTTATCACAAATGGGCGATTGCCGCAGCTCAAGAGACACTTGTGCAACCTGGTACTTGAGCCATCATCCAGAGATCCCTCAGCCACTTTGCAGGACGTTGTATATACTAAATGCGATTGTTTGCACTTTTGATGGGTTTTATTTTATTTTTTATTTTTTTTCTTCAATAGTTTTCATTCAACTTCTATTTAAAAAATAAATAAGTAAAAAAAAAAAAAAAAAAAATTAAAGTTTAAAAAATAAAAAAAATCCCCCACCCACCCTAAAAAAATGAAAATAAAAACATTTGCATTTATTAAAAATTCAGACTGAAGCAAATTTTGAGGGGTTTGAGGCAGTAAAATGTCTTTGCTTTATCACTGTTTTATTAATCTGAATATCGAACTGGATGTTTATGAAGTTGCAAATTGTTAAGTTTAAAACAAATGAATATTATATATTATATAGAAATAAATGCAATAAGGTAAATTAATGAAGTTTGTGTTTGTTCTTTTCTTTTAAAGAGCTTTGTTGGATGTATTCTCCAAGTCGTCGTCTTTTTTATTTTTTTTTTTTTTTTTTATTCTTTTTTTTTTTGTTTCTTTAAGACTAACTCCAGGCTTAATCTCCGGCAACCTTGCTGTAGATTTTCGTTTTGTTTATTTTATTTCTTAAACCCCCTCCCCTTCTGCTTTAGACTGATCATAGGTTGTACCAGGGTCCTCCTTCCTTCCTCTCGTCTTATTTCAGTCTTCTTTCAGTCTTCTTTCATTGAAAGGCTGTCTTTGATGTCATACAGTCAACCAAGCACACCTTGGATTTTTATTTATTTTTTTAGGACCAACTCCAGGCTTGGCCCTCCGAAACCCTTGCTGTATGTTGTTGTTTTTTTTTTTTGTGGAAAACCATGGTGACTTCTTATTGGCCAGCCCATGATGTACTGCACTCACTGTATCTCCTTAGTCTTCTGGGTTAAATGACACCCAGCACTGTTTATTCCAGAAGGATGAGGACATCAGGTGCTGTAATGGACAGCTCTGGGAAAAGCGAGTATGGCAGCCTGATCTGCTTTTTTTTTTTTTTTTTTTTTTTTTTTACATGCCCTCTGGTCTCATCTTGTGTGTTGATGGGCAGATTCCCCCTCTAGCACTTACACGCATCTACCTGGGGCCCCTGCTTCACAGTTGTGTAGATAAAATAAGTTCTAAGATGGGACCACGTAGGCCGAGCTATAGATGGATAGATAGAGATATAATATAATCTCACAAAAGTAAGTACATCCCTCACATTTTCGTAAATATTTTCTTCTTTTCATGTGACAACACTGAAGAAATGACACTTTGCTACAATGTTGTGTAGTGAGTGTACAGCTTGTATAACAGTGTAAATTTGCTGTCCCCTCAAAATAACTCAACACACAGCCAATCGTGTCTAAACCACTGGCAACAAACGTGAGTACTCCCCTAAGTGAAAATGTTCAAATTGGGCCCAATTTGCCATTTTCCCTCCCCGTTGTCATGTGACTCGTGTTACAAGGTCTCAGGTGTGAATGGGGAGCAGGTGTGTTAAATTTGGTGTTGTCGCTCTCACTTTCTCATACTGGTCACTGGAAGTTCAATATGGCACCTCATGGCAAAGAACTCTATTTAGTATCTGGAAAAAAAAAATGTTTGAGCTTACATAAAGATGGCCTAGGCCAGGGCTCTCCAAACTTTCCAAACAGGGGGCCAGTTTACTGTCTCTAAGGCAGAGGTGGCAAACACAAGGCCGCGGGCCGAATGCGGCCCTCCAGGCCATTTCATGCGGCCCTCGCACCTCTCCAGTCATCCTCCAGACCCTTACTTTCTGCTTTCAAACAATGCATCCAACTTCTTCCCAGCAGCAGCATAAGGAAAGGGGGGTGCACTGTGATGTAAGTAGAGGGGGGACTCATCTTCTGATGGTAGGGGGGCCCTTGACACCTATTGTAAGGGTAAGGGATGCGCTGGACATCTAATCTTACAGATACAACCGGCCCTTTTGAGGGCAACCATCATGCTGATGCGGCCCACGATGAAATTTAGTTTGACACCCCTGCTCTAAGGCATTAGGGGGGCCGGACTGTGGCCATTGGTAGTAGAAAAGGGCCCCACATCAGTGGGAAGAGTTGTGCCCAATCAGTGTGGGGGGGGGGGGGGGGCAATTAATGTTGGTATTAGTGGATGAAATGCCCCAAGGGCCTGATAAAATCAAGCAAAGGGCCGCATCCGGCCCCCGGCCACAGTTTGGAGACCACTGGCCTAGGCTATAAGAAGATTGCCAAAACCTTGAAACTGGCGAGCCAGTTCAACCCATTTAAATACCAATACATAACAATGCAACAAACACAAGAGTCTGCACTTATATTCAATACAATAAACTTTATTTAGTAGCACAATTACTTTTTGTATTTTTTTGTTTTTCTTCCTTACATTTTCAGTAGAATGCAAAAGCAAAGCATGGGATTTTTTTTTTGTATTCACTTTCCTTTGTCTTCTAACAATTATATATATTTTTTTTATTTTTATTTTTTCTAAACAAAGTCTAGCAACAGTGGACTTTTGATGGAAGTTATCTGTAAATGATCAGTGCAAAATGCTGTTTATAAGTTCTAGCTTCACATTTTGTTTTTCTTCTTGATAAGGTTTTTAAGAAATCTCTCCTTTTTTTTTTTTTTTTTTTAATATATTTTATATCTTTATTAATGCTGTAATAGTGGGAGATACCCAAACGACAATAACGGTGTGCAAGTGAATTTAAAACCATGACCAAATGTAATATGGTGTAGCCTAACCCACAGCTCAACAGTCAATTAAAAGCAAACCTCGTTGGAGAGAGATTAGTGACTTTGTTTCCAGAACGCCCACATTTTATATGCGTTTTAAAAATAAATAAAAATATTCACCTAAAAATGTAGGCATTAAAATTTGACTGAGAATCGCACAATCTATAAATCCTGATAGCACTAAGTTACTAATTCTATAATACTTAAGCCCCGTACACACGGTCGGACTTTTGGCCAACCAACGTCAAAATCTGCAACTTTTCGTATTTGTCCGACCGTGTGTACGTTCCATCGGACTAACTTTTTCAGGTTTAATCGGACAAAAAGTTGGGTCTGCGAACGGACCAACTTTTCGGCAACAAAAGTCCAATGGTGCCTTGTCCGATCGTGTGTACAGCAAACCGGACTTTTGGACAAATTACAAATGCGCATGCTCAGAACCCATGTTAAAATCAACCAACAATAGCAGAAGTTAACCAAAGGGTGGCGGTAAAGAGCAGAAAAAACACGTGATGATGGGAAAGTTTTAGAAAAGTTTGCAGAAAAGGTCGGACTGTGTATGCTATGGGAGTGACCAGACAAATCAATTAGGATAAAAATCCAAGGGAAATTTTGTTTGATGTCCGACCGTGTGTAAGAGCCTTAAAGCGGAGCTCCACCCTGAATTCAACTTTCGTTTAATATTCATACTACTCCTAATAAATGCATAATCGGCTATTTGTAGATAAATCAGCGTTAGAGTACCTTAGTAAAAAGCCAGGCTTCCGGTCTGCACCCCCTCGGGTTAAAGTCGGGTTTTCTCCTGCTTCCTGTGCCGCGCTGTGTCTCCTGGGAGCGTGTGTGTCAGAGCTCCCTAATTATAATATCTCTCTCTCCGTTGGCACAAACATCGCGCGATGACAGCAGACACTGTAGCCGCCGGTCACCATTAACAGTGCACATGCGCGGGATCGAGCGGTGGATGCTGGGACGGACAGCATCCGCCGCAAAGAGGAAGTGCCTGCGTGTGTGATTAGAACGCCCAAAGCTAAGATGGCAACGGGTGGAAAACGAGAATATAACTATTTATTTGGGACAGCGGAGCGGCGGAGGGACACCAGAACCGTGAGTTCAGCACAGCAGTGCTATTAAACATTTAAAGAGCCCATAAAGAAAAAATTGATTTGGCATGGGAGATCCGCTTTAAGTAGAAGCATGATTTCAGAAGTTATTTCAGGAAAAAAAAAGGTGTTCAAAAATGTTTACGACCATAACACGGAGATACAGAACTTCTCAAAGTGGGAGGTGGGATATTATGATTCAGTCTCTTAAATATTCAGAAGATTTAAAATACTTCTGTATTATATCCTTTGCAATATATTACGTTCATTTTTTTTATTTTTTTATTATTTGTTTGCCGCTCAAAACATATTATACAATATATTCTTTATTTATGAATTTATCTCCACACAATTACAGCACCATACAAATATATATTTTATAGTCATATTTAAAAATATCTGTTTCCTCTTTCACTTTTTTTTTTTTTTTTTTAATAGATCGTGTAATATTTATTTATTTATTTTTTCATATAGAAAACCACAATTCTTTCATCTCAAGTCCAATAGCTTGGCAATAAATTAACACTAAACAGCAAGAGAAACATTTAGTATATTTAATATACATATATTTATAATATATATGTACACACAGTTAACACGGTCGCGTTGGGTGCTGGGAAAGAGCTAATGGGAATCCAAAAATCTTCACGCCTCTTAAAATGATGAATTTGGGCGAAATAACAACACACTGAACAGATGGGGGGGGGGGGGAGATTAGGGGGATTTGTAAGACTTTTAAACTTTCACTACAGAAAATAGTTAATTTTTAAGGTCATTTGTTTTGTTTTAAATTTTTATTTTTTATATGGCTTTTTCCGTAGGCAGCGACCATATTCAAAAACATCTATCTAAGGGAAATGGCTGTTTAAGACTGAAGTTTTATATTCAGAATGGTTTCAAGTATTGAAGGCCACTTGTAAAAATTTCCACTCCATTTTTAGGTCGAGGCCTTTTTAGGCTTTGTGCTTAATGAAAATGAGTGCCGCTTTTTTGGCTTTTCGACAAATTTCATACCCTGTTAACAGGGGTTGATGATCATACTATGTGATAGAGCAATACAAAACCTGTGCAGAATTTAAAATAACAAGCAAAGATTTAAAAATTTTCGTGTAGGTCCTATCCACCTTCTAACTTAGTCTTTGCTGTGTTTTTTTTTTTTTTTAACTTGCCGTGTAAGAATGAACATGGTTTTATATTGATTTATCGGTAGTTGGTGTGTTAAAATTATTCCTTTAAGGGACCCCTAAGCTCAGATTAAGATGGGAAAATGTCCCTTTTTAGTAATAAAGAAATATATCTTATAATTTTTTTTTTTTTAAGCTTTATTTGTGGGCTACCCTGCATTTTGTATATTCACTTTCTTGTTGTTGATTTCTCCAGAATCTACTACTGTCAATGCTATATTTGTGCTTTGGGACATGGTGTACCATGATTTGATGACCTTTTGAAGATGTCGGTGCTTGGAAAAGGCAACTTCTGTGGTAACAGGTTTCGTACAAGACTTGTAATCGGAACACTAACTACATTTCAAGATGTATGTGGGCACTAAGGAGTTCTTAAAGCTTTATTTTTATACCAATTTTTATTTATTTTTTCCAGTTTACTGACGTTGTCTACCAGCCCTAGAGAGCATAGGAATATAGATTTCCCCTTTTTAAGATGTTTTACGTTCTAATCCTGGACGAGCCCCCAAGTTTTTTCCCCGGCTGAGCCCCCAAGTATTTATTTTTTCCCAGACGAGCCCCCCAAGTATTTTTTCCCGAAAGAGCCCCCCAAGTAATTTTTCCCGGACGAGCCCCCCAAGTATTTCTTTTTCCCGGACGATCCCCCCCAAGTATTTCTTTTTCCCGGACGATCCCCCCCAAGTATTTCTTTTTCCCGGACGATCCCCCCCAAGTATTTCTTTTTCCCGGACGAGCCCCCATAATTTGATTTTCACAACAAAGAAAATGAAACAACCCGTTTTCGCTTTAGGTTAGGTAGCAGAGTTATGGGATGCCCTTCAGAACAGCAGAGGAAGCTAAGCTGTCTAGATAATATATAAAAAAAAAACAGTCTAGAGTCTATCGGTTTAGAAGGCACAGAACAAATACATGTTAGGGGTAGACCTTCGTTACTCATTTATCCCGGTTTTATTTATTTTTTATTGATCAGCATGTAGTGAATAAGGTTAATATGGGTTATGAAGAAAAGCTGTAAATCCTAATTTTTACATTTATATGCTAAATTATAGCAGCCAATAAGAAAATGGCATAAATCTGGCAAGGTAGGAAGTGAAAGCAAGTGTTTGCCTTGCTGTAGTTTTAGTATAAATGTGTCATAGGAATGATTTTTTTTTCTTTTACACTGTCACAGGTTAATTTTGGTTCTCGATCAATCGTATTCATCAGTCCTTACATTTTATGGAGAATTCAGGAGTCTTTATACAGGGGCTGTTAAGCCCATAAATACCAGTGCAATAATATTCCTCTTTCTTGCAGCGTGTCCAACTTCTTAAGGTAGGAAAAAAATAACTTTATGTATTTATGTCAGTCATACCACCATGATGAATTCATAAATGCCACATCTAAAAACCTAACTTTGACATCACACCCACATGCTTGCCTTTTAAAAATTGGACCAATTTTTGTTTTAATAAAATTTGTCAAAAAATGTAGAATTCTTGTACCGCTTTCATCAGGCCATGTGCTAATTCTAAAAAGATATTTCATTGCAATAATTCTGATATTATGGGTACAACTCTGCTTCAGGAACAGCATAAGGAAAAAAAAAAACAAATGTTGCAAGTAATTATAACTGAGCCGCCTGGGCAATATAATCTTAGTGTCCTTATTTTAGGTTTAGGGTAGGGAGCCATTTTGTGCCATAGGGTCAAATGTTTATAACAGCCTTTCTCAACCATTTTACTTCAGGGGAACCTTTTTGAACAAATTTTCAGGTTCAATTTTTTAACAGAAGAATGCCCCTCCTGCAGTGGTGACTAAAATATTCTTCATGCCGCTTGGCTCCACCAAGTGGTGGTATATACAGAACAATGTGGGCACCATCGGATCGACTGTCAATTTGCCACAGCTCAAGGAGCTTCTAGCAACCTCTGGAGGAACCCTGGTTGAGAAAGGCTTGTGTGTTGATGTCATTGGGACCATTGGTAGTAAAACCTTGTCCTCAATATTTTCTCCAGGTAAGTGGTTCACAAAGTAGTGAATAAGAATGACCTAGAACTCTTGGGACGTGCAATCCTCCGTGACACATTAACAAGGATAAGAATGACCGTCACAAAAAACAATACGGTCTACAATATGGAAGCTTCCATTGATGATCTCCTGGAACGATTAGTGGTCTTGATGCCGCTCCCTGTACATTTTCCGAATTTCCTGTTGACAATTCCTCCTGTATTTATACCCTAGTAGGCTCCCTTTAATCCATAACAAACCGGCTCACTGCATTGACGGCCTTAGCTTAGGGAAAAAAATGTCTCCCCACACTGGAGGGAGACGAATTGTCCCCTCTTCATGTAAGATAAGGATTTAACGGCTTTAGTCTCTTTGCAGAGGAAGAGCGGATCCAAGCGGTGGTAAACGACAACATTAAAATGAAGAAAAAAATAATACAAAACGGCAAGAACAAACAAACGCAACATGAAGAACGCCATAGGCTCCCTCCCAGCAGATTGAAAAAAAAAAAAAGCAGTGATAGTACAGAAATTTATTTTTCCTCTGGCCCTTGGCAAACTGAGCAACAGCACACAACAATAGGAGTGGGTGATTGGCTCCACACTGAACAATACTGAATCCTTCTGTTTCGCAAACCTCTCTCCCCCCCCCTTCCGTTTTTTGGCCGTGAGCTACTGTTGCCTCCTTTCAATCAATGCTGCTTGTGTTCGCAAGTGTCTTCTGCTGATTCAGCATAGATTATACAAACAGTGGGGGCCGTACCACAGCATCTGCTACCGAATACGCCACGCACCTAGGAGAACTTTCAATAGATCACACGTTCCTGCTGTAACAGGTGCATTACAAGCTTACGTTTCAGGGTTTAAGTGGTGGAGCTGGAAAATGGTCTAGACCACATCATTGGGTTCAACTGAAAGTTGGGGGTTCAGATGGTAATTTCTTAATAGACCTGATTTTAGTCCTAGGTTATCCAGCGCCTTCTGTGTTTGGTTTAAATTCCCTGATAGTCCCATATCTCTCTTGGGTGAGATTCCTGTGTTGAGTTCTTGGGTCTGTATACCTACTGTGTTCTTTTAGGTGTGGGGGGGGGGGGGGGTTTCGCCTTCTAAATGCCAAGTTCCAGGTCTGTACACCTACTCTGCCCTTTATGAGGGGCTTCCCACTGTCCAAATGCTGAGTTCCTGGGTCTGAACATCCTTCTGTGCCCATTATGAGGGGCTCCATCCTTCTAAATGCTAAGTTCCTGGGTTTATATACTTGCCGTGCCCATTATGAGGAGCTCCTACCTTTTGAGTGCTTAGTTACCGGGTCTTCATCTGATGTGCCTATTCTGAGGGGTCCCTCACCCATTGCTGCATGTTCCTGGGTCTGCTATGCTCATTAGCATGGGTTTCTATCATCCCTGTGTTTTGTTTTTTTTGGGTTGCACGCCTGTTGTACCCATTATGAAGGGTTCCCACTATTTCTACTATCAGTTTCTGGGTCTGCACACCTATTATGATGGGCTCTCATTTTCTAGGTTGAGTTCCTGGATATGCACACCTGCTGTGTCCACAATAAGGGATTTCCACCATCCCTGTGTTGAGTTTGTGGGTCTGCACACCTTTTCTACCCATTATCAAGGGTTCACACAATTTCTACTATGCATTTTCTAGCTTTGTTCACCTGCTGTGCCAATTGAGGAGTTCTTCCCCCTCCCTGTACTGAGTTACTGGATCTTCACACCTGGGTTAGAGTAGGCGGTACACTTTGGAGGTGGGTCAGCCACGCCCTGTGACCTTTGACCTCCGGGAACCCACCTTTTGACCTTTAGGGGAAGGTCCCTGTTCCAATTTCTGAGTCCTAGCCTTAGTCTTCAAGTGGAAACCCTAACCCCACCATTATGAGGGGTTCCCACTGTTTATACTATAAGTTTCCGGGGCTGCACACCTATAATGAGGAGTTCCCCTCATTTGCTGGGTTGAGTTCCTGTATATGCACACCTGCTGTGCCTATTATGAAGGATTTCCACCATCCCCATCTTGCATTTTTGTGTCTGCACACCTGTTGTAACCCATTATGAGGGGTTCCCACTATTTCTAGGCCGAGTTCCAGAGTCTGCACACCTGCTGTGCCCATAATTGAGTTTCCCTTCACCCTTTTCTGAGTTATATAATTATTTTTATATTGTGGAGAATTTAACAGGAATAACTGTAACACCCATGCCTCCCAGGTGGCGGAGTCCAAATTCTGTCCAGGTGGCAAGTCCAAATTTCGACGGGGCGTCTCGGTTGGAGCATCCAACACCTATAAAAATCCAATGGCTGACTTGGCCCACCAGTCGTTACCTATTGGGTAGCCTAACCACTTATTTAGGGGAGCAGAAGTAATCTTTTCTTTGGGATTTAAAAATAAAGGGATGAGTCGTTGAGGCACTCAACATTTTCCAACAAATCCATTGTATTTTATAAAGCTGCAATTTGTACGATTGCGTAGAACAATCAACCAGACAAGGTTGTTTTTACGGGAACTTAAATACATTCTCACTATGCAAAATTCTGCTTAGCGGAGAGAACAAATCTACAATACCAGCCGTCCAATAGGAATAGTCCTCCGCTTTTCCTGCCTCTTGTCACCTCTCATCTAAATTGTAATATTTCCTTATTTTTCTTTCTGCGTTTCCTTGTAATTGCACAACCCTCTTGGTAATCCCCATAAGAGCCCTGCAATTAAATGTTTCTCAAAGCAAAGAGCAGCTTCGCCTTCAGATTGTTAATTGCCGCATATTTACTCGAAAATAAAGATGGTTATTAGTTTTGTCATTTTAATTTTGGAGGGATGCAATTAAAACTATATCCTACGTAATCTGCGTTCCGGCCTAGCTGTGCGTTGGAAGCTCTTTGGGGACGGGGAAGCGGCGTCCAATCGCCATCATATTACCGTTTATTATTTGCTTTGTGTCTTTTTTTATTTTTTTTATTTCTGGCTCACGTTTTTATATTTTCATTTGTTTTCTTTTTCATAATCTTTTATAATGCTAATCAGCTTTGTATAGTATTAGGTTTCCCTTTGACAAATCGATTGAAACTGTTATAAAGGATATATATCTCATTTGTGTATAATGCCTATTAATGGCAATAACAGCTACATATCTTATTTTATATACATACATACATACATACTTTTTTTTTTTTGTGTGTGTATTATATCTCTTGATGACATTTTTTAGCTTTGAAAAGTGTTCAGGTTTCCCCTTTGACAAATCAATTTATATTTTTCTAAAAGATCACATAAGTATATATATATATATATATATATATATATATATATATATATATATATATATATATATATATATATATATATTAATAGTGTGTGTGTTATTTATATATTATATAAAAAAGTTCAAGAGTTGCTGCACTTAAAATCGTTTCTTTATTTTTCAAATATCTTCATTAAGGTAACATACCCAAAAAGATATTTGAAAAATAAAGAAACTATTTTAAGTGCAGCAACTCTTAAACTTTTTTAATATATATTTATATATAATAAATTAAAATATATATATATATATATATATATATATATATATATATATATATATATATTATAATGTCGGTGGGAAGACCTGTTTGCTGGCACTTGTTGTACACCGTGTGCAGTTCTCCTACACTTCTTTGTGTGTGTGTATATGTGTATAAAATATTTTATTTTTTCCTTCTGTAATCCTATTTTTATTTTTTAGAAATGATGTACACATTTTTTAATTTTCTAAAAAATAAAATATATTTACATAGAAATATATTTATGACATTTCTAGAATTTTCATATTGACTCATTTTTTTGTATATATTATACATATGTATAATTTTACGTAAAAATATATGAATATAAAAATGTAATCATTATACAACACACCGTATATGTGTGTGTATGTATGTATATATATCATTCAGATTCATAATACTTTATTAATCCCAAAGGGAAATTACTATTGTATTATGGAATACATTTTCATATAAAACATATATAAAAAATATATTCTCTTTTTTTTTTTTTTTAGGGAACAATGTAAGTATATAGAATGTGTGAATCGGTGTGGTGGGGTCAGTCCACCTCAGCTCCCAGGGGCTGTCACCTTCCCGGCCACCTTTCTGCCCTCCTAGCCATTGACATATCTGTAAGTACTTTGGGGAATAGTTACTACTCTATTTCTTTCTCCTCTCTCTCCATAACTGGATCCACTATTTATTTATATTTCTACCTAAAATTATATTGTTTTAATATTTATAGACTTTTCTACTTCATACCTTGCTCCTGAGGAGTGGCAGTAGCCATGAAACGCGTTGAGCCAATAGATTCCCCCCTTTATGCTCGCCGCTACTGTACTACCTATCATCTTATATATCGATTTAATTTATTTATCATATAATCATGGCTATTATTATAATGTTCCATGTAGGTGGGGTCTGGGCATCAAGGAGCCACATGGAATTTCAACTCCTCTGCCTATCTGCAAACCGCCTTTGATGGAGAATAAAAACATGATTATCATCCAGTCATGTGTAATATCCTTTCTGAAGAGCGCCCCCTTTCCTGCACCCATGGTCTTCACAAAACACCCGCACTACAACGTTTTCACCACGGCTACATCGTTTATGGCTTTGGGTCAAATATGACCCAACATAAGTGCCACTGGGTTCTTCGATGGTTAATTTCGGTGTGTTTTTTTTATGTTGCAACAAAGACAAGAATTTACTTGCGTTGTTTCACACTTGTCCGAGCGGAATGTTATTCATTCCTGCCGTTCTGAGAACTGAAATGGGGGCGGGGCCGTAAAGTGGAGATCCTGGGTTTTGGAGACCATCGAGCGTGCCTCATAAAGACCTTTTGTTAGATACGGAATCTGAAGACATTGGCTGCCACAACGGTCATTTCCTTCCACAAAGAGAACCAGTCATAGATGAGCTTAGGTGGGAATCCTTGGTGTTCAGCCTGCAGTTAGAAGCTTCTTTATGTAAAAAATATGTGGCTTATTTGAGTTTATTTGTCTGAGCCGTACATTCCAGCTTAAGTGTTGGGTGTCCGCTCTACTGCCTGACCTCTCACCCAACACTCAGGTCACTGCACTGTAAAATAACCGATTCCTCCTAACTGCAGTGCTCTGCTAGATGGCGCTATTGTGCACGCAAGGAGACTGTGCATGAGCAGACCTTGGGTTACCTGGTGCTTAAACCAGGGGTCTTCAAACTATGGCCCTCCAGTTGTTCAGGAACTACAATTCCCATCATGCCTAGTCATGTCTGTGAATGTCAGAGTTTTACAATGCCTCATGGGAGGTGTAGTTCTACAACAGCTGGAGGGCCATAGTTTGAGGATCCCTGGCTTAAACTATACTCCCCCTTTTTAACCATACTAGCGCTTTAACCGTAGTGGCGCTTTAAGTGTACTGCTACTTCAACCCTACTGGTGCTTTAACTACAGTTGCACTTTAACCATACTGGTCTTTTAACCCTAGTGGCGCTTTAACCCTAGTGGCGCTTTAACCCTAGTGGCGCTTTAACTGTACTGCTACTTTAACCCTACTGGTGCTTTTACCCTACTAGTGTTTTAACCGCATTGCCACTTTTACCCTACTTCTGCTTTAACCCTACTGGTGCTTAAACCGTACCGCCACTTCAACCCTACTGGTGCTTTAACCCTACTAGTGTTTTATCCGCATTGGCACTTTAACCACATTGCCACTTTTACCCTACTGGTACTTCAACCCTACTGGTGCTTAAACCGCACTGCCGCTTCAACCCTACTGGTGTTTTATCCGCATTGGTACTTTAACCATACTGGCTCATTAAGCATACTGCCACTTCAACCCTACAGGTGCTTTAACCGCCTTGCCACTTTAACCTTACCGGTGATTTAACCACGTTGCCGCGTTAACCCTAGTGGCGCTTTAACTGTACTGCTACTTCAACCCTACTGGTGCTTTAACCATACTAGTGTTTTAACCGCATTGGCACTTTAACCATATTGCCACTTTAACTTTACTGGTGCTTTAACTATATTAGTGTTTTATACTGGCACTCTAACCATATTGATGCTTTAACTGTACTGGCGCTTTTACCCTATTGTGGTTTAACTGTGCTGCCACTTTAACCATGTTGGCACTTTAACCGTACCGGCAGTTCAATGTCACCGACTTCCCAGGGTTAGGCTCACCGCGCGCCAGCACCGCCTTTCCGTATCGGAAGACTTTCTGTTGGCATCCTGAGCTTTGCAGCTGTACAGCCTGCTCACGTTTCACCCTCATTATTTCATATTGTTGTTCCAGCTGCTGGCGCCGCCCGCCCATCCGAGAATTTTCTCAATGCACATTCTGCGGTGTTAATACAAAAGACGGTAATCAGGCTTTCTTTCTACCCCCCCAAAAAAAAATTGGAGCTGAATTGTAATGCTCCGTGAGCCGCACGATGTGGCTACAGTAATGTCATTTCCATCCTCGTGGCTGCAGAGGCCGAGGTCCTGCTGCAGTCACCATGCCTCCAATTTCTAGGGACAGCACGAGGTGTTGAACGTTCAACCCTGAGAATGTAGGTGGCATGGGGGTGGGGGTACAGGTACTCCTATACCAGGCCAAGCTGTTGTGTTAGGGTAGGTGCCCTGTCACGTTGGTTTATAAGGGGCCCCTTGAATTCTAATAATGGTCCTACACATAGCAAACTAGGCTTCAATTGGTGATGGCCTTGAATGTTTTTGAAAGTAATAAGGCAGCCGAGCATTACCCAGTTCAGCCAACTGGCAAGATTTCCACGACTTTGCCGAAGAAACTAGAGTTTGGGTTTCTTCAACCTGAGTGGTTATGGCCTATCGAATAGTGATTTATTCAATTCTTTGTTGATTTTGATGGATGATTGGATTGGAATTGATTGATCAGATTGCTATGTTTATGGCCAGCATTACAGTTGGACTCTTATCATCGGCTGCCATCTTAAGCCAAGAGCAATTGGTGGTCTTCTTCTGAGCGCTGGAGACCACTGAAGTGACGCCTTTCCCACATCAACATTTTCCTTCCCTGGTTTCACCTTCCCCCCTCTTCAACATGCTAATTAAACCTTTCCATGTTCATTACATACCCAATTTCTAAGCCAGTGATGGCTTGAAAACTGGATCTCTCTGCTTAATGCAATGCGGGCAAATCGTGGCTGGTGGGGGGCTGTACATGGCTTCCTTAAAACATTAC
Organism: Rana kukunoris; assembly: GCA_029574335.1. Classification (NCBI taxonomy): domain Eukaryota; kingdom Metazoa; phylum Chordata; class Amphibia; order Anura; family Ranidae; genus Rana; species Rana kukunoris. Next base: position 7,529,907 of record CM056059.1, on the reverse strand, counting down.
ATTACCCTTCCTCAGTACTCCTCTCAAGCACCCCCAGCCCTGATGAAAGCAGTGGGAGGAGTTATGCAAATATCAAACAGCCTTGATGGATGGTTGTCCATCTGGAAGAGTGGGCATTCCTAGGCTGACGTCATTTGCATGTATACAGCCCTTGATAATGCCCACGTGTGATGAGCCTTCAGGACTAAAGGAACTGGAATTCAATAAACTAAAGTGGCAGGTTAAGCTCTATATTGCTGCAGATTCTAATGCACATTGTGAGATGTTTACAGTGTGCAGTGAAATCGGAGTAGGCCTATTCAGTACAGGAGGAGAGGAGCCTTTACGACTGCGTGGAAGGCCAGAGGTCAGATTTAAATCACTTTGCAGTTGGTAAATTTGTGGCTCTTGCTCAGCAGAACTAGAAACTAGTCTACGTGGTCTCCTACACCCACTAATCTTGTTTTGGGGAAAGGTCGGAGTTCCTATTCGCCTGCAGAGCGTCGGGTCGATGGTGCGGCTTGTTAAGTAGTCTCCCGTGGATTAGAGAATATTGATTGGACGCGTCTGGCCTCGATCTGCTGGTAAACCTAATGCTTCCTTTTACATCACCCCGTTAATCCTTCTTGGTTTCAGAATCATATTTTTCTCTCTCAAATGCATTACTTTCCTCTAGCTTAACACAATCGTAAGGACTTGTTCAATATTGGTGAACATTGAAACTGTTGGTGGGCATTGGATGTGATTGTTAGTGGACTGTTGGTTGATGTTGGACACAATTGTTGGTGGCTTGTTGGGGGGCACTGAACACGATTGATGGTGGACTGTTAGGGGTCATTGGACGTATATGTTAGCGGATCTTGGACACAATTGTTGGTGGCCTATTGGAGGACTTTGGACTCAATTGTTGGTAGACATTGGACTTAATTGTTTTGGGGCTTTTCGGGACATTGGACATGATTGTTGGGGGACATTGGACGTATATGTTGGTCATGATTGTTAGTGGACTATTGGACGTTGGACCCAATTGTTGGGAGACGTTGGACCCAATTGTTGGGAGACGTTGGACCCAATTGTTGGGAGACGTTTGGACCCAATTGTTGGGAGACGTTTGGACCCAATTGTTGGGAGACGTTTGGACCCAATTGTTGGGAGACGTTTGGACCCAATTGTTGGGAGACGTTTGGACCCAATTGTTGGGAGACGTTTGGACCCAATTGTTGGGAGACGTTTGGACCCAATTGTTGGGAGACGTTGGACCCAATTGTTGGGAGACGTTGGACCCAATTGTTGGGAGACGTTGGACCCAATTGTTGGGAGACGTTGGACCCAATTGTTGGGAGACGTTGGACCCAATTGTTGGGAGACGTTGGACCCAATTGTTGGGAGACGTTGGACCCAATTGTTGGGAGACGTTGGACCCAATTGTTGGGAGACGTTGGACCCAATTGTTGGGAGACGTTGGACCCAATTGTTGGGAGACGTTGGACCCAATTGTTGGGAGACTGTTGGTAGGCATTGGATGTATAAGGTGGTGGATATTGGACTTGATTGTTGGTACACATTGGATGTAATTGTCTTGGGGCTTTTCGGGGACATTGGACACAATTGTTGGGGGACGTTGTAAAGTTGAGTGCTCTAACATTGCAGGGACTTTTTACCTCTGCTTGCCTTCTCATTCTTCCTGTTACATTCTCTACAATATAAAAGGTTGCAGAATGGGTATTAAGATCCCACCTTAAGAATGCCTTTCAGAAAACCAGAACACCTCAGCCCACTGGCCTGGTCCCAAAACCAAAATGTTGGTATTAAATTCCCCATTCTCCAAAAAAAAATAAAAAAAATTATAGATTGCAAGATCTATCAAAAAGTTGCACCTGGCCATCTTAAAGGGCCCATTCACACCAGTGCATGGCATGTTGCACATAGTGCATTGTTGCAACCCGATGCAGGCTGCATCATTTTATCGCAATGCACACAATGGCAGTGCCTTGTTGTGAACAGTCCCTTTTTCGAAGCAAGACTTTTTGGCTTGTCTTTGCGTTGGGCTTACTTTGGCCAACACTGCCCAGTGGGGCTGGTGGTAATAAGCCCCAAATTCCCTCCAGGAGGTGACCTGCCACGCAGCAAAATAACTATTTGCCATGGTCTTGGCACCTTTGGTGCAAGGCTTTTTTAGTTTGTCTTTGTGCTGGGATCACATTGGCCAACAGGACTGGCCTCACTAATACAGTTTTAGAATCAGTGGATGGCTACCTCTACCTGAGGCTTGCCATAAAGAGGACATGTCAAAAATACATAAATCCCAGCGCAGCACAGCACTTTCTCAAAACACATGGTTTTGGAAGCCTCCACTGGAGCTGTCCAGCTTCCAGAAAAAGCGGTTAGACTGAAAATCCATCAAACTGTCCATTGACCTAAGAGTCCTGTGGAGAGATCACTAAGTGCACCCAAACTATGGGTGTTTCTACCGTAATGTTCAGTGCAGAGCCAACTGCCACTTTCAGCGCCTGCCATCTATTCCGGGTGGCAACCATCTTGCGAGCCAAAACAAGGCACAGGCTTTCAACTCTGTAGGAAGCGGCAGTGTCCCTACTACACCTCAGCCACACCATCAGTTCCTAGTCTATCGAAAAAGCTGCGCCTTTGCAAGATGGCTGCCACCCTGGTTGACCATCACATTTGAATACGTAAACATAGCACAACCTCACTTCAACATTCTGTACTCTCTCTGTGTCCCACAACAGAGGCCTCTTCGGTGGCTTCCGGTTGGACACAACAAATAAGGGGGGGTCGAAATATACAAGGGTCTCATTTTTTTTCCATTTGCATAGAAATCTCCAAACCACAAAAAATGTAAATAAAGAAATTTAGAATAAAACCGTATTTAGCCACGTTATCCCACAACAAAGGTAAAACAAATAAAAAATAAAGATACTTCTATTTAAAACGCACGCTTACGAAACAATCTTAGGACAAACTGCAGGTCACGGAGCACAGACAACGCGAGAGGGGTTAGGACACTTGTTAGTGGTCACTGGTTGGGGGAGGGGGGCGATTGATTCATTTTTCGCCGTGTCCCCCCCTCTCTGCCCCCCCTCCCAATTTCTGCTCCTGTCTTAGGTTTGCGCAGAGCGAGAACGGGGAGATGTTAGGTGAAAGGAATGGAACGACAAAGACCAAACAGGATTGAGTCTCCTCCCCTCTTTTTTTGTTTTTTTTTTGTTTCCTCGGGGGTTGGTCGTACTTCAAGCTTTCTTCGGGGGAGGGGCCAATTTGATGATCTCTTCTTCTGATGGCTGTCTTATTATATCTGTAAAGAAATAAAAAAAATAGAAAAAATATCAACAGGATGTAAACCACAATCTTACCTTAGAACACGTTTCCAATTAAAATGTTAAGTCTCTTGGCATGCCTGTTCTTGGCTCTGATCTGTCTGATTTTGTACTCTCGGTAAAAAAAAAAAAAACTTTAAGTATATTTGAAGGACACAGCCCAGTATCACCTCCAGGAGTAGGACTCTAAGCAAAAACCATGAAGGTCCCTCCAAGAATAGCAATGCTGGTGGCCAACCCCCCCCCCCCCCAACTTCTACAGGCAGCTTCTTATGTTTCTCTTTCATTCATTGAAGGACACAGACCAGGTAAGGAATCTTGACCATAGGGTTATAGCGCCACCTCCAGAACTAGGACACTAGGTGTAAAACAAAAAGGTCCACACAAGAACGGCCATGCTGGTGGCCAAACCCCATCCTATCTCCTACAGGAAGCTCATTATGTTATTTTCTCTTTCATTCATTGAAGGACACAGCCCAGGTAAGGCATCTTGACTATAGAACCTTAGTGCCATCTCCGGGTGTAGAACACTAGATAGAGAACAAAGGTCCACCTGACGACGGCCCTGCTGGTGGTCAAACCCTCCCATTCTGCTACAGGCAGCTCATTATGTTAAAAGAAGTACCCGAATCCAGAGGGGTGGGAGCTTTGTTTAATGAACTCGGAGAAAATAATTAAAGCGAGTACAAAAAAAAAATCTAAATTTTCCCTTTCATTCATTGGACACAGTCCGGTATGGAATCTTGACCATAGGGTTATAGCACCACCTCCAGGAGTAAGACACAAGGTGTAAAACAAAGCTCCACCAAGGAATGGCCATGCTGGTGGCCAAACCCCGTCCCATCTCCTACAGGCAGCTCATTATGTTAAAAGCAGTACCAGAATTCAGAGGGATGGGAGCTTTGTTCTTTAATTAACTCTGAGAAAATAATTATGGTGAATGCAAAAAAAAAAAAAAATCTCCATTCATTGATTGACACAGCCCAGGTAAGGAATCTTGGCAGCATGGGTTATAGCACCACCTCCAGGAGTAGGACACTAGGTAGAAAACAAAGGTCGACCTGAGGACAGCCCTGCTGGTGGCCAAACCCCTCATTTGCTACAGGCACCTCATTATGTTAAAAGCAGTACCAGAATTCAGAGGGGTCGGAGCTTTTTTATTTAATGAACTCTGAGAAAAGAATTATGGTAAGTATAAAAAAAATATAATTTTTCTTTTCATTAATCAAAGGAAACACCCTAGAGAAGTCCCAAAGAAGTGAACATCGAGGGGTGGTTTTGTCCACCAGCAGAGGTCATCCATAGGTGGAGCTTTGTTTTATGCTTATTGGTCTACTCCTGAAGGTGGCGCTATAACCCAATATTCCTTACCTGGCTGTGTCCTTCAGTGAAGGAGAGAGAAGAATGGATTTGAAATTTCTGAGCTCTCATATCACACAACCCAAGGTGGACCAGGATCTCTGCTGGAGCTGGGACTGTCTTTTTATTTTTTTTAAGCACTTCTCACCCCCCCCCCCCCCCCAGCAGCAAGGTCGTCATGTCTGGCCTTGTCACTTCAGCACCTGGAAACAGAAAGCGGAAGTGGCATGGATCTCCCCCTCCTCTGCCACCCTTTGTCTTCCCTCTCTGGATTTCCATTTCAATTCCAATTCAGCCCTTTATCCTCCCATCTGACCCGGGGGTCAAAGCACGCCTTGGCGGCCTAACTCTCCACGTCTCCAGCATTTTGTGGGAAATTAATGGATGTCAGCTGTGGTGTGTTGGATCGGGCAGGAGCCAGCTTTCCACTGAAGGCTAATACTTCATCCCTTGTTAAAAAACCTTGTCTTTAACCCCTTCAATACCGGGCTTTTATACCCACCTCCATACCGGGCCTATTCTGACACTTCTCTCCTACATGTACAAATCATCATTCTTTTGCTAGAAAATTACTCGGAACCCCCAAACATTATATATGGTTTTTTTTTAGCAGACACCCTAGGGAATAAAATGGCGGTCATTGCAACTTTTTATCTTGCGCGGTATTTGCGCAATAATTTTTAAACACCTTTTTTTGGGGAAAAAATGGTTTCATGAATTTAAAAAATAACAAAACAGTAAAGTTAGCCCAATTTTTTTGTAGAATATGAAAGATGATGTTACGCCGAGTAAATAGATACCTAACATGTCATGCTTTGAAATTTTTTACAGGTTACATGTTTAGAGTTACAGACGAGGTCTAGTGCGAGAATTGTTGCACACACTCTAATGCACGAGGCGATACCTCACATGTGTGGTTTGAACGACGTTTACATACGTGGGCGGGACTTGCGTGTGCGTTCGCTTCTGAGCGCGAGCTACCGGGGACAGGGACATTTTAATTTATTTTACTTTTTTTTTTTTTTTTTAAGTGTCAAAAATAAATAAATGAGGGCTGTAATCGGCTTCCGAATAGTGAATCAGGGGAAACACGGGGTGTGTGTTCCTTGGCTAACACTGACAGGTGTCTCAGTCAATCAGGTTCACCGGTTCTGGTTACCGGTAACCTGATTGGCTGAAGCGTCATCAAGGGCAAGAGAAGACATCGAAGGACCGTGGAAGGAGGATGGTTGACCCCAAAAACGGTAAGTGCCGGGCAGGGGGGCAATCTGGCAGCATTTTACAGGGCACAGTGGCGACAATTGATGGGCACCGCGGCTGCGTTTGGCATGGCACAGTGGTGACAATGGCACAGTGGCTGTGCTTGGCATGGCACAGTGGCGATAAATGATGGCACAGTGGCTGCGTTTGATGGTATGGCACAGTGGTGACAATGGATGGCACAGTGGCTGCCTTTGATGGGCACAGTGAGGCTGCAAATTTTTTTTTGTTTGCGCCCCCCCAAAAATGTTGAGCACCAGCAGCCACTGTTTGCTCACATTTAAAAAAAAACTAAAATGGGAAATGTATCATTTTTTGGTGTATTATAGTGTTAGAATGTAGGTACAACTCAAAAAATGTAAAGTAATAGATGCATCCGGGGCTCACCTTTATATTTTTTGGCACTAGGGATCCGAGTTAGTTTTGTGTCGAGTTCTTCCTCTGCTGAAATTTTCAAAACTTTGGTCCTGTAGTCGATAACCATGGTGAGGAGGTCAGGACGTCGTGAGATCTCGAAAATGTGTTCTATGTAGGAGAGGTTGTCTAGAAAACAAAAAGGTGCGAGAGGTCGGGATCAGATTTCAGCAAGTATAGCAACTTCTAGGTTCTGTGATGTCACAGATCTTACACCTTGGAGTACGGTAGACGGACTTTGTCATCAGTCTTTGATATGGGTTCCAGTCTTCTCATTTTGGGATTGTTTCCCACAATCCCAACATGAGAAGACTGGAACCCATATAAAAGACTGATGACAGAGTCGGTCTACCTTACTTCCTTACTCCATCGATCCCTTCCTTCCTTCCATGTAGGGCTACTATTTGTTTCAAAATTTTGTGTCTAAAATGTAGTTATGACTAAGGCCTTATAGGCTGAAACTCGTCAACTGACTACACTGTGGTTTCTGAATTAAGATTTTTTTTATAAGCAACAACTGGTGTGTGCATCTCTCTGCATGTTCATTCCATACCTTCCTTCATTCTCCCTCTATTCCTTCTCTCGTTCCTCCCACACTTCCACCATCCCTTTCCTCATTCCTCTCGTCCTCCTTCCATCCATTCCTTCCTCCTATGATCCCTCCATTTCTTCCTTACTTCTACCTTCCCTCCATTCCTTTCTTCGTTTTCCCCATGCTCCCTGTTATCACCCCTCTATCTCTTCCTTCCTCCTATACTCCCTTCATTCCTTTCTTCCTTCCTTCCAGTTTCCCTCTGTCCCTTCCTTCCTTCCTCACATCCTCACTCCATCCTTTTCTTCTTTTTTTTTTCCCCACTTCCTTTTATCCTCCTTTCTCTCTTCCATCATTCCACCCATCCTCCCTCCATCCTTACCTTCTTTCTTCTATTCCCTCACCATCCCTTGCTTCCTCCTATACCCCTTTTCCTTCCTTCATTCTCTCATCCTCCCTCCATCCTTTCCTTCCCTCTGCTCATCTTTCCTCCATCTTTTTCTTCATTTCTCTCATCCTCTATCCATTCCTTTCTTCTTCCTATACTCCGTCCATCCTCCTACCGTTCCTCCATTCCCCGCATACCCACTTTTATTACCCCTCCATCTCTTCCTTCCTCCTATATACTCCCTTCATTCCCTTCTTCAGTCCTTCCAGTTTCCCTCTGTCCCTTCCTTCCTTCCTTCCTAACATCCTCACTCCATCCCTTTCTTCTTTTTTTTTTCCCACTGCACCCCTTCCTTCCTCTCATCCTCTTTCTATCTCTTCCATCATTCCACCCATCCTTCCCTTCTTTTTTCTATTCCCTCACCATCCCTTCCTTCCTCCTATACTCCTTCTATTCCTTCCTTTCTTCATTCTCTCATCCTCCTTTCTCCATCTTTTTCTTCATTTCTCTTATCCTCCCTCCATCCATTCCTTTCTTCATTTCCTCCATGATCCCTCTTATCACCCCTCTATCTCTTTATTCCTCCTATACTCCCTTCATTACTTTCGTCTTTTCTTTCCAGTTTCCCTCTGTCCCTTCCTCCTTTCTGCGCATCCTCACTCTATTTCTTTATTTATTTTTTGCTAACTTCACCCCTTCCTTCCTCTCATCCTCTTTCCATCTCTTCCATCATTCCACCCATCTTCCCTCCCTCCATCCCTCCATCACTCCCTTCCTTTTTCCATTCACTCACCATCCCTTCCTTCCTCCTATAATCCTTCCATTTCTTCCTTCATTCTCACATCCTCCCTCCAGCCCTCCCTTCTTCCATTCCCTCACCATCACTTCCTTCCTCTTATACTCCCATTTCTTCCTTCATTCTCTCGTCCTCCCTCCATGCTTTCCTTCCCTCTGCTCATCTTTCCTCCATCTTTTTCTTAATTTCTCTCATCCTCCATCCATTCCTTTCTTCTTCCTATACCCCTTCCATCCTCCTACCTATCCTCCATTCCTTTTTTTTATTTTTCCCAATGCACTGTTTTATCCCCCCTCTATCTCTTCCTTCCTCCTATATACTCCTTTCTTCCGTCCTTCCAGTTTCCCTCTGTCCCTTCCTTCCTTCCATCCTCAATCCTTTCCTCCGCTCATCTTTTTTTTTTTTCTCATCCTTTCTCCATCCATTTCTTTCTTCCATCCTCCTATATTCCTTCCATCCCTTCTTTCCTCCTACTGTCCCTACATTTCTTTTTTCATTTCCGCCATCCTCCCTTTGTCTCTTCCTTCCTCGCTCCATCTTTCTTTTTTCTTCCTACACTTCACCCCTTTCTTCCCCTTATTATTATTATTATTATTAAAAAGTGTTTAATATCGCGCCGGTCTTACCCATAGGGCCTCGAAGCGCCAAACGCAAAAGTACACATCACCCATAGCAGAGAACAAAAGTCGGCACCGCAACAATTAAAAGGGGTACTAAGAAGGGAGAAACCTAGTATAACATGAGAAGGACTCAAGACACCCCTCTACTGATTCAGCCATAGGCTTGGGTAAACAGGTGGGTTTTAAGTTTACGACGGAAAGCCAGGAGATTGCTAACCTGTCTAATCGGCAGGGGGATGCTGTTCCAAAATTTTGCCCCCTGGACGGAAAAAGAGCGACCTCCTCGACGAGCCTTCCTAAAGCGAGGCACCATAAAATCCAGGGAGGTACTGGAACGGAGGGGGCGGGAAGGGACGTATTTGATGAATCTTGCACGGAGGTAGCCTGGACCCGAACCATAGAATACCCTGTGCATAATACAACCAGTCTTGAACAATATCCGTTTTGAGATAGGAAGCCAATGCAGGGCGACAAGAGAGGGGGTGATATGCTCTCTACGGGAAGCCCCCGTGAGTAGCCGCGCAGCTGCATTTTGGACAAGCTGGAGTCTATGCAGGTTGTTATTAGGAAGTCCTAGATACAGGGCATTACAATAGTCCAGGCGACTAGCGATCGTGGCAGAGACAACCGTTTTTTTGCTGGGGTGGTCAATGAATCGAAATAACACCCTCAGAAGTTTAAGATGGAAGTGGCAGGTGCTTACCACCTTGCTTATCTGGGGGATCAGAGTCAACCGGGAGTCCAGGATGACTCCCAAGTCCCTGACCTGGGTGGCTCTCTCGGGAACGCTGCCAAACTCCGAGGGCCATTGGGGCAGTGTAGGGGCCAGACTCAAGTCACTGAAGGTAATACAATCGGTCTTACTATTGTTTAACTTCAGAGAGTTGGCACACATCCACTGATCGATCTCCCGAAGGCAAGCGGCCAGGGTTTCGGGAGCAACTTCACCATGTTTGAATTTAAAGTAAAGCTGCGTGTCATCTGCATAGACATGGAACTGGAGATTGTGATGCCTGATGAGGTCAGCCAGTGGCCTCACATAGATGTTGAACAGGACTGGAGATAAAGCCGAGCCCTGTGGAACTCCACAGGAGAGGGGGAGGTCAGCTGATTGAAAAACCCCCAGCTGTACTCGCTGCGTCCTCTCCTGGAGAAAGGAGGCCATCCATACCAAGGCTTGACCTTCTAGTCTGGCAATCGTTACCAATCGATCCAGAAGCACCTGATGGTCAATGGTGTCGAATGCAGAAGACAGGTCCAGTAACACTAGAACCACCGAGTGATCCTGGTCTAAAGCCGTCAGAAGATCGTCCTGGACGTTGACAAGAGCTGACTCTGTGCCTCGCCCAGGCCGGAATCCCGACTGGTAGTCATCCAGAATGTTATTGGACTCTAGGTGACTCTGAAGTTGACCTACCACAGCTTTTTCGGCTATCTTCGCCACGAACGGAAGGCCAGAAATTGGTCTCAAGTTGCTCATCTCAGTCGGGGCGAGCAATGGTTTCCTAAGCAGGGGAGTCACCACCGCCTGCTTAAGAGATCCTCTTTCCATCTCTTCCATCATTCCACCCATCCTCCCTACATCCATTCCCTCCTTCTTCCACTCCCTCACCATCCCTTTCCTTCCTCCTATACTCCTTCCATTCATTCCTTCATTCTCTCATCCTCCCACCCATACTTCCTTCATCCTTTTCTTCCCTCCGCTCATCTTTCCTCCATCTTTTTTTTTTTTCATTCCTTTCGTCGTCCCTCCCAACCATTCCTTTCTTTCTTCCTCCTACTCTCTCCATTTCTTTCTTCATTTCCCCCCATCCTCCCTTTTATCACTCATCTATTTCTTCCTTCCTCCTACCCTCTCTCTCCATTCCTTCCTTCATTCTTTTCATCTTTCCTTTCTTCATTCCTATCATCCTCCCGCTATCCACTCCTTTCTTCCTTCCTCCTATACTCCTTCCATTCATCCCTTCCTTCCTCCTACCATCCCTTCATTTCCCTCTTATTACCCCTCTCTCTCTTTCTTCCTGCTATCCTACCTTCATTCCTTTCATTCTCCCTCTCTCTCTTCTTTCCCTCCATCCCTTTATTTTTTTTCTTCACCCCTCCTTACTTCCATCCTCTATCAATCCCTTCCATCATTCCACCAATCCTCCCTCCATCCCTTCCTCTACCCCCTCCTCCCTTCCATTCGCTCACCAATTCCTTCTTTTCTTACTCCCATCCTCCATCTATCATGTCATCCTTTCCTCCCATTCTCCTCCATCCTTTTCATTCCTCCAATCCAAACTCCACTCTTATTTCATCCCTGCTTCCAGTGTCCCCACAACCCTTCCTCACTTCCATTCTCTAGTCCTCCCTCCATCCTCTTCCTTTCCTTCCTTCATTTGACAGCAGAACTTTCTCAGATGATCAGTGCCAGGTGACAGTGATCACCACCATCCGGGAGAAGAGGTGTTCCTTCCAGTCCCTCAATCACTGGAACAGACCTCTGTTGTTAGGCAGGAAAAGGTTAGAGACACTTCATTGTAATGTCAGTACATTGCAGGAATGGACCCGATGTCTGCGCCTCTCTGCATGACATGCAATACAAAGCAATGCTTGTTTGGGTTAGAATGGCCCGAGCCTCCATGAATTGTTCTCCTGCTGGGATGAGGGGTGTCCATGGCTTCTTTCTGCCCATCCCCCTGTCCCAGATCTCTTCTCTCCCTCACCTCTTCTATCCCTCTCCCCTCTTTTCTGCCATTTACTTTCCCCCTCCTTTCTCCACCTTCTCTTTCCATCCAATACTCCTCTCTTCTCCCTCTCTCCATTTCCTCTCTTCTCCCTCTCTCCATTTCCCCTCTTCTCCCTCTCTCCATTCACTCTCTTCTCCCTCTCTCCATTTCCTCTCCTTTTTTTTTTTTCAAATACTTTATTTCTACCACCAAGGGCGAGTCCATGTTTTCATCAGTCATATATAATCAATAACATAACAGACATGATCAATAATCACATCCTTCACAGCAACCCCCATTTACAGCAACGATATTACAGCGAGCAGGGGGACCACCCCCATTCGCTGTATCTGAAATAGCCCTTGTCTAAATTATGAACCAATACAAACAAAAAAGTAAAACAAAAAAATTAAAAAAAGGGGATAGGGGGCTTTTCCTTCCCTTTTATCCCCCTCTTCCCTTTTCTCCTTTCATTTCCCCTGCCCTTCACTTCATCTTCCTTCATTTGTGTGTCTGTCTTTCTCTTTTTTTTCTCTCTGTCTTCCTTGTCCCTTCGCCTGGCGTTTTCCTCTTCTTCCTCGTCCTTTCTCCCGGCACTCTCCTCTTCTTCCTCGTCCTTTCTCTTGCCTCTCTCTACTTCTTCCTTGTCCTTTCTCTTGCCTCTCTCCTCTTCTTCCTTGTCCTTTCTCTTGCCTCTCTCCTCTTCTTCCTTGTCCTTTTTTCTGCCTCTCTCCTCTTCTTCCTTGCCCTTTCTTCTGCCTCTCTCTTCTTCTTCCTTGTCCTTTTTTCTGCCTCTCTCCTCTTCTTCCTTGTCCTTTTTTCTGCCTCTCTCTTCTTCTTCCTTGTCCTTTTTTCTGCCTCTCTCCTCTTCTTCCTTGTCCTTTTTTCTGCCTCTCTCCTCTTCTTCCTTGTCCTTTCTTCTGCCTCTCTCCTCTTCTTCCTTGTCCTTTCTCTCGGCTGTCGACTCTATCTCCCCTCTCTCTATCCCTCTTCTGCACATCTTCTTCTCTCTATTTCTCTTTCATATCCCCCTTTCCTCTCACTCCGCTCCAATCCCTCTTCTTCTTTGCCTCATTTCTCTCTTCATCTACTTCTCTCTTTATCACATTCTCTTTTTCACCCCTCCTCCTTGCTGTATTTCTCCATCTCCTGTCTCTCTTTCATTCTTAACCCCCCCCTCTCCTCCTCCTCCATACAGGTATGTAGTCCACCATCCTCATTGACATGTGGTGCACTCAGGCGCTCCCCCTGTGTATGGCGCTCTCTTACACTAAAACGCAAAGATCAGAACACAAATTGCCTGAAGTAAGGGAAGCAAATCCGGCGTTGCCAGGGAGCGAGGATGACAGCGACTAGACGGGGAGAAGGAAAGGTCACCCCGTTCCAGCGCTCTGGCGCAGACAGAAATGTCACTTTAATTATCGTGTGTCGGGAACAATCCCTTGTGCAAACACGACCGGTGACAGTGTGTGTGTCCGTACATGTGCGCCAATTCATTGTGTATTCAGCCCCGCCAACTGGACATGCGCTCCTACATTCATAAAGCCACAATATCAGAAATCTATTCATGACCGAAAGATGCACCAAATTGTATCCCTATATTATTATAATCTACATAATATATGTACATAATATATCCTTCTGCATCCTATATATTTATAAATTGCATCCTGTATCCTTATAAAGTATATATGATTTTTCCCTTAAAAACTACAGCCTGTATGCTTATAATTTACATCCTTATACCATCCTGTATCCTTATAAGATTCACTTTAATCTGGTGATCCCGAAAAACACATCTGCTGGGTAGGAGGCAGCAAGGTAGGTGTGCTCCAGCCAGGATAACCTAAATGTACTCTCAAAGGTAATGGAGAAAGTAGTGGTACAACAGCTGCAACAGCATCTAGATACCCACAAGCTACTTGATCCATTTCAATCGGGTTTTTGTCCCGGACACGGGACGGAAACAGCACTGCTCAAGATACGGGACGACGCTCTCGAGGCCGCAGACGAAGGGGAATCCTGTCTTCTGGTTCTGTTGGACCTAAGTGCAGCTTTCGACACTGTAGACCACAAACTATTACTGACATGGCTAGCTGAAGTAGCCAAAGTCGCAGAAGGCGATTTATCTTGGTTCTCCTCTTTTTTGGAAAACCAATCGCAAATAGTGAAGTTAGGACCTTTCATTTCTGAGAAACGCACATTATCGTGCGGAGTCCCTCAAGGATCCCCCCTGTCGCCGGTGTTATTCAACATCTATCTTCGCCCTCTTTTTGAAATCATCAGCAGCCAAAAACTGCTCTATCACTCATATGCAGACGACACGCAACTGTATTTCCACATTTGCAATAAAAAGGATCACCACCTCTAGAGACCTGCCTCTCTTTGATAGAGGACTGGATGACAAAGAGTTATCTTAAACTCAACGGAGCGAAAACAGAACTTCTCCTGTTTCACGCCAAGCGTAGGAATCAACCGGCAACAACTTGGACACCCCCGCCCATTCTGGGCCAAATCATCACCCCTAGCGCCAAAATGAAAAGTCTCAGGGTCATCTTCGACTCCTACATGACAATGGACGCACAAATAGGGGCAGTAGTCAGCGGATCTCACTATCTGCTGCGCCTACTACGCAGACTTACTCCTTTTATTCCCAAAGAAGACATAGCGGTCGTGGTGGGAGCGATTGTTACCTCCAGATTGGACTATGCAAATGCCCTTTACCTCGGACTCCCTAAGTACCAAATCGCTCGTCTTCAAGTCGTTCAGAATACGGCCGATAGACTTGTGACTGGGAAAAAGCCCTGGGAATCAATCTCACCTTCACTGAGATCCCTTCATTGGTTACCAGTAAAAGACAGAATCACCTTTAAAGCACTCTGTCTTACGCATAGATGTGTCCATGGGAATGCTCCCCATTATCTATGCGAAAAAATAAAAGCCCACAATCCCAATCGCGTTCTGCGATCCACCAATCAAAATCTACTCCAGATACCGAAAGCCAACTACAAGTCCAAAGGAGATAGAAGATTCGTGGTCCAAGGTCCCAGACTATGGAACGCTTTACCAACCAGCATTCGGTTGGAGGAGAACCACTTGGCCTTCAGGAGAAAGATCGAGACTCATCTCTTTTGATATCAAAGGAGACAGGAACACCAAGCGCCCAGAGGCGATTAAGTTTGCATGTGCTGCGCTATATAAGTTTTCATTCATTCATTAATAACCAGCAAGTGTGCGCCAGCCAAGATCACCAGCAAGCGTGTTCCTTGATCACCGGCAAGTGTGCTCCAGCCGGGGTCACCAGCAGGTGGGCTCCAGGATCCATTTTTCCCCCCTTTCAGGCAAGACCCAGGGATCAGTAAATAAACCTTGCATGATGACAAGGGGTTAAATGTTTTCTCAAATCAACAGGGGAGCCGCAGCGCCGGCGGTGGTCCCTCAGAAGACATCGGAAAAGTATTGGCATGGCAACAGGAGTCTTTCTTTCAGAGCCGGCTGGCGGTGCCGCGGATGGGCCGAGAGGTCTGGCGGTGTGAAATCTTGAAGACTTTGCGCCCGCTGGACATCTGAACAGAATTTTCTGTAATTATTCCTAGTCTGCGGCTAACGGGCCGCGCGAGAGAAACAACGCAACTACTCCCAGCTACATCTCCTTTGGTAGTAAATACTTTGTCAGAAAAATGGTTACAATGTTTCCTTTTAGGGCAACAGCGGGCGAGAAATTCAAAATTACTTAAAGGGTTTAGTGGGGAGGTGTTAGAACCTCCGTCTGAGTTTTATTGCGGTCTGTGTGCCCAATGGGCCCCCATGTGTGACCTAATGACCATTATCACCAGAACAGGAAGTGAGGGGAAATGCAAACTGTTACAGTTGTCACCAGAACAGGAAGTGAAGTAAAATCTAAAATATTACGGTTATCAATAGAACAGGAAGTGAGAGGAAATCCAAAATATTACAGTTGTCACCAAAACAGCAAGTGAGAGGAAATACAAAATATTACAGCTGTGACCAGGAAATCTAAAATATTACGGTTGTCAATAGAACAGGAAGTGAGAGGAAATCCTGTTCTGGTGACTACTGAAATCATTTGGATTTCCTCTCACTTCCTGTTCTATTGACAACCATAATATTTTAGATTTTACTTCACTTCCTGTTCTTGCGACAACTGTAACATTTTGGATTTCCTCTCACTTCCTGTTCTATTGACAACCATAATATTTTAGATTTTACTTCACTTCCTGTTATTGCGACAACTGTAACATTTTGGATTTCCTCTCACTTCCTGTTTTGTTGACAAATGTAACATTTTTTTGTTCTCACTTCCTGTTCTGGTGACAACTGTAATATTTTGGATTTCCTCTTACTTCCTGTTCTGGTGACAACTGTAATATTTTGGATTTCCTCTTACTTCCTTTTCTGGTGACAACTGTAACATTTTGGATTTCCTCTTACTTCCTTTTCTGGTGAAAACTGTAACATTTTGGATTTCCTCTCACTAATAGAACATATTAACAACCGTAATATTTAAGATTTTTACTTCACTTCCTGTTCTGGTCACAACTGTGACCTTTTGGATTCCCTCTTCCTGTTCTGGTGACAACTAACATTTTGTATTTCCTTCACTTCCTGTTGAAATATTTCGGAAGTGGGGGGAAATCCAAAATGTTACAGTTGTGACCAAAACAGAAAGTGAAGTAAAAATCTAAAATATTACGGTTGTCAATAGAACAGGAAGTGAGAGGAAATCCAAAATATTTCAGTTGTCACCAGAAAAAGCAAGTGAGAGGAAATCCCAAATATTATGGTTGTCATCAGAACAGGAAGTCAGAGAAAATCTAAAATGTTAAAGTTGTCACTGGGAACGGGAAGAGAGGGGAAATCTAAAATGTTACGGTTGTCAATAGAACAGAAAGTGAGAGGAAATCCAAAATGTTTCAGTTATCACCAGAAAAGAAAGTGAAGGGAAATTCAAACTGTTACAGTTGTTACCAGAACAGGAAGTGAGAAGAATTCTAAAATATTTCTGTTTTCCCTAGAACAGGAAGTGAGGGGAAATACAAAATGTTTCAGTTGTCACCATAATAGAAAGTGAGGGGAAATTACAATATTACAGTTATCACCAGAACAGGAAGTGAGAGGAAAATCAAACGATTATAGTTGTCACCAGAACAGGAAGTGAGGGGAAATCAGAAATGTTAGTTATTACCAGAACAGGAAGTGAGGGAAATGTTCCAATGGGGACACCTGTCTTAAAGGGGCCTTCTAAAGGATTATCAGTCCAATTCATCTAGTGGCCATATTGCTGTATTTTTCCGGAAATGCCTCAAATCGTAAAAAATACTGCACTGTGGCCTCTAGATGGCGCTGATGAAATACACATTTTGGACATATTACGGCAAATATTTGAATATAAAATACTGAACTACTCATTAAAGGATCACTAAAGGAATTTTTTTTTTTAGCTAAATAGCTTCCTTTACCTTACTGCAGTACTGTTTTCATGTCCTTATTGTTCGTTTTTGCTTTGAAGTTGCTGTAATCCTGCTCTGATCTCCACACTTCCTGCTTGTCTGTTTCCTTATAACCACAGTGCTGGGAGCTTTCTCACGGTGGTCTAAGCCGTCAATACTGTGTGTCTAAAACTTCCCAGAATCAATCAGATTCATTTTAAAAACAAAACACTGCCCTGGATTTGTTTGTTTTTGTTCTGTGTGTCTCTTTCTACTTTGCAGAAACATGAAGCCAGTTTAAAAGTGAAACTAACCTGCAGGCACATTATATGATTGATTTTTATCTATTTTTAATCATTTTGAAAAGGAATCGGTTAACTTTTATGTCTCTATACCCTGTAAATAGTCATTTCAGCAAAAAAAAGTTTCCTTTAGTGACCCTTTAAGAAAAAATGTAATGGCCCCTCCCCCGGAGTCAGGGGTGGAGCTCGGAGCGCCGTGTCCTACCTTTCGCCAACTTGTCGTGTTTCTCCAGAAAGCTGAACCAGTCCTGGCAGGAGGTCATCTCCTCGCTCTTCTCGCTGGGAATGTCCTCTTTGCACGCCGACTTCAGCTGGTCCAGGTCTTCATTGGTGATGTTCTCGGAGAGCTCCTGCAACAGGGCGTCGTACTCCTCCATGCTGGCCTGAAAACACAACCGACCCGTCATTGTCAGATATACAAGACAACGGAAAAGTTCAAAATTCGAATGAAGCAACAAGGATTGTGTCATCAAACCCAGAGAATATCAATTAGAGAAAAATAAATAAAAGATGTTCCTCCTCCTTGATACAGAGTCCTGTACGCCTCCAAATCATATACCTGTACTCTGCAAGGGATGGCATTTTGCTAATAAAAAATATATTTTCAAAGCGGAGTTTCTCCCTTAAAACCACTTTGTTTCATCCCATCCAGCGCCAGTATGCTGTTTTTTTTTTTTTTTTTATTCCATGTACTTACTTTATAATAGATCATGTAATTTTGGGCGCACCACGGTATGTCGCCGCTATAAGGCGTCACGCCTTCTGGAAACAGCCGATTAGCGTTCGGCTCTTCTCGGCGCCTGCGCACAGACCCAGGAGCTGACTGCGCAGGCGCCGTATATAGCCGCGTCACGCCCTCCGAAAAAAGCCGAACTAGGACCGGCTATTTACGGCGCCTGCGCAGTCAGCTCCTGGGTCTGTGCGCAGGCGCCGAGAAGAGCCGAACGCTAATCGGCTGTTTCCGGAAGGCGTGACCGCGGTGCGCCCAAAATTACATGATCGATTATAAAGTAAGTACATGGAATAAATAAATAAAAAAACAGCATACTGGCGCTGACGCCAGTATGCTGGATGGGATGAAACAAAGTGGTTTTAAGGGTGGAACTCCGCTTTAATGTCATTAGAAAAAAAAAAGTGTATGATTTGTTTTAACAAAAAATATATTTGACATTCCATAAGACATATATTAAATAAATTTCTTCTTAAAAAAAAACAAAAAAAAAAAAACATATGAATATTTATTTTGGTGTATATAATTGTATATATGTTATGTCTTTATATAAAAAATAAAAAAAATAAAAAAAAAAAAAAGGTTATTAATTTTTGTGGAAAAAAAAAAAATATAGATAAAAATTATAAAAATGGCATCAATACATTTTTATAATAACATATTGTAACTTTTTAAATAAAAAAAAACATGCATTTATATATTTTTTTTAAAGTACATGAAAAAAAGTATATGTGTGTGTAATATATTTTACACTTTTTTTTATGCGTATTTAAAAAAAAAAAGTGTATACACACACACACACACACACACACACACACACACACACACACACACACACACACACACACACACACACACACACACACACACACACACACAGCACTTACGCCGACGTATCTCCAGATACGCCGCGTAAGTACAAATATACGCCGCCGTATCTGTGCGCCGGACCCACAAACTAAGATACGCCTAAAACCAGTCTTCATCCCACCGACGTAACTTGCATACGCCGGCGTAGAGTGGGCGCATATTTACGCTGGACGCATGTGGCGCTCCCATTGATTTTTCTATTCATATATGCAAATAAGGGAGATACGGCGATTCACGAACGTACTTGCGCCCGGTGCATTATTTACGCGGTTTGCGTAAGTTTTACCTCCGGCGTATAGTTATTTCCCATAGATGAGGCGCAACCCATGCAAATGTATGGACCAGGGAACACAAGCCTACGTATTGTACGTTGGACGTCTGTAAATATGGGCTGACGTGGGTCTGGCTGGGCGTAGGTTACGTTCACGGCGTACACAGTGATCCGGCGTATCTTAGGCAGTTGTTCCGACGTGGTTGAACGCATTCGCACGGGGATGCGTCCATGTCCCGACGCATGCGCAGTTCGTTTTAAGTACTTGTCTGGCGCCCGGCCCATCATTTGCATGGGGGTCACGCTTCATTAGCATGGATTACGCCCACTTCCAGCCGGCTTACGCCTACGAAATATACACTACGCCTGCGCAGAGTTGGGAGCATTTGCTTTGTGATGTTCATGCTTGCCTCTCCGTGCTGCGCCGGCGTAACGTAAAAGACATACGCTACGGCGGTATATATATGTGCCGATGTCTGTGAATCCAGGCCACACTTTCTTTTTTCATATACTTTAAATAAAAAATATTATTGTAAAAATATATAAATGTATTGATTTCTATCATTTGCATCTCTATATTCATTGTTAAAAAAAAAAAAAAAAAAAAAAAAAAAAAGATAGATTCTGTGTGTGTGTGTATATATCTACAACACAGATGTTATCAATGTATATAACCCATATATATATACACACACACATACATATATACACACACACACACACACACATACATACATATATACACACACACTATATTTAAAAAAAATATATATACATTTAAATAATTTTGTGGGGGAAAAAAAGGGGGGGGGGACCTAAACTCTTGCTTTAATAAGACATCCACATGTTGTGGAAACCTATGCTAAACCATCGCCAACCACTAGAGGGAGCAATGACAAATATGTAATATGAAGTTACCAAAATATGTGACATCAAAACTATAAAACGTGAAACGCTCTGCCAGGCAGCTTAAAGATACCGCCGTCCAGCAACAGCAGATGAAACATTCTGCCGGGCAGCTTAAAGGGAGTAACAGTAGACAAAATGCTCTGCCAGGCAGCTTAAAGGGACCGCCGTCCAGAACAGTAGATGAAATGCTCTGCCAGGCAGCTTAAAGGGAGCACTGACCGGCAGCAGCAGACATAACGCTCTACCGGTCAGCTTAAAGGGGCCACCAACCAGCGGTAGATGAAACACTCTACTGGGCAGCTTAAAGGGACCGCCGACCAGGAACAGTAAACAAAACGCTCTGCCGGGCAGCTTAAAGAGACAGCCGTCCATCAACAGCAGATGAAACACTTTGCCGGGCAGCTTAAAGGGGCCGCCAACCGGCAGTAGTAGACAAAATGCTCTGCCGGACAGCTTAAAAGGGACCGCTGACCAGCAACAGTAGACAAAATGCTCTGCCAGGCAGCTTAAAGGAACTGCCGTCCAGAACAGTAGATGAAATGCTCTGCCAGGCAGCTTAAAGGGACCGCTGACCGGCAGCAGTAGACAAAACGCTCTGCCAGGCAGCTTAAAAGGGAACGCCGACCAGCAGCAGCAGACAAAAACGCTCTACCGGTCAGCTTAAAGGGGCCACCAACCAGCGGTAGATGAAACACTTAAAGGGCCCGCCGAGCAGGAACAGTAGACAAAATGCTCTGCCGGGCAACTTAAAGGGGCCACTGACAACTGCTACAGAGTTGAGTGCAGCATGCTGAGCAATGTGTAACACTTCCTCCAATAGGGAATCCCGGTACCCCCTGACAATGCCCCCCGACAATCCCTTCACCAGCTTTCCTCTCCAGAAGGACGGCACCATCTTCGTTCAGGCACCACCCAGGCTCAGCATCTACTTCCCAAACTGAGACAGCTCAGAAATTACACAGTCCTGTAAATCTTGGTGCCTCCCTGGGGCTTCGTTCTCAAATGTCTGACACAGATCAGCCCCTGCTGCGGCCTCTCAGCTTGCAACATGCCACAAAGTCACAATGTACAGTCTGAGCGATAATAAGCCAAAAACTAAAAATAAGCCTAAAAATGATTGTTTTTTCATTAAATATCCATGTGGACTGAATTATAGATGTGATGTTGGGCCCCTGTGCTGGAGATGTCAGGCGGTGCGCTGTAGAAGGATGACGCACACCCGCCATGGAACACAAAGTTTAATAAAAAAAAAAAAAAACACGTTAATAATGAAATGTGGGTTCTAACAAGCGGCCGGGTTGCCTGTACACGTCTCCCTCGCTGTGATAATAAATCCCGCCGCTGGTGCTTTGCCCTCCGCTCTCCGTCTAATGAGATCGACGGCAGGACTTCACATGCAACGCTTAATAAATACATTGTCGCAATTTACATCGCGAATGCGTCTCCCGCGGGCTGCAGTCGTGTCTTTCCTGGGAACACAGCGAGGAACTAAAAAGGCCTGGCGAGCCCGGGGGGGGGGGGATGTCACCTATCGAGGCCGGATTAACCATGTTCAATACTAGGCACTTTTACCCCCCCCATTCCGTACCCAGGCCAATTTTTAGCACTGACACACTTTGACAATTACGCGGTTACGCAACACCGTACTAATATGACATTTTCATCAGTTTGTTCACAAAAAAAGAACTTTATTTTGGTGGCATTTCATCACCTCTGTGTCTTTTTTTTTTGTTAAACGGAAAAAAAACTGAAAAGTTGGGGGGGGGGGAACGCGTGTTTCTGTTTTTCAAATAATAGTAATTAATTCTTAATAAAATAAATAATAGTAATAATTAATGATAAATTATAAATAAATAGCTAATAATAAAATTAGTTAATATATTCTGCTACATTTGTTTGGTGAAAATAACCCAAATCAGTGTATATTATTTAGGCTGCATGGAAGTTATAGTGTGTGTATATATATATATATATATACATATAAATAAATTATCCTGATTTATTAACGGCCTATATATATATGGTTTTTCTTTGTTTCTGTTTTCTTTGATAAGTAATTATCCTTTAAAAATGTATAAATAATGATAAATAGATAATAATAAAAAATAATATAATATATATATATATATATATATATATATATATATATATCCTGATTTCCTGACAGCCTATATATATATATATATAAAAAAACTTGTTTCTTTCCCTGCAAATAAGTAATTATTCTTAATAAAGTAATAAATTATAAATGAATTAATAGATAATAAAAAATAATAAAATTAATTAATACATATATTCTGCTACATTTGTTTGGTGTATATTATTTAGGCTGCATAAAAGTATGCTATACACATACATACATACATACATACACACAAAACTATGGCTATACACATACATACACACACACACATATATAATAATGAAAAAAAAATAAAAAAAATAGAAAATAATAAAAAAAAAGTCAATTAATAAATAAATAAATATATTCTGATACATTGGTTTGGTGAAAATAACCGAAATCATGGTATGGTATATTATTTATTTAGGCTGCATAAATAGTCCACAGACTATGTATGTATATATACACACATACATACACACACACGATTTTATATATATATATATATATATATATATAAAATCTCAGGACAGTACAAATATCCCCCAAATTACCCCTTTTTTTGAGAGTAGACAGTCCAAGGTATTTAGTAAGAGGAATGGCAAGGTTTTTTTTTAAGTTTTATTTTTTTTTGGTCAAAATTTATTAGAAAATTAAGAAATAAAATATATATATATTTTTTTTTAACATACGGTGCTGTCACCAGTGCAGTACAGCGTCTTCATATAACTGGTGTGGCGGTGACCAGGGACACTGACTCGTGACAGTATGTAAAAAAAATAATAATACTAATATATATTTTTTTTTATTACATTTTATTCTTTTTTTTAATGATTTTTTTTTTAAACACTGAGCAGAGCAATATAACGTTCCCGTAGTATCATTGTACTACTCTTGAGGAAGTGATTTGATTTATTTTTCACACATTATGATTGTTTATAGCCATGAATTTCATGTCTATAAGCAAGCATTTTACTGAATGATGTTGATTACGTTTTTTTTTTTTGTTAGGTTATGATAATCACATGGTACAGATGGGCTGTGATTGGCCCTGTCTGTACCATGTGATCAGTACCGGGAGAGCGTCATCCAGCGCCAAGGATGCATTTCAGTCCAGGAGAAGAGCCGGTACACCTGTGCAAGACTGAGGGGGAGGCGGAGTTATTCTCAACTCAAGGGGGAGGGGCATAGCAAAATAAGGCCAACATGGCCGCCCTCGGCACGCCTATTCCTCTCCCATCACCTTTCTCCTCTCTCTGCCTTTGGCTTCATGTCAGGCTGGCAGCTCCAAGGTGATGAGGTGATAATCATACAAGCATGCAATGATATTCCAGTTTATCTGCATACTTAGCACCAGGGGCGGACTGACAACTCATGGGGCCCCCGGGCAATAGAAGATTATGGGGCCCCCGGCTTACAGATGGCCACCAAGCCAGGTGGCAGTACAGAGGCGGGGCAGCTAAAATCTCGGGATTTTCACATCAAAAGCATGTAGGTTTTGGACATATCAGGGACAGATGTAAACAAATCACAGATTTTTACATACTGTCCCTGGTTTTAATGAGCCTGGCAACCCTAATGGGGCCCCTAGTGGCATGGGGCCCTCGGGCAGTGCCCGAGTTCCTCAATGGTCAGTCCGCCCCTGCTTAGCACCCTCATCCGAGGGAGGAATTCTCCGCATAACTTCGCGTTAACACCCTCGGCCCCGTGCCGACAGCCAGCGAGGGGTCCACCCACCCCGGCCTCATCTTCTACATGTTGGGTGGATGCCCAGAGAGGCCCAATGCCAGTCTCTTGTACTCCTTGGTGACTCGAAGGGCTCATTCAGCCCTGCAAAGACATTTAAGCGCACCAAAATGCGTTAACGGCGCGTTTTTGATGCATTTTGTCGCGTTATCATCTCGGCTAGTAACACGTCCTAACCGCATTTCTCAAGCGCTCTGTAAACACCACGATGTGGCAAATGGGTCTATTTTGATGCGACGCCAACGCAACCATGTGAGCAACACCAGGCGCTTAGCCTAATGGGGGAGATTCCGAATTCTGAGCTCCACCCACCTCTCATGCCCAATGTGGGAGGGTTCTTATCCCTCCTGAAACCAGAAAGGTATTGCACTACAGTCAGCCCAAGTGTACGGTGTAGACCGAGAATGGCCTTAGCTCCTCCCAGGCCACACCCTCTAATGCCTTTCACCCCACCCACAGGGCTTAGTCAAAGAGGTGGGATTGTGAAGTTAAGTGGGGCGAAATGCGTCAACCCAGCTCAGCTCATCCCTACCAACATACACTATTGAGACCAGGGCCGTCTTAATAGCATCATGGGCCCCTGGGCAAAGTACCCAGTACCATCATGGGGCCCCCAATTTCGGGGCAGCGTTGGCTCAAGGGCCAGCTGCTTTGGGGAAAAAACATTCCCATAGACACACTCCTAAACCTTGTGGACGACCAACTCAATATTGAACCCTACGGACTAAGACTGGGATGCCATTAAAGTTCAGTAAAGGCAGGAGTTCCAATGCTTTTGACAATATAGTGTATATCAGAATGTGCTAAGAATGATAATAAGCCTCCACAAAACTCGAATAAGTCCAGTAAGAATTTTGTTTTTCACGGCGCAAAGTCAAACAACCAACACGTTTCGGGTCAAAAATCCCCCCTTCATCAGGGCCTAAAGGCAGGCGTCCCAATACTTTTGACAATATAGTACATATCAGCTACCGTAGAACGTTAGAAGAATGAGAGCCCCACCAAGCTTAAATAAGTCCAGTAAAAATGTTGTTTTTCATGACAATGTCAAAAACCAACGCGTTTCAGCACAACAATCCCCCTTCATCAGGGCAGTTCATTTAGATTGATACTGCATGGCAGTAACCCAACAATTGTGCGGTTTAGTTCCATTTGGTAGTGCCCTCAGGTATAAATTAGAATTCACTGCCAGCCTATAAATTCTGATGAAGGGGGGGATTTTTTACCCCCCAGCCCCCCCCCCCCCCCTGAAAAGTGTTGATCTCCAACGTGTCTTGAACATGCAGATTCTTCAGGATTTTAATGAACGCTTAAAACTTCCCTCAACTATCCCCCCAAATGACATGCAAAACTTTGGCGCTGCCTTAAGTGAACCGTTGACGGCGCGCTGCCCTTTCTCGCAGCTTGTCGAAAGTCAATTAGCAGTAATTATTCCTCTCCTTACACTTCCTTCCAGAGTGCGAAAATATCGGGCGGCGGAGACAGCGGCAGAGGAAGGACGACGAATTCCGGCGGTAATACGAAGAACATCACATTCGCCCTTTCTGCGAAGACGCTAAAAGGTGTTTTTTTTCCCCCCAATTACATCTACGAGCCGCGTCTACCACATGGAAGGTTCCAATTAAAAAACGGGAGCTGCAACATCAGACCTGTCCAGTTCGGTGCCATGAGATTCATCGCCAATCATCGAAGTGATGCGGCGCAAGAAAATAAAAGCGACCACGTGATGAAAAGCGTAACGTATCCAACCCAGAAATGGAAGAACCGAGCCCTAGATGTGATCCTGAAATTTACGCTTTAATGAGGCGATTTTAGGAGCCCTAAAAAGCATCCAAAATCCCTACCAATTCATTCTATAACCAATCGATCGCTGAGCATTGGTAGCCAATGGCTCCTTATGGAGTGAAGTAGAATGTGGCAATTATTCCCACGTTTGAAACATTGTATATTCTGTGATGATAAATTCCCCGTTTGAGCTTTAGAGGTCCCCCTCCTTCACATCGGAGGTTCCTCCATCAGAGATCTCACCATAACAGCAGAGGTTCCCCTCCATCACAGCAGAGGTCCCCCTCCATCACAACAGGAGGTCCCCCTCCATCACATCAGAGGTCCCCCTCCATCACAGCAGAGGTCCCCCTCCATCACAGCAGAGGTCCCCCTCCATCACAGCAGAGGTCCCCCTCCTTCACAGCAGAGGTCCCCCTCCTTCACAGCAGAGGTCCCCCTCCTTCACAGCAGAGGTCCCCCTTCTTCACAGCAGAGGTCCCCCTCCTTCACAGCAGAGTTCCCCCTCCTTCACAGCAGAGGTCCCCCTCCTTCACAGCAGAGGTCCCCCTCCTTCACAGCAGAGGTCCCCCTCCTTCACAGCAGAGGTCCTCCTCCTTCACAGCAGAGGTCCTCCCATCACATATTCCCCTCATCACATCAGAGGTCCCCTTATCACGTCAGGTGTCCCCCCGTCACGTCAGAGGTCCCTCCCGTCACGTCAGAGGCCCCCCCCCGTCACGTCAGAGGTCGTCCCCCCGTCACGTCAGAGGTCGTCCCCCCGTCACGTCAGAGGTCGTCCCCCCGTCACGTCAGAGGTCGTCCCCCCTTCACGTCAGAGGTCATCCCCCCGTCACGTCAAAAGTCGTCCCAGCACATCAGAGGTTTTCCTGTCACATCAGAGTCCTCAGTCTTCACAGAGTTCCATCATTGCCGCGGTTCCCCTCTATCACATCAGTTCCCCCCCTTCCTGTCAGAGGTTCCCCCCATCACATTAAAGGCTGCCCTATCACATTATGATCCTCCCTTCACAAAGTCCCATCACACCCTAATCTGAGTCCCTCCTTCACATCAATGGCCTCCCTTCAAAGGTCCACTCATCACATCCGATTCGACCCATCAAGGAATTCTCTCATCACATTAAAAGCCCTGGCCTTCTAATCAGAGTCCACCTATAAATCAGCACCTCCCCCCAGTCAATGGGAGCCTCCATTATAGAGTCCCTCTTCCTATCAAAGTCTGCCCTAACACATCAGAAGCCTCCCTTTCTATTAGAGTCCCTCATTACATCAGTGCCCCCCCTTTTCATCACCGCTTCACCCCCCCCCCCCACCACCACATCAGAGTGCCCTATTACAGAATCCTCTTATTACATCAGAAGCTCCACCTTTCTTATCAGATTCCCCGCTAGACATCCAATCACAAGTCTTACAGCTTACGGTTCCAGCAGCATTACATTTAAAGAGGCAGCGCAGATCCGGACAGAATTGCACTTCAATCCTCTCCATAACCAGCCACATCACACCAGTCTCTGTTTAATACGGTAATATGAAGACACAATTACAGCATTAAAAAATTATAAATGATTATCCTATTCATGTAGTCTCCTGGCCCTAGAGCTTCGTTGGTTGCTATGGTGCTGGCGACCCCATGCTAATGCCAATATCCCATCAAAACCAGCTACATAACACCAGCCTCTGTTTAATATGGTAATATATAGATACAATTACAGCATTAAAAAAAAAAAAAAAAATGATTATTCCATTCATGTATCCTGGCCCTTGAGCTTCGTTGGTTGCTATGGTGCTGGTGACCATGTGCCAATATCCCATCAAAACCAGCTACATAACACCAGCCTCTGTTTAATATGGTAATATGAATATACAATTACAGCATTAAAAAAAAAAATATATGATAAAACTATTATTCCATTCATGTATCCTGGCCCTAGAGCTTCGTTGGTTGCTATGGTGCTGGCGACCACATGCTCATGCCAATCTCCCATCAAAACCAGCTACATCACACCAGCCTCTGTTTAATATGGTAATATGAAGATACAATTACAGCATTAAAAAAAAATATAGAAAATTCTTATCTATCCTATTCATGTATGCTGGCCCTTGATCTTCGTTGGTTGCTATGGTGCTGGCGACCATGTGCCAATATCCCATCAAAACCAGCTACATCACACCAGCCTCTGTTTAATATGGTAATATGAAGATACAATTACAGCATTAAAAAAAAATATATAAAATTCTTATCTATCCTATTCATGTATGCTGGCCCTTGATCTTCGTTGGTTGTTATGGTGCTGGCGACCACCACTCCAAACGTACCATTGCAACCCAAGACCCTGATCCAGGGTCAACTGCATCTCATGTTCGCGCCACCCCGGTTGTATTAGTGATTAATCGCCACAACATAACTACAGACACTTTATCATACCCTGTATGCCAATTAATGGCTATTCTTTATCAATTTATCACGGTGGTAGAATTTTAAAGCTTAACAGTTCACTAAAATCACCATAATTTTCTGCACACCAGCTGCAATTCCAAATCATACTATTACTACTACTACTAATATTATTAATAATAAACACATTAAGGGGTGATCAGGTGTCCCTTTAAAAGTGTCAGCCCCCCCCTGGTACAGTACCCTCCCCTTTCATAACCCAAGTCACTTCTCATTAAGCGATCTGCGCCCAGCGAGCCGCAGCCGCGTTGTCTGTTGAGCGCAGCCAGGCAGATCTAACGGGCGGATGAAGTGAGGGGGGTGACAGTGATGTCGGCAAACTGCTTCCCATTCTGTCTGGATCTGATTTTTATCACTTCTGACACAAACTTCATCCTCACCGAGGGAAGCAGACAAGGAGAAGCGATGATGTGCTGGGAGAGCGCCCCGCCCCGCCGTTCCTGAAGGGCGCTACCTTATGTACCGGTTTCACCGCAACACAAGAAGACGGGAGGGCGGCCGAGGTATTCAAGGAACTGAAATGTTAAACAATTGGTAACATTACAGAGTCCGTCCACGGCACAGGTGCCTCTCTGATTAGGTGGTCGCCTTAGGCCTCGCCCCCACAGGGGGCCTCGCGGCAACCTAGTTTGCCCATACCGCAGCCTCGATGATTTGCCGGGACCTATTCACTTTTTTTTTTAACCAACTTTATTAAAATGTCACACAGTGACACTTCATTAAGTTATATTGGCTCCTGCACTACGCCTTACACTGTTCAAGGCTGAACAAAAAGAAAAAGTAGACGGCATATAGGGGAGGACAAGGCCTTTTTTTGCATAGCCTTAGTATACCCAGAGAAGTGACTGGCCTCTAGTAATACACAGAGATCAAACGAATCCTCCTGCATAAGTTGTACCTGTTTATCTGCTGTCTTTTCTTCTCTACATCCAAAGTGCTGAATTATAAAGCTTGTCTGAGATTTCCAAAAAAAATGGGGGCAGAGAGTTGATGTTACACTCAGTGTGGAGAGCTCTGAGAGCTGATTGGAGTCAAGTGACCCCCCCCCCCCCCCACACACACACACACCTTTACACAGCACACAGGAACAGAGCTGAGGCTGCAAACCACAGGCTGTGTGCTGGAGCTCCCTCCCCTGTCACCATTTTTCTCATGGTGTCAGGAAAAATCATTAGAAGTGATTCATGCAAATAGCAGAGGAAGTTGGCAGCAGACAAAAAAAATTGGACTGAGACAAGTACACACTATAGAGGGATGTGCTTTGTTCCTATTTCATGCCTGAGGTTTACAAACACTTTAACTTCTATTATATATTAATAGGAAGCAAATGTAGGAAGAAGATTTATCTGAGCAGATGTTAGCGGAAATGGTGACCACAGGATTGTTGTCACAGAGGGGTCTGGATTTCGTCCGTCCCCCCCCCCCCGCGCGACCCCTGGAACTCGTCAGGACTGGATTTTATTGTCCCGGCTCCCCGGATATCCTCAGCAGATCCTCATAGTGGGGATGTTCCGTGCATGAGAAATATTATAGGAAGCTGCATTCATTTTTTTTTATTTATTAATATTTATTTCATCTTAAATAATTTTTTACATTTAAAAAATAAAATACAATTTTTAATTAATTTTATTGCTATCACGAAGGATGAACAGCGTCACATGAGTGGTGGGATCGCCATTTACATATGCGCAAGACTTATGTATGCGTTCGCAACTGGGGGTGGGGTGCATTAATTTTTACTTTTTACATATTTATTATATCTTAAATTATTTACATAAAAAAAAAAGTTTAATAACTTTGTTATCCTGTGGCACCTAACATTAATTTTTTTTTAATTATTTATTATATCTTAAATAATGTTTTACATTTTAAACAACATTAGCATGGGGGAGGGGCGGGAAACATTCATTTTTTTTTTCTTAAATAATTTTTTACTTTCTTTATGTATTTTTTTTTAAATTTTATTAACTTTATTGCTATCACAAGGGGTGAACAGCGTCCCCTTGTGAAAATACCTCACATCTGTGGTGCGATCGCCATTTACATATGTGCAAGACTTATGCATGCATTCGCATTTGTGCATTAGCATGGGGGGGGGGGGCAGGGTGCATTAATTTTTATTTAAAAAATATATATTTTTTATTTTATCTTAAATTATTTTTTACATTTAAAAAATAATTTTTTTATTAACTTTATTGCTATCACGAGGGATGAACAGCGTCCCTTGTGACAATACCTCACATGTGTGGTGTGATCACCATTTACGTTATAATAATAATAATAATAATACAGGATTTATATAGCATAGACAGTTTGCTTTATATTCGTTTTTTTTTTAATTCTTATTTTTTTTTTCCTTTATTTATTTTTTCCATATTTTTTATTAACTGGATTCCTATCACAAGGAATATTTATTTTATCTTAATTTTTTTTTACATTTAAAAAAGAAAATACATTTTATTAACTTTAGGATTTGTATAGCGCCGACACTTTGCTTTACATATGCAGAACACTTTTGTATGCACATTTGCATTGGGGGAGGGGCAGGGTACATAATTATTCTTATTTTTTTATTCTTATTTCTTTTTTCTTAACATATTTTTTTTTATTAACTTTATTGCTATCACGAGGGATGAACAGCATCCCTTGTGACAATACCTCACGTGTGTGGTGCGATCACCATTTACATATGCGCAAGACTTATGTATGCGTTCGCATTTGCGCATTAGCATGGGGGAAAGGAGGGGGGCTTGGCAGAGTGCATTCATTTTATTTATTTAATTCCATTTTACTTATTTTATCTTAAAATTATTTTAATATATATATATATATATATTATTTAAGATAAAATAAATAATAATAAAATTAATAAAATGAATGTGTGCATTTTATTTAATTCCATTTTACTTATTTTATCTTAAAATTTATATATATATACTCTGCAAAGCCCCCCCCCCCATGCTAATGCGCAAATGCGAACGCATACATAAGTCTGGCGCATATGTATATGGTGATTGCAATAAAGTTAGTTAAAATATAAATATATATATATATAAACATGTGACTAACTTTATTGCTATCACGAGGGATGAACACTCTCCCTTGTGTGTGATGCGATCACCATTTACATTATTATTATTATTATTATACCAGATTTATATCGCGCCGACAGTTTACGCAGCGCTTTACATATGCGCAAGACTTATGTATGCGTTCGCTTTAGCATGTAGGGGGGCTCGGTGCATTAATTTTTTTCATTTTACATTTTTTTTTTAACTTTATTGCTATCACGAGGGATGAACAACATCCCTTGTGTCAGCATGGGCTATGACAGGTCCTCTTTATGAAGAGATTATGCGATGACCAACGCAGCTCCATTCACCTGGCCTGAACGAGTCCTTCAAGTCCAAATCCGCCCTTCTGGGTAAGGCGGTCATGGAAGGAAAGACATCCAACTGAACCTTCAACTTACCAAGTTCAACCCCTTGAGCTTCTGCAAGCTGTAGACGTATCCTGGGTGCCCCCCCCCCCCCCATTAAAAAGTGACCCAGCTTGCTAAAGCCCCATTGGCTCCTGAAAGTGAATCCATAAGCTCGAAGGTCTCGGTGATTGAAGAGCACAGGATCATGTAACCAGCAGCACTGTGAAAAACCTGCTGAATCTAAACCCAGGATTTTTTTTTGTATTTTCCAGGTAGAATCATTACGTAGCACGCTGCACGTATATACATATCTGTAGCATTGGCTGGGGCCCCTTTAGGCTGCCCTGCAGGACGTTTCTCCCTACTGTATCATGTAGCACTCTGCAATGTTTATGTACATATCTGTAGCATTTAGCTGGTGGTCCCTTTAAGCCGGCCTGCAGACCGTCTCTCCCTTCTACCTTACTTAGCATGCAGCGCCCTGCTCAGCGGCTGTCCCTTTAAGCTGCCCGGCAGAACAGGTCTCCCTGCAGCAGCTGGTCGCACCTAAAATTAAAATCTATATTTGATGACCAGTCCACTCTTTGGGAATAGACGGAGTCTCTGGAGCGGCTCGTGGCCCCCGGTTCCGCAGGCAGATATTTTGCTTGGCGTAATTTGGTGGCGCAGCTGACCGCTCCCTGGTACCAATTCAAAAGGGAGCAGCTTCACTTCATCTCTATAGATCAAGCTACGGGCTCCGTAATGAGCTGCGCTGTCTGGCGACTGAGGAGACGAGCAATTTAAAATTTCAGGTTTTGCGATAGGCGGGACCGGCGGTCGCTAGAACTGACCCCGCCGGGCCGTGTAGGGACGTCACCTTGGCGACAACTTTCCCTGTACAGGGTCCTGGCGACTTGAGGAATATGTATCGTCTTTTAATATTTTATGTAGTGCTTGAATTTTAATATTATAATATTTTATATAGTGCTCGAATTTTAATATTTTATATAGTGCTCGAATTTTTATATTAAAATATTTTATATAATGCTCGAATTTTTTATTTTATTTTTTTAACAGAGAAATAATGTTCGAATTTTAATATTATAATATTTTATATAGTGCTCGAATTTTATTATAATATTTTATACAATGCTCTAATTTTAATATTATAATATTTTATATAGTGCTCAAATTTTTATATTAAAATATTTTATATAATGCTCAAATTTTTTTTTTAACAGAGAAATAATGCTTGAATTTTAATATTATAATATTTTATATAGTGCTCGAATTTTTATATTAAAATATTTTATATAGTGCTCAAATTTTTATAATATTAAAATTCGAGCACTATATAAAATATTATAGTATTAAAATTCGAGCACTATATAAAATATTATAATATTAAAATTCGAGCACTATATAACATATTATATTTTATATAGTGCTTGAATTTTAATATTATAATATTTTATATAGTGCTCACATTTTTATATTAAAATATTATAATATTACAATTCAAGCATTATATAAAATATTTTAATATAAAAATTCGAGCACTGTATAAAATATTATAATATTAAAATTCGAGCATTATATAAAATATTTTATATAGTGCTCAAATTTTTATATTTAAATATTTTATATATTGCTCAAATTTTAATTAGGGTTGTCCCGATACCACTTTTTTAGGACCAAGTACAAGTACCGATACTTTTTTTCAAGTAGTTGCCGATACCGAATACCGATACTTTTTTTTAAATGTGTCCCCAAATGCAGCCATGTCCCCCACATATGCAGCCATGTCCCTCCAGCCATGTCCCCCACATATGCAGCCATGTCCCTCCAGCCATGTCCCTCTAGCCATGTCCCTCACATATGCAGCCATGTCCCTTCAGCCATGTCCCTCCAGCCATGTCCCTCCAGCCATGTCCCTCACATATGCAGCCATGTCCCTTCAGCCATGTCCCTTCAGCCATGTCCCTCACATATGCAGCCATGTCCCTTCAGCCATGTCCCTCTAGCCATGTCCCTCACATATGCAGCCATTTCCCTTCAGCCATGTCCCTCTAGCCATGTCCCTCACATATGCAGCCATGTCCCTTCAGCCATGTCCCTCACATATGCAGCCATGTCCCTCCAGCCATGTCCCTCCAACCATGTCCCTCACATATGCAGCCATGTCCCTTCAGCCATGTCCCTCACATATGCAGCCATGACCCTTCAGCCATGTCCCTCTAGCCATGTCCCTCACATATGCAGCCATGTCCCTTCAGCCATGTCCCTCTAGCCATGTCTCTCACATATGCAGCCATGTCCCTTCAGCCATGTCCCTCACATATGCAACCATGTCCCTTCAGCCATGTCCCTCTAGCCATGTCCCTCACATATGCAGCCATGTCCCTTCAGCCATGTCCCTCACATATGCAGCCATATCCCTTCAGCCATGTCCCTCCAGCCATGTCCCTCACATATGCAGCCATGTCCCTCCAGCCATTTCCCCCATACCTTTGCCGCCTCACCGCCGCATGGAGAAAATCACAGCATCAGCATTCATTTGAATAGCTGTTTTGCCCGAGCGTATAGACACTCCCCCTTGCTCGGGATTGGACTGATCACGATCACCCATCCAATCCCAAGCAAGGGGGGAGTGTCTATACGCGCGGGAACATTACAGCTATTCAAATGAAAGCTGTGATGTTCCCGCACGCCGTTTAACCCATGCGGTGGCTTTCGATGCGGCGGCTTTGGATGCGTGATGCGGCGGCAGCAGCAGTGGGGAGGGGGGGGGGGAGTATTCTATTTAGGTATCGGGGGTATTTGCAAATACTCTGTATCGGTCCCGATACCAACACTGGTATCGGTATCGGGACAACCCTAATTTTAATATTAAAATATTTTATATAGTGCTCGAATGTTAAAAAAAAAAAAAAAACAATAAAAAGGGAAGATATTAAAAGGGGGTCTATATATGGAAAAAAAAACACTAAAAAGGGAAGATATTAAAAGGGGGTCTATATATGGAAAAAAAATACTAAAAAAGGGAAGATATTAAAATGGGTCTCTTTATAGAAAAAAAAAAATATTAAAAAAGGGGAGATATTAAAAGGGGTCTATTTTGAAAAAAAATACTAAAAAGGGAAGATAATAAAAGGGGTCCATTTATAGAAAAAAAAATACTAAAAAAATGGAATATATTAAAATGGGTCTCTTTATAGAAAAAAAATACTAAAAAAAGGGAAGATATTAAAAGGGGTTCATTTATAGAAATAAAATACAAAAAAAATGGAAGGTATTAAAAGGGGTCTATTTACAAAAATAAAAATAAAAAATCATAGCCATTCATCCAGTGAATCTGTATTTATATTCATTCTATATGAACTGAGAAAAAAAAAAAAGTGAATGTCCTTTAGACTATTTCCTCTTCTGAGTGAATGTTCTTGGGCAATGGTAAAATACAGCATTTTGGCCACTAGATGGAGCTGAAGAGAATAGGAAATACATACGTCTTTGCAACAAGAGATAGATGTAACAATTCCAGAGAACACTGAAGTATCTATCTTTTAATATTGTATATGATATAAAGGAAATTATAGAAAATAAGAAAAATAAGAAAAAATAAATAAATAAAACCACACAAAAAAGGAAGATATTAAACAGGTCGATTTTGCACACGTTTCCAACACACAAAGGCTTACTGACAATCGCTACCACTTTTCAAGATGACCTTTTCAGTGGAGGTTGATCCTAAGGATCAACAAAAAAATGTCAGTTAGAAAGTGGCAGTTTCAGCTCCTGAACACCTAAAAACTGTCATTGTTTGTTAATCCCAAGATATTTTACAATGTAATATTGTGTCACAACAAGCGTTTGGCATACGGTTGGAGAGCCACCTCACTGACTTCTTTTTAGCACCTTCCCTCCTGAATACCTGAACTGCCGCTTCCTAACTGCCATTTTTTTAGTCTATCCCAAGGGATTTTACAATGTAATATTGCATCGCAACTGCATGCTAAGCGTTTGGCACATGGAATGCGGTGCCGTCTCATTGACTTCCCTTCAGCACGTTCCCACCTGAACACCTGAAAACTGCCGCTTCCTAACTGCCATTTTTTGCCAATCCCAAGAGATTATACAAAACAATATTGCACCACAACTGCATGCCAAGCGTTTGGCACATGGATGACTGACTTCCTCACCGACACGTTCCCTCCCGAACACCTGAAAACTGCCGCTTCCTAACTGCCATTTTCCCCCAATCCGCCCAACCGTTTTCCTAAAGCAACACATTTCCCAAGGGGGCGGCCAACGAGGGCCAATCAGCCGTTGGCGGCTAAGCTGCGGATTCGTCGCAGGACGTGCCAGCCAATCAGCAGCAAGTGCAAAGTTATTTTTTTCCTCATTTCCCCTCAGATCATCTCCTAAATAACTCCATCACTCCCCGCCGCCAGCTCTCCCAAAACAGCGTCCTCTCACCGCCGCCTTGTGCGAGGGATTTGACAGGCCGCATTACATTTGCGAGGCCTGAATGAGATGTGAAAATTGGCTCGGCAGGCAAAGCAGAGGAGGGAGCGAGGCCTTGGGGGGGGGGGGGGGAGGAGAAGAGAGCCGCTTCCCTCCGCCTATGTGCAATGAAATCGCCATGGCAACCGTGAGCCGGCGCAAGCTCAGCACCTCCCGTCTCCATTGGTGACCTCCCCCCCCCCCTTTAAAAAAAAAAAGAAATTGACAAAATAGAAATTTTAAATTGTATTTCCCAATTCAATTTCCTGTATAAATAGAAAGGGGGAAAAAAGGATACATTGTTGTATGGTGATGTTGGGGGGGGGGGGGGTGGGGGGGATATAAAGGACATCCATGTTTGCAAATGTAGCCTATTACTGAGATGAGCATACCAATCGCAACACGGGTGGAGCTAAACAAACCAATAGGGATGAGCGAAGTTGATGTCAAGCTGAAATTCAATATTTATACTGTGTGTGTGTGTATATATATATATATATAAAAAAAAATATATATATTTTCACATAAATTATATACATTATATAATTTTTATTATTTATACTGTATATATGTAATTTTCTTTACACGAATATATATATATATATATATATATATATATATATATAAAATATATACAGTATAATTAATAAACATTATACAATTATATACATAATATTTTATAATGTAAAAATGATATTATATAAATATATACAATAAGATAATAAAGTAAAAAACGTATAATACAATATATATA
Organism: Rana kukunoris; assembly: GCA_029574335.1. NCBI lineage: Eukaryota > Metazoa > Chordata > Amphibia > Anura > Ranidae > Rana > Rana kukunoris. Next base: position 7,493,214 of record CM056059.1, on the reverse strand, counting down.
TATAAAAAAATTGAATGTAAGCATAATATTTTATATAAATATATAGAGTATAAATAAAAACTATGCTTACATTTTATATATAAATAAACCATGTATTATATACATTATGTTTTTTTTTTTACATTACTCATATTGTATATATTTATATAAAATATTATATATTACATATTTTTTTATTACACACGCATTTTTATTATTTTTATTATTATTTTTATTATTTATTATTTTTATTATTTATACTGGATATATTTAATATTATTTTTACACGTACATATATATGCTTATGCTTACATTACATTTTATATATTATATTTAAACTGTATATAGATAAAATATAGTTTATTACATAAATTATATTTTTTACATTTTTATTTTATTGTTCTTTTATCATTTATAATGTATATATTTATATAAAATATTATTTTTACATTAAAATATTATTTTTTCTCTATAAAATGTATTATATATTAAAAAAAATTTTATTTTCTCACACCTACCAGAAATGTACAGAAACGCATGGCCGTTTAGCAGATGTGTGGCAGTGCCATTGCTTCTTAAAGTCACCCTACCTGCCATAGATATGCGGAAACCCTAACCGACCGCTGCCCTACCGACACCGGCCGCTCCTCTACCAACACCTCCTCTACTCACACCGACCGCTGCCCTACCCACACCGACCGCTCCTCTACCCACACCGACCGCTCCTCTACCCACACCGACCGCTGCCCTACCCACACCGACCGCTGCCCTACCGACACACTCCACGGGCATGTGATCTTTGGGGTACACACCTATGACGTGCCAATATGCGTCC
>CM056059.1:7422400-7484900 GCA_029574335.1 Rana kukunoris | reverse complement strand
TGCAAGATAAGGAGGGCATCAGGAGAGGAAATGGTATGGCTGCCGCCTCGGCCTAAGAGGAAGCCCGCCTCTAGCAATGGGGCAGGAGGACTGCGACTGGCCGCCGCCTTGGCCAGAGGATAGTCCCGCCCACCTCTCTTGGCTGCTGCTGTTGTTGGCACTGCTGCTTCAGCCAAAACACACAAGTGGGCCCTTTAAGCAGCCCAGCAGAACATTTCTCGCTACTACATTACTTAGCATCCTGCACTTAACATGTAAAAATATATCTGTAGCGCTGGTCAAAGGGACATGTGGCCTGTTCTAATTATCAACCAATCAGAATCCAGCTGCCATTTCTGCAGTAGGGAGGGAGTGTTAAAAAGGGGGAACCTGATTGGTTAATAGTTAGCAATACAGGCGATGCTTCAAGTCTGACATAAAAAAAAAAGGAGGCCTGGGAGTTAATTAAAAGCGGCTCTGCGCATAAATTATAATTCATACACGCTGCATTTCACGCCACGCTGTCACGGTTTCTATTATTATAAAGAAATAACGACTCTTCGCACCTTCTGACGCAGCTTCCTTCCTACCAGCTCTCACTTTTTTCAACACCCTTTCCCGGGAAACGATCGCTCAGCTGCAGTCACTAGACAGGTAAATAGGTCATTATCGCTTTAACGTGATGTGTGCGTGAGGTGGGGGGGGAGGGGCTTGGTTTAAAATGGACCCGTCTTTAGAGATATTAATATTCAAGTCAAGTGATGTGTCAACGCAACGCATCCAGGTGTTTATTGCCTTTTGCAGAGATCACATTACTCCCTGTAAAACGTAAATCTGTAGTGCTGGCCCCTTTAAGCAGCCCAGCAGAATGTTTCACTCCATTGCATTACTTAGCTTGCTGGACTTATGTAAATATATATATCTGTAGTGCTGACCAGTGGGCCCTTTAAGCAGCCCAGCAGAATGTTTCACTCCACGGCATTACTTAGCTTCCTGCGCTTAACATGTAAAAATATATCTGTAGTGTTGACCAATTGGCCCCATTTAACCACTTCAGCCCCCGAACTATTTGGCTGGCCAAAGGCCAAGGCCACTTTTTTCCTGATTCAGCACTGCGTCGCTTTAACTATCAACTGCGCGGTCATTTCTTTTGGTGGTATTTGATCACCCCTGCGGTTTTAATATTTTCTGCGCTATAAACTAAAAATAGGAGCGACAATTTTGAAAAAAATAAATGCAAAATTGTATTACTTTTTGCTATAATAAATATCCTCAAAAAATCATGTGAATATATATATATAGCTGTAGTGCTAACCAGTGGGCCCTTTAAGCAGCCCAGCAGAATGTTTCACTCCACTGCATTACTTAGCTTGCTGGACTTTTCATGTGAATATATATCTGAAGCGATGGCCAGTGGGCCCTTTAAGCAGCCCAGCAGAACAATTTCTCGCTACTACATTACTTAGCATCCTGCGTTTAACATGTAAAAATATATCTGTAGTGCTGACCAGTTGGCCCCTTTAACCACTTCAGCCCCCGAACTATTTGGCTGGCAAAAGACCAAGGCCACTTTTTTCCACGATTCGGCACTGCGTTGCTTTAACTGACAATTGCGTGGCCGTGCGACGTGGCTCCCGAACAAATTTAACGACCTCCTCCCACAAGCAGAGCTTTCGTTTGGTGGTATTCGATCACCTCTGCATTTTTTTCCCGCTATAAACTAATAATAGAGCCACAATTTTGCAAAAAAAAATTGCAAAATTGTATTACCTTTTTGCTATAATAAATATCCCCAAAAAAACATGTGAATATATATATATTTATCTGTAGTGCTGACCAGTGGGCCCTTTAAGCAGCCCAGCAGAACAATTTCTTGCTACTACATTACTTAGCTTCCTGCGCTTAACATGTAAAAATATATCTGTAGTGCTGACTAGTTGGCCCCTTTAACCACTTAAGACTCGGACCATTATACCGGTAAAAGGACCTGGCCAGATTTTGCGATTCAGCACTAAGTCGCTTTAACTGACAATCGCGCAGACGTGCGACGTGGCTCCCAAACAAAATTGGCGTTTTTTCCCCCCCCACAAATAGAGTTTTCTTTTGGTGGTATTTGATCACCTCTGCGTTTTTTTTTTAAGCGCTATAAACAAAAAAATGTTTTTAAAATTGTATTACTTTATTACTTTTTGCTATAATAAATATCCCCCAAAAAATATATATATATATAAAAAAAAAAACTTTTATTTTTCCTCCGTTTAGGCCGATACGTATTCTTCTACATATTTTTGGTAAAAAAAAAAAAAAAAAATCGCAATAAGTGCTTATCGATTGGTTTGCGCAAAAGTTATAGCTTCTACAAAATAGGGGATAGTTTTATGGCATTTTTATTAATATATATTTTTTTTTTTACTAGTAATGGTGGCGATCTGCAATTTTTATCGTGACTGCAACTTTACGGCGGACAAATCGCACGCATTTGACACCAGTGTAATTTTTACAGCGATCAGTGCTATAAAAAATGCACCGATTACTGTAAAAATGACACTGGCGGGAAAGAGGGTAAACCAGTACGGGGCGCTGAAGGGGTTAAGTGCGTCCTAGGGAGTGATTCTAACTGTTAAGGGGGCGTGGCTTGCTGTGACACATCACTAATCGTTGTTCCAGATGACAGGGAACAGATGATCAGTGAAGTCACTAGGAAGAACGGGGAGATGATGTGTTTACACTGACATCTCCCCGTTCTTCAGCTCTGTGACCCGATCGCGGGACACTGGCGGACATCGAGTCTGCGGGTCCCATGGTCACAGAGCTTGTGGCGGTGCGCGACCACACGGCCATCGAATTAAAGGGGACGTACATATAAGCCCATTTGCGCAGCCGTGCCTTTTCGGACGACGTAAATACTCGTGCGGCGGTTGGCAAGTGGTTAAGCTACCCAGCAGAATGTTTCTCGCTACTACGTTACTTAGCTTGCTGCACTTATCATGTGAATATATATCTGAAGCGATGGCCAGTGGGCCCTTTAAGCAGCCCAGCAGAACGTTTCTCACTACTACATTACTTAGCTTCCTGCGCTTAACAAGTAAAGCTATATCTGTAGTGCTGACCAGTGGGCCCTTTAACCACTTCCTGCCCGGCCAATGGTCAATTGACGTCCGGGAAGTGGTTGTGAAATCCTGACTGGATGTCACTGGTGGAGGCTCTTTACCACGTGATCAGCCGTGTCCAATCACAGCTAATCACGATGTAAACAGGAAGAGCCGTCACTCTCATCCACCCTAATGAATCCTGATCCTCAGGCTCTTCCAGACGCCTCGCCGCAGAGACACGTTCCTTCCGACATCTACCTTTTCCCGCATTTGCATAAGGCCCCTTTCACACTTATACGACTTGTCTCACGATTTTGTACTGCAAAATCGCATGACAAGTCATTCTCCATGATTTTCAATGAACACCATTCATACTGGCACGACTTTAAGTAGTGCCGACTTCAAAGTAGTCCCTGCACTACTTTGGTCCGATTTTGATGCCACTTATAGCCCATACACACGATCCGAATATCGGACAAAAACGATCGTACGATTTTCGGATCGTGTGTACACTACTTTCGAGAGCCGATCACGACCGTTCATCCGATATTTTTCGATCGGACAAGCACGAAAATTTTCCTCGTACGATGTCAGATCGTACGATTTTCGTTTAGTCAGTACAGCCGTCGTCCGACAATACAATACATTACAACACGTGACATCACTTCTGATCTTTGTTTTCTGTCGTACGAGAATTTTCGTGAGTTTAATAACCTATTTTATTTTACTTGCGATTATTAAGCGAAAAAAGTCGTACGATCCATCGGCCGATATTCGGATCGTGTGTATGGGCCATTACACAGGTATTCATTGCGAATCGCGGCAAAATCGCGGTAAAATCACGCGACTTTGAAGTCCTACAAGTGTGAAAGGGACCTTAGGCTGTCAGATATGGCTCCCGGTCATGTTTCTGATAGATGCGACTAGAGGAGAGCCGATCGGCGGCTCTCCTGACAGGGGAGGGTTCGCGCTGATTGTTTCTCAGCGCAGCCCCCCCCCTCGGATCGCCACACTGAACCACCAGGGAGTGCCCCCCCAGTGCTCAATAGAGCACAGATAAAAATAAATAAACCAAAATTGAATACAATCAATGCCAATCAGTGCCCACAAATGAGCACTGACTGGCAACATGGCCACTGACTAAAGATGCCCAGCAATGCCATCAATGCCACCCCTCAGTGTCACCCAGTGTCCATCAGTGCCACCTCTTAGTGCCCATTTATGCCCAGTGCCCACCTATGAGTGCCCATCAGTGCCGCCTATGAGTGCCCATCAGTGCCGCCTATGAGTGCCCATCAGTGCCGCCCATCGGTGCCCATCAGTGCCGCCTCATCGGTGTACATCAGTGCCGCCTCATCGGTGTACATCAGTGCCGCCATATCAGTGCCCATAATTGAAGAAGAAAACGTACTTATTTACAAAACAAAAACAAACAGAATTTTTTTTTTTTTATTTCGGTCTTTTTTTTAGTTGTTGCGCAAAAAATAAAAATGGCAGAGGCGATCATTACCACCAAAAGACAGCTCTATTTGTGGGAACGAAATGATAAAAAAATGTATTTGGGTACAGTGTAGAACGACCGCGCAATTGTCGTTCAAAGTGTGACGGCGCTGAAAGCTGAAAATTGGCCTGGGCGGGAAGGTGCGTAAGTGCCCCCCGTTATGGAAGGGGTTAGGCAGCCCAGCAGAACGTTTCTCGCTACTACATTACTAAATGTAAAGATATATCTGTAGTGCTGACCAGCGGGCCCTTTAAGCAGCCCAGTAGAACGTTTCTCGCTACTACATTACTTAGCTTCCTGCACTTAAAATGTAAAGATATATCTGTAGTGCTGACCAGCGGGCCCTTTAAGCAGCCCAGTAGAACGTTTCTCGCTACTATATTAGCTTCCTGCACTTAAAATGTAAATATATATCTGGAGTGCTGACCAGCGGGCCTATTAAGCTGCCCAGTAGAACGTTTCTCGCTACTATATTAGCTTCCTGCACTTAAAATGTAAAGATATATCTGTAGTGCTGACCAGTGGGCCCTTTAAGCAGCCCAGTAGAACGTTTCTCGCTACTACATTACTTAGCTTCCTGCACTTAAAATGTAAAGATATATCTGTAGTGCTGACCAGCGGGCCCTTTAAGCAGCCCAGTAGAACGTTTCTCGCTACTACATTACTTAGCTTCCTGCACTTAAAATGTAAAGATATATCTGTAGTGCTGACCAGCGGGCCCTTTAAGCAGCCCAGTAGAACGTTTCTCACTACTATATTAGCTTCCTGCACTTAAAATGTAAAGATATATCTGTAGTGCTGACCAGCGGGCCCTTTAAGCAGCCCAGTAGAATGTTTCTCGCTACTACATTACTTAGCTTCCTGCACTTAAAATGTAAAGATATATCTGGAGTGCTGACCAGCGGGCCCTTTAAGCTGCCCAGTAGAACGTTTCTCGCTACTATATTAGCTTCCTGCACTTAAAATGTAAAGATATATCTGTAGTGCTGACCAGTGGGCCCTTTAAGCAGCCCAGTAGAACGTTTCTCACTACTACATTACTTAGCTTCCTGCACTTAAAATGTAAAGATATATCTGTAGTGCTGACCAGCGGGCCCTTTAAGCAGCCCAGTAGAACGTTTCTCACTACTATATTAGCTTCCTGCACTTAAAATGTAAAGATATATCTGTAGTGCTGACCAGCGGGCCCTTTAAGCAGCCCAGTAGAACGTTTCTCGCTACTACATTACTTAGCTTCCTGCACTTAAAATGTAAAGATATATCTGTAGTGCTGACCAGCTGGCCCTTTAAGCAGCCCAGTAGAACGTTTCTCGCTACTATATTAGCTTCCTGCACTTAAAATGTAAAGATATATCTGTAGTGCTGACCAGCGGGCCCTTTAAGCAGCCCAGTAGAACGTTTCTCGCTACTATATTAGCTTTCTGCACTTAAAATGTAAAGATATATCTGTAGTGCTGACCAGCGGGCCCTTTAAGCAGCCCAGTAGAACGTTTCTCGCTACTATATTAGCTTTCTGCACTTAAAATGTAAAGATATATCTGTAGTGCTGACCAGCGGGCCCTTTAAGCAGCCCAGCAGAACGTTTCTCCATCCTGCATTACTTAGAATGCTGCGCTTAACATGGTAAAAGATCTGCCGCAGCGGCGGCGGCCCACCCATCTTCTTTCCACTAAGATAGGCCGCCGCCATAGTTACATAGTTAGTCAGGTTGAAAAAAGACACAAGTCCATCCAGTTCAACCATAAAAAAAAAAAAAAAATAAATAAATAAAACAAAGTAAAACACAGTACATCCTCCCATACACCCAACTCCATACCCACAGTTGATCCAGAGGAAGGCAAAAAACCCCAGCAGAGCGATGATCCAATTTGCTACCGGAGGGGAAAAAATTCCTTCCTGATCCCCCGAAAGGCAATCGGATTTACCCCGGATCAACTTTACCTACAAAACTTAGTACTCAGTTATATTATGTGCATTTAGGAAAGAATCCAGGCCTCTCTTAAAGCAATCTACTGAGCTGGCCAGAACCACCTCTGGAGGGAGTCTGTTCCACATTTTCACAGCTCTTACTGTGAAGAAACCTTTCCGTATTTGGAGGTGAAATCTCTTTTCCTCCAGACGTAAAGAGTGCCCCCTTGTCCTCAGTGTTGACCTTAAAGTGAATAACTCAACACCAAGTTCACTATATGGACCTCTTATGTATTTGTACATGTTGATCATATCCCCCCTTATTCTCCTCTTCTCAAGAGTGAATAAATTCAGTTCTTCTAATCTTTCCTCATAGCTGAGCTCCTCCATGCCTCTTATCAGTTTGGTTGCCCTTCTCTGCACTTTCTCCAGTTCTCCGATATCCTTTTTGAGAACTGGTGCCCAAAACTGGACTGCATATTCCAGATGAGGTCTTACTAATGATTTGTACAGGGGCAAAATGATATCTCTCTCTCTGGAGTCCATACCTCTCTTAATACAAGAAAGGACTTTGCTCGCTTTGGAAACCGCAGCTTGGCATTGCATGCCATTATTGAGCTTATGATCAACTAAAACCCCCAGATCCTTCTCCACTACAGATCCCCCCAGTTGTACTCCCCCTAGCATGTATGATGCATGAATATTCTTAGCCCTCAAGTGCATAACTTTACATTTATCAACATTAAACCTCATCTGCCACTTAGTCGCCCAATTAGACAGAGCATTGAGGTCGGCTTGTAAATTGGAGACATCCTGTAAGGACGTTATTCCACTGCATAGCTTGGTGTCATCTGCAAAAACAGAAATGTTACTTTTGATCTCAGACCCAATATCATTTATAAATATATTGAAAAGTAAGGGACCCAACACTGAACCTTGGGGTACACCGCTGATAACCTTGGACCATTCAGAGTAAGAATCATTAACCACAACTCTCTGAATTCTGTCTTTCAGCCAGTTTTCTATCCATTTACAAACTGATATATCTAATCCTGTAGACCTTACCTTACACATGAGCCGTGTGTGGGGAACTGTATCCAACGCTTTTGCAATATCCAAGTATACCACGTCCACTGCCACGCCTCTGTCCAGGGTTTTACTTACCTCTTCATAAAAGGAAATCAGGTTTGTCTGACAACTTCTGTCCTTCATGAATCCATGCTGTCTGCTGCTTAAATAGTTTGTTTCCAGCAAGAACTCATCCATGTGGTCTTTTATTAAACGTTCCAGTATCTTTCCAACTATAGAAGTTAAACTAACAGGTCTATAGTTACTAGGTAAAGACTTTGTTCCCTTTTTAAATATGGGCACCACATTGGCTTTATGCCAATCCAGTGGTACTATTCCTGTCCTTAATGAGTCCCTAAATATTAGATACAGTGGCTTTGAAATTTCAGAGCTCAATTCTTTTAGGATCCGTGGGTGGATGCCATCTGGTCCAGGTGCTTTATCCACCTTTATTCTGTCTAAATATTTCTGGACCATATCACTTTTGAGCCATTGTGGATTTGGGGCTGTGTCACTCCCACCCCCTATATCGACATGAGCTCCCCCATTCTCCATTGTATACACAGAGCTGAAGAAAGCATTTAATAAATTTGCCTTCTCTATGTCCTCAGTCACCCACTCTAGATTATTTTGTAAAGGGCCTACATGCTCAGACTTGACCTTTTTACTATTAATATATTTAAAGAAATTTTTGGGGTTTGTCCTACTATCTTTTGCAATCTGTCGTTCATTTTGAATTTTTGCATCCTTGATTTCCTTTTTACATATTCTATTATATTCTTTGTAATATTTAAACGACACTAGTGTTCCTTCATTTTTATATTTTTTAAAAGCTATTTTCTTATTGTTTATAGCTTTTTTAACTTTAACCGTGAGCCACATAGGTTTTATCTGTAGCCTTTTAAACTTATTGCCCATGGGAATATACTTTGCAGTGAGGTTCCAAAGAGTCTTTTTGAAGAATTCCCATTTCTGTTCTGTGTTCATCGGTGCCAATATTCCCTCCCAGTCCAAGCCCTGGAGAGCAGTCCTCATGCTTTGAAAATTTGCTCTCTTGAAATTAAGTGTTTTTATCTTTCCTGTATGTATTTCTTGCTTATAGTTTACATTAAACAAAATCATGTTATGATCACTGCTACCCAGGTGTTCCTTTATCTGAACATTAGTAATGAGCTCTGCATGGTTTGAGATTACCAGGTCCAACAGAGCATCATTCCTAGTTGGGGCCTCAATAAACTGGACCATAAAATTGTCCTGCAATAGGTTTTTAAATTTTTGTCCTTTAACTGTCCCAGAAATTCCATTATTCCAGTCAATTTCTGGGTAGTTAAAATCTCCCATTATTATCACCGTCCCTGCCCTTGCAGCCCTTTCCATCTGTGCAAGGAGCTGAGTCTCCACCTCCTCATTAACATTGGGTGGTCTATAACAAACTCCAATGATTAGCTTTGAACTACGCACATCTGTATGCAGTTCCACCCATAATGCTTCAACTTCATCACACTCTCCATCAACCAGGTCCTCTTTCACGCTTGCTTTGAGGTCACTTCTCACATAGAGACAGACCCCTCCACCTTTCCTTTTTACCCTGTCTTTCCGAAAGAGAGCATAGCCAGGAATATTAATAGCCCAGTCATGTGAGGATTGAAGCCAAGTTTCAGCAATACCGATTACATCATAGCTCTCCTCATGCACCAGAGCTTCCAACTCACCTGTTTTGCTTGGAAGGCTTCTGGCATTGGTGAACAAACACTTAAATGTATTGTTACATTTTTCGCTGGCGTTTTTCATATGATTCATATAATTTTTAGTAGTGCAAATGGCACTATAATTTCCAATGGCTGTTTGCAACATGGGAACTTTCTTGTCACCTGCCATAACCCCACCTCCATCTATCCCCATTCCACTCTCCATTAATGTCTGACCCCTAACTGACCTGAGTGCCCGATGTAATTCACGTTCACCCTCCCCCCTCAAGTCTAGTTTAAATACTCCTCCAGCATTCCCCTAAACCTCTCCCCCAGCACAGCAGACCCCCTTCCATTCAAGTGCAAACCATCTTTAGCATATAGGTTGCACCCCAATGAAAAGTCATCCCAGTGCTCTAGAAACCCAAATCCCTCCTTCCTACACCAGGTCTTTAGCCATGCATTCAGCTCTCTAATCTCCCCCTGCCTTTCCTGTGTTGCGCATGGCACAGGCAATATTTCAGAGAATATCACCTTGGAGGTCCTTCCCTTCATCTTGCAGCCTAGTTCTTTAAATTGATTCTTAAGGAGCCTCCACCTTCCATGTATACTGTCATTGGTTCCAACATGGACCAAGACAGCTGGGTCATGCCCAGCCCCTCCCAGTAATTTATCCACCCGGTCCACCACATGCCGAACCCTGGCACCAGGGAGACAGCAAACCATTCGGTTGAGGCGATCCTGGCGACAAATTATTCTATCAGTCCTTCTGATTATAGAATCCCCTATTACCACCAACTGTCTAGGCCTACCTGCACTCCCCTCACCACTTCTACTAGATGGGTTGCTCTCCCGGCTGTTAGGGGTAGCAGTAACATCTAGGGCTGCCACCTCTGTGTTAGCCACCTCCACATCTTCACCCAACTTGGCAAATTTGTTTTGATGCACAAACACAGGATTGGCCTTCCTTGTCTGCAAGCCCCTTCCACTCCCTCTAACTACATTAACCCATCTTCCTATCTGATAATCCTGACTTGCCCCTCCACCCTCCACATTAACCCTACTGACCACCTGCTCAGCGAGCAGAGGACCCCTTTCAAGGGGATGTTTAGGCATCATACAGGGTCGAACCTCTACTTCCTGGATTGAGACGCCGACTCAAAAGAAGATACAATCATGGGGCCTGTACAGTGCTTGGCTGTGTCCACAAATGTCTGACAAGGATCAGGCCCCTGCAGCCCATCACTTTGTCACTTGCTACAAAGTTACAGTGTACAGTATGACGCAGAGCAGCCATCACTAATTTTGGGGGCCCCTTACACAGCTTTAGGCAGGGCCCCCCCCTGGAGCAGAGAACGGGGGGGGGGATGTGCTGACTGGAAAAAAAACAAGTGTAATTTCTTCTCTCTTCTCTACTGATGCGAGATGACAAGTGGGGGGCCCTGGGGACCATCGGGCCCTTTACAGGTGTAATGCAAAAAAAAAAAAGAGGGGGCCAGCCAGGCCCCTTAAAGGTGTAATGCCTGTACCCCCCCGATGGCGGCCCTGAGTATGATTGATTACAAGTGTAATCTCTTCTCCCTACTCACGCGAGATGATAAGCGGTGGGGGGGCCTGAGGACCATCCGGCCCCTTACAGGTGTAATGCCTGTACCCCCCTGATAGCAGCCCTGAGTATGAGTGACAGCCCATCACTTTGTAACTTGCTACAAAGTTACAGTGTACAGTATGACGCAGGGCAGCCATCACTAATTTTGGGGGCCCCTTACACAGCTTTAGGCAGGGCCCCCCCTGGAGCAGAGAACGGGGGGGGATGGGCTGACTGGAAAAAAAAACAAGTGTAATCTCTTCTCTACTGATGCGAGATGACAAGTGGGGGGCCCTGGGGACCATCGGGCCCCTTACAGGTGTAATGCAAAAAAAAAGAGGGGGCCAGCCAGGCCCCTTAAAGGTGTAATGCCTGTACCCCCCTGAGGGCGGCCCTGAGTATGATTGATTACAAGTGTAATCTCTTCTCTCTACTCACGCGAGATGATAAGCGGTGGGGGGGGGGGCTGAGGACCATCCGGCCCCTTACAGATGTAATGCCTATACCCCCCTGATAGCAGCCCTGACTATGAGTGACAGCCCATCACTTTGTAACTTGCTACAAAGTTACAATGTACAGTATGAGTGATCATTGGGGGCGGGGACCAATACAGAGGGACAAGCTCCCCAGTAGTGACAGCCCATCACATTGTGACTTGCTACAAAGGTACAGTGTACAGTATGAGTGATCATTGGGGGGGACCAGGACAGAAGGACAAACTCCAGCCCATTACTTTGTGACTTGCTACAAAGTTACAGTGTACAGTATGAGTGATCACTGGGGGGGGGGGGGGAGACCAGGACAGAAGGGGAAGGACAGTGGGGGACACATATAATAACACTTGTGAAGCTTCTAAGCCCCCCCTGTGGTACCTTAAAGATTTGGCTGACATCCCAACTTTACTTCCACACAAATGCCTGAATGCTGCCTGAATTCTAAACAAACTTCCCCATTGCTTGTAATATTAACAGCAGAGAGGATGCTGGGACACTCGCCTCTGCTCTGTGACTCCTCCCTCTCTTATGACTCAGAAGCCAGTTAAGCCACACCCACTGTCAGTCTGATTGCAAATCACCAACTGGTGTGCAGGGGGGGGTGAACATTTTGCAGAAAGAATTTTTTTTAAGGAAACCCCCCCCCCCCTGGAGAATGAGCAGCCAAAAAACATCTTTAAAAACTGTGTTACCCATTGAAAGTTTTGTGACCCCCCTTCCCCCACACACCACCACCTATAACTGTTGTGCTATATTGCTGCATGGCACAAGGATGTAACCCAGGTTTGGTGTCACTGCCCCGCCTCCTTCCACATCTTTGGGCTTCCAATGAGTATCACCAGTGATGGTCAGCTCTGCCCCTCCCCCTAGAGCCTCTAATGCCACCAACTGACACTCATTGTAAAGCATGTATACAGTCAAATGGGATCCAATTCTGGTTGCACCAATGATGGGGCACTATTTCTCCCACTGATACCAATGAAGGGGCACTATTCCTTCCACAGATAGATACCAACAATGGGGCACTATTCCTCCCACTGATACCAATAATGGGTCAATATTCCTCCCACTGACACCAATGATGGGACACTATTCCTCCCACTGATACCAATGATGGGACACTATTCCTCCAAATGATACCAATGATGGGGCACTATTCCTCCCACCAACACCAATGATGGGACACTATTCCTCCAACTGTTACCAATGATGGGACACTATTCCTCCCACTGATACCAATGATGGGACACTATTTTTCCCACTGACACCAATGATGGGACACTATTTCTCCCACTGACACAAATGATGGGGCACTATTCCTCCCACTGACACAAATGATGGGACACTATTCCTCCCACTGATACCAATGATGGGACACAATTCCTCCCACTGATACCAATGATGGGACACTATTTCTCCCACTGACACCAATGATGGGACACTATTCCTCCCACTGATACCAATGATGGGACACTATTCCTCCCACTGACACCAATGATGGGACACTATTCCTCCAAATGATACCAATGATGGGACACTATTCCTCCCACTGACACCAATGATGGGACACTATTCCTCCAAATGATACCAATGATGGGGCACTATTCCTCCCACTGATACCAATGATGGGACACTATTCCTCCCACTGATACCAATGATGGGACACTATTCCTCCCACTGATACCAATGATGGGACACTATTCCTCCCACTGACACCAATGATGGGACACTATTCCTCCCACTGTTACCAATGATGGGACACTATTCCTCCCACTGATACCAATGATGGGACACTATTCCTCCCACTGATACCAATGATGGGACACTATTTTCCCACTGACACCAATGATGGGACACTATTTCTCCCACTGACACAAATGATGGGGCACTATTCCTCCCACTGACACGAATGATGGGACACTATTCCTCCCACTGATACCAATGATGGGACACAATTCCTCCCACTGATACCAATGATGGGACACTATTTCTCCCACTGACACCAATGATGGGACACTATTCCTCCCACTGATACCAATGGTGGGACACAATTCCTCCAAATGATACCAATGATGGGGCACTATTCCTCCCACTGACACCAATGATGGGACACTATTTCTCCAAATGATACCAATGATGGGGCACTATTCCTCCCACTGATGCCAATGATGGGACACTATTCCTCCCACTGATACCAATGATGGGACAATATTCCTCCCACTGACACCAATGATGGGGCATCGACGCCAGGACAATTTCTACTCCCAATGGTCACAGCTCAGCCCCTAAATTCTGATGGACAGTAAAGTGGTCCTTTATTCAGAAAGTTTGAAGACCCCTTGCACCAGACCATAAAAGAAGGGCGGAGCATGCAGCAAGGGGACTGAAATTCCTTTTAACATTTAAGCCTGATTTTAACTTTCAGCTGGTGTGCATTGGACACATGTTGGGTTACTGTAGCAGGCTGGAGGACTTTGCATCCATCTGCTTCCTCAGTAAGCCGTTGACATTTGCAGCGCTCTCCGGATTCTGGCTCGGGGAGGGGATCCTGCGTCAGCACAGCTGTCCGCCTGCAGAGGACGAAACGCGTGATGCGGAGGCGCTCCTCCCTCCCCGGGGTCCCCAGGCCCGGGAAGCAGCCAAGCCCGTCATATTCAGGTCAGATGGAGATCTGCAGATCCCGCGTCAGCTGACTTCCTCTGAGCAGATGGACGGACGCTGCTTTTCCCACCGCTGGGGGGGCTCAGCGACTAAGCTTCTCAGCGCAACGACCCCCACCCCCACCCAATCATCATCCACCCCTGACAGCGACTTTCCTGTATCCCTACATCATCCCCATTCCGAGCCCAGACTTATCATTATTCCACCGCACGCGACACCGGAGCGACCAATTTTAGACTTACTAAAAATGACAACTTGATACATTTGTTTCCTCTTGTGCGGCTCTAAAGTAACAATGTGACACCATTTCTATTTATGGTGTCGTACTGTAACGTGCGCTAGTGGGTAGTGTGCTGCACAGAGCTGGGACAAGCGGGGGGGGGGGGGGGGGGGCAGGGGGAACAGACGCCCCAGGCACAGCGGCAGAGGGGTGTCCCCTTTTCGTGCGCAAGCTCCAGATCAGTGTCTGGCAATCAGGGCTGGGACAAGGGGTAGGCAGGAACGGAAAGATGCCCCAGGGGCTGGGACAAGGGGTAGGCAGGATGGAAAGACGCCCCAGGAGCTGAGACAAGGAGTGGGCAGGAGGGAAAGACGCCCCAGGGGCCGGGACAAGGGGTGGGCAGGGGGGAAAGACATCCCAGGGCCTGGGACAAGGGGTGGGCAGGAGGGAAAGACGCCCCAGGGGCCGGGACAAGGGGTGGGCAGGAGGGAAAGACACCCCAGGGCCTGGGACAAGGGGTGGGCAGGAGGGTAAGACGCCTCAGCGCAACGACCTCCACCCCCCAATCATCATCCACCCCTGACAGCGACTTTCCTGTATCTCTACATCATCCCCATTCCGAGCCCAGACTTATCATTATTCCACCGCACGCGACACCGGAGCGACCAATTTTAGACTTACTAAAAATGACAACTTGATACATTTGTTTCCTCTTGTGCGGCTCTAAAGTGGGACAAGGGGTAGGCAGGAACGGAAAGATGCCCCAGGGGCTGGGACAAGGGGTAGGCAGGATGGAAAGACGCCCCAGGAGCTGAGACAAGGAGTGGGCAGGAGGGAAAGCCGCACAGCGGCAGAGGGGTGTCCCCTCACCATGTGCATGCTTTAAATCAGGGCTGGGACAAGGGGTGGGCAGGAGGGCTAGACGCCCCAGGGGCTGGGACAAGGGGTGGGCAGGATGGAAAGATGCCCCAGGAGCTGGGACAAGGGGTAGGCAGGAGGGAAAGACGCCCCAGGGGCTGGGACAAGGGGTGGGCAGGAGGAAAAGACGCCCCAGGGGCCGGGACAAGGGGTGGGCAGGGAGGAAAGACATCCCAGGGCCTGGGACAAGGGGTGGGCAGGAGGGAAAGACGCCCCAGGGGCCGGGACAAGGGGTGGGCAGGAGGGAAAGACACCCCAGGGCCTGGGACAAGGGGTGGGCAGGAGGGTAAGACGCCCCAGGAGCTGGGACAAGGGGTGGGCAGGATGGAAAGATGCCCCAGGAGCTGGGACAAGGGGTAGGCAGGAGGGAAAGACGCCCCAGGGGCTGGGACAAGGGGTGGGCAGGAGGGAAAGACGCCCCAGGGGCCGGGACAAGGGGTGGGCAGGGGGGAAAGACACCCCAGGGCCTGGGACAAGGGGTGGGCAGGAGGGTAAGACGCCCCAGGGGCCGGGACAAAGGGGTGGGCAGGAGGGAAAGACACCCCAGGGCCTGGGACAAGGGGTGGGCAGAAGGGTTAGACGCCCCAGGGGCTGGGACAAGGGGTAGGCAGGAGGGAAAGACGCCCCAGGGGCTGGGACAAGGGGTGGGCAGGATGGAAAGATGCCCCAGGAGCTGGGACAAGGGGTAGGCAGGAGGGAAAGACGCCCCAGGGGCTGGGACAAGGGGTGGGCAGGAGGGAAAGACACCCCAGGACCTGGGACAAGGGGTGGGCAGGAGGGTAAGACGACCCAGGGGCCGGGACAAGGGGTGGGCAGGAGGGGAGACGCCCCAGGGGCCGGGACAAGGGGTGGGCAGGAGGGAAAGACACCCCAGGGCCTGGGACAAGGGGTGGGCAGGAGGGTAAGACGCCCCAGGGGCTGGGACAAGGGGTAGGCAGGAGGGAAAGACGCCCCAGGGGCTGGGACAAGGGGTGGGCAGGATGGAAAGATGCCCCAGGAGCTGGGACAAGGGGTAGGCAGGAGGGAAAGACGCCCCAGGGGCTGGGACAAGGGGTGGGCAGAAGGGGAAGATGCCCCAGGGGCCGGGACAAGGGGTGGGCAGGGGGGAAAGACACCCCAGGGCCTGGGACAAGGGGTGCGCAGGAGGGGAAGACGCCCCAGGGGCCGGGACAAGGGGTGGGCAGGAGGGGAAGACGCCCCAGGGGCCGGGACAATGGGTGGGCAGGAGGGAAAGACGCCCCAGGGGCCGGGACAAGGGGTGGGCAGGGGGGAAAGACACCCCAGGGCCTGGGAAAAGGGGTGGGCAGGACGGGAAGACGCCCCAGGGGCTGGGATACCCAGCTTAAGGACCGCCTAACACCAATATATGTCAGGAGAATGGCACGGCTGGGCACAGGCACGTACAGGTACGTCGCCTTTAAGAGCCCAGCCCTGGGTCCACGAGGGCGACCCGGTCCGAAGGTCCGTGACCGCGCCCGCGTGACCGATTGTCATTTTTACAGTAATCAGTGCATTTTTATAGCGCTTTTTTTGCTATGAAAATGACAATGGTCCCAAAAATGTGTCAAAATTGTCCAATGTGTCCGCCATAATGTCGCAGTCACGAAAAAAATTGTTGATCGCCGCCATTAGTAGTAAAAAAAAAAATGATTAATAAAAATGCCATAAAACTATCCCCTATTTTGTAAACGCTATACATTTTGCGCAAACCAATCGATAAACGCCTAAACTGAGGAAAAAATATGTTTTTTTATATCTTTTTTGGGGCTATTTATTATAGAAAAAAATATTGCATTTTTTTCAAAATTGTGGCTCTATTTTTGTTTATAGCGCAAAAAATAAAAACCGCAGAGGTGATCAAATACCACCAAAAGAAAGCTCTATTTGTGGGGGGAAAAAGGACGCCAATTTTGTTTGGAAGCCACGTCGCACGACCGCGCAATTGTCAGTTAAAGCGACACAGTGCGGAAGCTCAAAAACTGGCCAGGTCCTTTAGCTGCATAATGCACCGGGGCTTGAGTGGTTAAAGCAGCTGAGTAAACGCGTCCGCCGGCGGTGGGTTAGGGGTTAACGCGTCAGGCTGCGTGGTTTCCATCTGTGAAATTACTTCTCAGATCAGGATAAAAAAACGAGGCCAGACTGAGAGTCATTTTCATAGAGGAAGTCGGAGCTCCACCAGACGCTCCCGGCGTTGAGCTTACTTCCTTTCCACAACCGCTTTTCTGATCTCCAAACTACAAACATGTCACTTGCTTGTGTCGCGGGAAAAAAAAAATCTTGCTACCTTTTCATGCCGCAGAGCTTGTCGTTTTTTTTTTTTTGGCTCCTCAAAGCCTTCGCGCTCAGAGTAATGAGACGGAGATGGCTGGAGGTTTCGAAACGACGGGGTGACTCATTTTGGTCTTGCGTGGTTGAAATCAAACTGAATCACAAAGCGGGTTTTTATAGTATTCTGAGACTCCAAAATACTGATAGATATGTAAAGCGAGAGTAGATAAATATTTAGATATAGATAAATATAGAGTAAACAAATAACCAGGAAACTCAACGGTGAGAGAGTGATGCCAAAATGGTGGCATGGTGGGAGCTGGAGGAGGCGGAGACGCAAGATAATGAAACAAAAATGGGTTCTGTAAAAAAAAATTAAAGGCACTAATGAGTTTTTCGAGAAGCCAATTAGTGATCTTTGATTTTTGGGGTGACGTTTGGACTTCAAAAGCACTGGCTGGATTTCGTGAGCCTCTTTTTTAGCCCCATTTTTGGGTAAAGTTTGGACTTCATGAGCCTCTTTTTGGCCCTATTTTTTAGTTAAGTTTGGACTTCAAGAGCCTCGTTTGGACTTCATGAGCCTCTTTTTGGCCCCATTTTTGGGTGAAGTTTGGACTTCATGAGCCTCTTTTTGGCCCCATTTTTGGGTGAAGTTTGGACTTCATGAGCCTCTTTTTGGTCCCATTTTTGAGTGAAGTTTGGACTTCAAGAGCCTCATTTGGACTTCATGAGCCTCTTTTTGGCCCCATTTTTGGGTGAAGTTTAGACTTCAAGAGCCTCATTTGGACTTCATGAGCCTCTTTTTGGCCCCATTTTTTGTGAAGTTTAGACTTCAAGAGGCCATCACTAAGGCCCCATTTACACTTCTGTAAACGGGACCTTAGAGGTGGCCTCTTGAAATCCAAACTTCACCCAAAAATGGGGTAAAAAAAAAGGCTTGTGGTCTTTTTGGAGTGACAGGCTTAAAGGTGACACTATGCTTGGGTGATCTTGAATTTTTGGGTAAAGTTGGACTTTAAGAGGACACCATTTAGGGTCCCATTCACATTTCTGCTGAAGTCTATAGAGACCAAAAAAAGATTAATTTTTTAGTTAAGTTTGGACTTCAAGAGCCTCGTTTGGACTTCATGAGCCTCTTTTTGGCCACATTTTTGGGTAAAGTTTGGACTTCAAAAGCCTCGTTTGGACGTCATGAGCCTCTTTTTGGCCCCATTTTTGAGTGAAGTTTGGACTTCAAGAGCCTCATTTGGACTTCATGAGCCTCTTTTTGGCCCCATTTTTGGGTGAAGTTTGGACTTCATGAGCCTCTTTTTGGCCCCATTTTTGGGTGAAGTTTGGACTTCAAGAGCCTCATTTGGACTTCATGAGCCTCTTTTTGGCCCCATTTTTGGCTAAGTTTGGACTTCAAGAGGCCATCACTAAGGCCCCATTTAGGCCCCGTACACACGACTGAGTTTCTCGGCAGAATGCAGCGAGAACCTCGATGGGAGACGTATTCTGCCGAGAAAACCGGTCATGTGTACACTTTTCGCCGTGCAACCCGTTGGGAAGCTCGTCGAGCCAAAAAGAGAGCATGTTCTCTATTTTCTCGTTGTTAAATGGGAAAATTTGGCTCGACTAGCTTTTTGACAGCCGAACTAGGAACTCGACGGGCGGAACGATGAGTTTCGCCCGACGAGTTTCTTGGTCGTGTGTACGCGGCCTTACACTTCTGTAAACGGGACCTTAGTGGTGGCCTCTTGAAATCCAAACTTCACCCAAAAATTAGGGTAAAAAAAAGGCTTGTGGTCTTTTTGGAGTGACAGGCTTGAAGGTGACACTATGCTTGGGTGATCTTGAATTTTTGGGTAACGTTGGACTTTAAGAGGACACCATTAGGGTCCCACTCACATTTCTGCTAAAGTCTATAGAGACCAAAAAGAGACTCATGTACTTTTTGGAGTGATGAGCTTCAGGCAACACTCCATTTGGGTGATCCTTGGTTGTTGGGTAAAGTTGGACTTCAGGAGGAGACCACTGAGGCCCCACCCACACCTTGGCCATTTTTAGGCATTTTTTTTAACAATTTTTATGCACTCCTATTGAAGTCTACGAGGGGCCAAAATAGGCTCATATACTTTTTGGAGTGACACTACATTTGGGTGATCTTTGATCTTTGGGTGAAGTTGGACTTCAAGAGGAGACCACTAAGGCCCGTTCACACTTCAGCAGGAGTTTGTAGGGGACAAAATAGTCTACTTTTTGGCGTGATGAGCTTCAGGCAACACTACTATGTTTGGGTGGTCTTTGATTTTTGGGTGATGTTTGGACTTCAAGAGGCCACCACTAAGGTCCTATTTACAGAATTGTAAATGGGGCCTTAGTGGTGGCCTCTTGAAGTCCAAACTTCACCCAAAAATAGGGTCAAAAAGGGGCTCATTTACTTCTTGAAGTGACAGGCTGGAAGGTGACACTATGCTTGGGTGGGCTTCAAGGGGCCACCATTGATGCCCCATTCACACTTCTGAAGTCTCTATGGGCCAAAAATGATCTCATCTACTGATGAGTGATGAGCTTCAGATAACACTATATTTGGGTGATCCTTGGTTGTTGGGTAAAGTTGGACTTCAAGAGGAGACCACTAAGCTAAACTAAAGTCTATAGGGACCAAAAAGAGTCTCATCTACTTGTTGGAGTCATGAGCTTATGGCAACACTACGACATTTGGGTGGTCTTTGATTTTTGGGTGAAGTTGGACTTTAGGAGGAGACCACTAAAGGCCCCATCCACACCTTGGTCCTTTTTGGGGCATTTTTTGAACATTTTTTATGTACTCCTATTAAAGTCTATGGGGGCCAAAAAAGTCTCATGTACTTTTTGGAGTGACAGGCTTGAAGGTGACACTATGCTTGGGTGGGCTTTGATTTTTGGGTGAAGTTGGATTTTAAGAGGCCACCACTAAGGCATTATTCACACTTCAGCTGAAGTGTCAAGGGGCCAAAAATAGGCTCATCTACTTTTTGGAGTGACAGGCTTTAGGAAACACTATGCTTGGGTGATCTTACATTTTTGGGTAACTTTGGACTTCAAGAGACCACCATTGGAGCCCCCATTCACACTTCTGCTGAAGTCTATAGGGGCCAAAAAAAGGCTCATCTACTTTTTGGAGTGATGAGCTTCAGGTGACACTACATTTGGGTGGTCTATGATTTTTGGGTGAAGTTGGACTTCAAGAGGTCACCACTAAGGCCTCATTAAAAGTTCAGCTGATGTCTATAAGGGCCAAAAAGAGGCTCATGTACTTCTTGGAGTAACAGGCTTGAGTTGACACTACACCTGGGTGATCTTTGATTTTTCAGTAAAGTTGGACTTCAAGAGGCCACCACTAAGGTTTCATTCACACTTTTGGTGTTGGTCTTCAAGAATTGTTCACGCTGCACGCACTCCTATTGAAGTCTATAGGAGACCAACAGAGGCTTGTACTTTTTTGAGTGATGAGCTTCAAGCAACACTACCCTTGGGCGATCTTCGATTTTTTTTTTGTACATTTGGACTTTAAGAGGCCACCACTAAGGCTACTGGTGAAGCTTCAAATCGTTTAAGAGGCCCACTCTTTCTGCTCCTGCTCCTTCCTCTATAACGCTCCTCTCCTAAAATACTCTGCTGGAGGACTCTGCTCCTTCCTCTATAACGCTCCTCTCCTAAAATACTCTGCTGGAGGACTCTGCTCCTTCCTCTATAACTCTCCTCTCCTGAATTACTCTGCTGGAGGACTCTGCTCCTTCCTCTATAACTCTCCTCTCCTGAAATACCCTCCTGGAGGACTCTGATCCTTCCTCTATAACTCTCCTCTCCAGAAATACTCTGCACTGCTGGAGGACTCTGCTCCTTCCCCTATAACTCTCCTCTCCTGAAATACTCTGCTGGAGGACTCTGCTCCTTCCTCTATAACTCTCCTCTCCTGAAATACTGTGCTCTGCTGGAGGACTCTGCTCCTTCTTCTATAACTCTCCTCTCCTGAAATACTCTGCCCTGCTGGAGGACTCTGCTCCTTCCTCTATAACTCTCTTCTCCAGAAATACTCTGCACTGCTGGAGGACTCTGCTCCTTCCTCTATAACTCTCCTCTCCTGAAATACTCTGCTGGAGGACTCTGCTCCTTCATCTATAACTCTCCTCTCCTGAAATACTCTGCTCTGCTGGAGGACTTTGCTCCTTCTTCTATAACTCTCCTCTCCTGAAATACCCTCCTGGAGGACTCTGCTCCTTCCTCTATAACTCTCCTCTCCAGAAATACTCTGCACTGCTGGAGGACTCTGCTCTTTCCTCTATAACTCTCCTCTCCTGAAATACTCTGCTGGAGGACTCTGCTCCTTCCTCTATAACTCTCCTCTCCTGAAATACTGTGCTCTGCTGGAGGACTCTGCTCATTCTTCTATAACTCTCCTCTCCTGAAATACTCTGCCCTGCTGGAGGACTCTGCTCCTTCCTCTATAACTCTCCTTTCCTGAAATACTCTGCTGGAGGACTCTGCTCCTTCATCTATAACTCTCCTCTCCTGAAATACTCTGCTCTGCTGGAGGACTTTGCTCCTTCTTCTATAACTCTCCTCTCCTGAAATACCCTCCTGGAGGACTCTGCTCCTTCCTCTATAACTCTCCTCTCCAGAAA
This sequence comes from Rana kukunoris, assembly GCA_029574335.1. NCBI lineage: Eukaryota > Metazoa > Chordata > Amphibia > Anura > Ranidae > Rana > Rana kukunoris. The sequence continues at coordinate 7,462,866 of CM056059.1, read as the reverse complement.
TACTCTGCACTGCTGGAGGACTCTGCTCCTTCCTCTATAACTCTCCTCTCCTGAAATACTCTGCTGGAGGACTCTGCTCCTTCCTCTATAACTCTCCTCTCCAGAAATACTCTGCACTGCTGGAGGACTCTGCTCCTTCCTCTATAACTCTCCTCTCCTGAAATACTCTGCTGGAGGACTCTGCTCCTTCCTCTATAACTCTCCTCTCCTGATATACTCTGCTGGAGGACTCTGCTCCTTCCTCTATAACTCTCCTCTCCAGAAATACTCTGCACTGCTGGAGGACTCTGCTCCTTCATCTATAACTCTCCTCTCCTGAAATACTCTGCTCTGCTGGAGGACTCTGCTCCTTCTTCTATAACTCTCCTCTCCTGAAATACCCTCCTGGAGGACTCTGCTCCTTCCTCTATAACTCTCCTCTCCAGAAATACTCTGCACTGCTGGAGGACTCTGCTCCTTCCTCTATAACTCTCCTCTCCTGAAATACTCTGATGGAGGACTCTGCTCCTTCCTCTATAACTCTCCTCTCCTGAAATACTGTGCTCTGCTGGAGGACTCTGCTCCTTCTTCTATAACTCTCCTCTCCTGAAATACTCTGCCCTGCTGAAGGACTCTGCTCCTTCTTCTATAACTCTCCTCTCCAGAAATACTCTGCACTTCTGGAGGACTCTGCTCCTTCCTCTATAACTCTCCTCTCCTGAAATACTCTGCTGGAGGACTCTGCTCCTTCCTCTATAACTCTCCTATCCAGAAATACTCTGCACTTCTGGAGGACTCTGCTCCTTCCTCTATAACTCTCCTCTCCTGAAATACTCTGCTGGAGGACTCTGCTCCTTCCTCTATAACTCTCCTATCCAGAAATACTCTGCACTGCTGGAGGACTCTGCTCCTTCCTCTGTAACTCTCCTCTCCTGAAATACTCTGCTGGAGGACTCTGCTCCTTCCTCTATAACTCTCCTCTCCTGAAATACTCTGCTGGAGGACTCTGCTCCTTCCTCTATAACTCTCATCTCCTGATATACTCTGCTGGAGGACTCTGCTCCTTCTTCTATAACTCTCCTCTTCTGAAATACTCTGCTGGAGGACTCTGCTCCTTCTTCTATAACTCTCCTCTCCTGAAATACTCTGCTAGAGGACTCTGCTCTTTCCTCTATAACTCTCCTCTCCTGAAATACTGTGCTCTGCTGGAGGACTCTGCTCCTTCCTCTATAACTCTCCTCTCCTGAAATACTCTGCTGGAGGACTCTGCTCCTTCCTCTATATCTCTCCTCTCCTGAAATACTCTGCTGGAGGACTCTGCTCCTTCCTCTATAACTCTCCTCTCCTGAAATACTCTGCTCTGCTGGAGGACTCTGCTCCTTCCTCTATAACTCTCCTCTCCTGAAATACTCTGCTGGAGGACTCTGCTCCTTCCTCTATAACTCTCCTCTCCTGAAATACTCTGCTCTGCTGGAGGACTCTGCTCCTTCCTCTATAACTCTCCTCTCCTGAAATACTCTGCTGGAGTGAACAGGTTGCAGTCTCTGACTCCCTATCAATGTCATTTTCTGACACGCTCAGTACTGCTGCGGGCAGAGCAGTGATCTGATTGGACATAGGATTTTCCATATTAGCACATAATTGATGCCACGGGTAGCAGTAACAATGGCATCTGGCGGTATAATATTCATGTACTGACTGGCCTCCGAGTCAATATACAGTTCATTATATCACACATGGCGGCTTTGTTCAGTCACTTAATTGACCTGTGCAGGGCAGCGCGGCGTATTGACAGAAATGATCGATAACGCACATCAGGCTCGTGAACGAGGAGGAGGGGGGGAGGGGGCTTATGTTCCACCAGAGCTTTTTCCAAACGCCAACAGAAATTTCTGATATGAATCAGCCATTATTACAAATTTATGTGGAGTCACCCCCTCCCACCAAATAACAGCGGTGAGGTGCCTGCGTTGGTGTTCCCAGCTCCGCCCACCCATCCCGTACATTGGGAAGGCTCCCGCTCCCATCGTATTTGTTTTATATTACAGACGATGCAGCAGGAGGAGTGAGACTCAGTAAGATGGCTCCGTAGAGGAAAAGGGACAATACTGGGAGCTCTGGTGAGGGTTAATTTTTAGATACATTTAAAGGGGGGAGGCTCTAGTTTTTTTTTTCTATTTTAAATGTCATAAACACAAAAGTCTATTTAGGACGGACGCAACACGTCAGCTGGACATGGCTTGTGACATCATTGCAGTGGGCAGGACCACTGTTGGACTCATTTGTAATAGAAACATACAGAGATTTCTGTATTTTAATTCGTGAGTTTTACTTTTATTTCTTCTATTAAAAAAAATATTAACAGTGAGCACTATAAATAAACACAAAAGTCTATTTGGGACGCAACGCGTCAGCTGGACGTGGCTTGTGACATCATCGCACTGGGCAGGACTACCAATGGACTCATTTGTAATAAAGAAATACTGAGATGCTGATTTTTGTCTTTTAATTTGTGAGTTTTACTTTTATTGCTTCTATTAATAAAATATAAACAGTGAGCACTATGTGAATAAATTGTGCAAAGAAAAAAATTCCAAGGCACGAAAGTACATATAAAGTCCTCTAATAGAAGCCTTATCAATCCAAATTGCTTGCGCCAATGAACTTTATAAACAAAATTGAAACACAAACTTCTTAAAGTCCATTTGGGACACAGCGCGTCAGTTGGCGTGGCTTGTGACATCATCACGATGAGTAGGACTACCGTGGGTCTCAAAGGGATTTAACCTCAGTAACATTTGTAATGGTGACATACTGAGATGCAGATTTTTTGTCCTTAAAATTTTAAGTTTTACTTTTATTGCTTCTACAGTATTAATAAAATGTAAACAGTGAGCACTATGGGGCAGATTCACAGAGAAATGGATTATCGTAGCGTATCAGAAATACACTACGCCGCCGTTTTTTACCTTGCTCTACGTGGAATTCAGGTAGATTTTCTACGGTAAACGACGGCGGCGTAGTGTATTTCTCCCGTCGCAATCCATCTGCGCGAGTAGGGGGCGTGAAACATTTAAATTAGGCGCGTTCCCGCGGCGATCGATCTGCGCATGCTCCGTTCGCAAATTTCCCGCCGTGCATTGCGCGAAATCACGTCGTGACGTCATTCGTTGTTTATGTAGCGTACTTTACGGGCGATCCACGTCCCGACGAGTTACGTAAACAAAAAAAAAAATTAAATAAATTCGAAGCGGGAACGACGGCCATACTTAACATGGGCTACGTAAAGTTAGAGCAGCAAAAAGCTGCTCTAACATTACGTATAAAAAAATAGACGAAAACGATTGCGACGCCCGCTCGTATGTTCGTGAATCCCCGTAAAAACACATTTGCATATCCCGACGCATTAAAACGACGCGAACTCCTCCCAGCGGCCGCAAATAGATGGCAGCGTAGATCCGAAGGCTTACGAAGACGTAAGCCTCTCGGATCGAAGCCCGAAGCCGCCGTATCATGGTTTGAGAATTCAAACTAGTGATACGCCGCGGGAAATTTGAAATTACTCCTGTCTAACCCCAGTTAGACAGGCGTAATTGTTTTGTGAATCTGGCCCTATGTGAATAAAGAAAATGTCAATACATTCTGTGAAGAAAAAGAACCCACAACACAAAAGTCAAATTATCTATATAAAGTCCTCTAATAGAAAGAAGTCTTATCACTAGACATGTGCACAACAAAAATTTTCATTTATTTCTGTTTCGTTTCTGTTCGTTTATCGCGATTCGTAACGAGTCGTAATTTCGTAAGACGTTAGTTATCGTATTCGTACTCTTTAGTATTTTCGTAACACTTTTTTTTCCGTTTCCGTTTTTTTATGTTAGTTTATTTTTCGTTGATTCGAGATTAGTATTTTCGTTAAATGTTGTATTCTGCCTCGTTCGTATTTTTACAATGAATTTATTCGTTCATTCGTTTTTACGTTGGTTTATTTTTCGTTGTTTTGATATTCGTATTTACATTATATTTTCCATCATGCCGCGTTTGTATTTTCGTAAGAAATAAATCTTCGTTGCTTTATGATCATTCGTATTTCCGTGTCTAACTTCATTTGATTGTAACAACGTTCTTTTGTAGATTTTTTGCATTCGTAATTCTGTTAAAATACATTTTACGTTTATTCGACACACTACTCGTCGTAATTTTGTAAAACATCGTAATTTACTGCGATTGACTTGACAGATCCACAAAACCGGTGCAACCTACCCAAACACACCCTGGACTCTGGATGGAATGCACTGCAGTCTAACACAGATAAAGACACAGGCCCAGATTCACAGAGCAATTACGCCTGTCTAACTGGTGTTAGACAGGAGTAATTTCAAATTTCGCGCGCCGTATCACTAGTTTGAATCCTCAAACCATGATACGGCGGCTTCGGGCTTCGATCCGAGAGGCTTACGTCTTCGTAAGCCTTCGGATCTACGCTGCGATATTTTTGCGGCCGCTGGGAGGAGTTTGCGTCGTTTTCATGCGTCGGGATATGCAAATGTGTTTTTACGGCGATCCACGAAGATACGAGCGGTCTTCGCAATCGCTTACGTCTGTTTTTTTTTACGTACTGTTAGAGCAGCTTTTTGCTGGTCTAACGGTGCGTAGCCCATGTTAAGTATGGCCGTCGTTCCCGCGTCGAATTTAAATTATTATTTTTTTTTTTTGCGTAACTCGTTCGGGAATAGAAATGTCCGTAAACGGCGCTACTCAAACAACGAATGACGTAACGACGTGATTTCGCGCAATGCACGGCGGGAAATTTGCGAACGGAGCATGCGCAGTTCGATCGCCGCGGGAACGCGCCTATTTTAAATCCTTCACGCCCCCTACTCGTCTAGATGGATTGCGACGGGAGAAATACACTACGCCGCCGTCGTTTACTGGACAAAATCTACCTGAATTCCACGTAGAGCCAGGTAAAAAACGGCGGCGTAGTGTATTTCTGATACGCTACGAGAATCCAATTCTCTCTGAATCTGGGCCACAAGGTCAAGGAGCCACTAGGTAATAAGAAAGAAGCTCATTGGGGCAGTACTAATGAAAGTGAATTTAAGTTATTTCATTTCCGTTTTCCGAAGATTCGTAATTTATTTTTCGTTAGTTTTGCTTTTCGTTTATTATTCTTTGTTCGGCATTTCGGTTGTTTTCTTTTCGTTCTTCGAATATTAGTAAGTTTGCATTTTCGTTTATTTTTCGTAATTATGATTTTTTTTTTGTGTTCGGTATTTTCGTTATTTCTATGTTTTCGTTTCTTTTTTCTTTCGTTGTGTTGTTCTTTTACATTTAGTAGTTTCGTTTCTTCGTAGTTTTCCATATTCGTTATTTTTGGAAATATCGTTATCCGTTATTATTTGCGCTAAACCATTTGTTTATTCGTAGGTTAACGAATCAACGAAAATAACGAATAATGACGGAAAACGTATTTGTAACGAAAAAAAATTGCACATGTCTACTTATCACTCCCAAAGTGCCAATGAACTTAATTTCATTTCATAGACACACATTTCTTAAAGCCTATCTGGGACGCAACTCGCAAGATGGGCGTGGCTTGTGACATCATCGTACTGGGCAGGACTACTGTTGGACTCATTTGTAATAAAGACATACCGAGATGCTGATTTTTGTCTTTTGACTTGTGACTTTTACTTTTATTGCTACTATTAATAAAATCAATTGATGCCAGTGTGCCTCCAAATAAAAAATAAATAAATTCAATAAATTAATACTAAGTAAAAACAATAAATAAATAATTAACCATTGACTTTAACCCTTACCGCTTAAAAAATAAACTAAACTAAAGACCCTAACACAAAAAAATATACATTATTATTATTATTTTTTATTCATGTATTTTTATATTTGAGTTTGTGTGTTGTTATTATATTATTATTATTATTTTTATTATTATTATTATTATTATTAATAATAAAAATAATAATAATGTTTTTAGTATTTTTTTAAGGTTAATTATTATTTATTCATGTATTATTACATATTCATTTATTTGATGATTTTTAGTTATTTGTGTATTTATTTTACATTCATTTACTCATATATAATTACTATTTTATTTTTTACTTTTTTTTATTTGAGCAGAAAAACATGCAAAAATGCGCGAAAGGCGTGTATCCATTCATTTCTATGGCAATACAAACGCGCCAAAAATGGCCAAATCGGCCCGATTCAAGCGACAAAAAAAAGCTCCAGAACTTGTTTGAGCTCCAGGCGACTTGGAGTGGAGATGTGAACCGTCTCTGATTTTTTTTTTCTCCTCCAGCGTTTTTGAATCGCTCGGGTGTGAATGGGCCCTCGATCTCTAGCAGTCTCATGTGACAGACCCTGGGACTGCGGCGGATCACGCACAGGTGAAGGTGTGAATCCAGCCCTAAGCTCCGCCTCCCCAACACAAGATCGTACTGAACCTTCCATCCCCAGAGCTGACAATTTTTTTTTTTTTTACCGACTCTGAGAATAAAACGGGTGAATTACCCTCCCCCCCCTTCTGGGAGATGAAGGGTTAAGGTTGTGCGTTCCGCAAGCTGAGGAGGAAGCGCGCCTTTCGGAGAAATCTCTCAGATTTACTTCACGCTTCCTTTTTTTTTTTTGTGAAAAAAAAAAAAAGGTTTTTGTTTCTGTAAACTAAAAAGAAAATCAGAATAAAACTCGCACCGGGAGAAGATTTTCCCCCTGACTGTTCCGGAGCGATGACATCACACTGAGTGGTATTCAGCCAACCAATAGGAGCGCACGGTGCAACGTTCACTTATAGAGACAGATTTTTTTTTTTCCTATCCGTTTGCGAAGCCGTGTACAGAGGTCTCCGGTGCCCCATCTGTGGCCCTTTGGAACTTTTTTTGTGGCCCCCGGACCCCCCGCCACCGAGAGTCAGAGTGGGGGGAGGATTCTTTTGTAAAGCAGCTGTAGTAGTAGTGATCTCTAACTGTCTCATGTAATAGGCCCTCAGACCCCGGGCATTAGACATTGGAGTGGGAACATTGGTTTATAAAGGAGCTATAATAGCAGTGATCTCTAACACTCTCATGTGACAGAGCCCCACCCCGGATGTCACTAGTTGGAGTAAGAACACTGATTTCTAAAGGGACTGAATAGCCGTGATCTCTAGCACTCTCATTCTAGCACTCTCATGCAGTGATCTCTAACACTCTCATTCTAGCACTCTCATGCAGTGATCTCTAACACTCTCATGTGACAGAGCCCCACCCCGGATGTCACTAGTTGGAGTGGGAACACTGATTTGTAAAGGGACTAAATAGCCGTGATCTCTAGCACTCTCATGTGACAGGCCCTCAGACCCACCCGAGACTCCAGTAGTTGGAGCGATAATGTCAGTGATCTCTAGCAGTCTCATGTGACAGCTCCCAGCACTCTGCGGTGGGAACGTACTGAGTAGCCGATCTCTGATTTGTAAAGGGACTAAATAGCCATGATGTCTAGCACTCTCATTCTAGCACTCTCATGCAGTGATCTCTAACAGTCTCATTCTAGCACTCTCATGCAGTAATCTCTAACACTCTCATTCTAGCACTCTCATGCAGTAATCTCTAACACTCTCATTCTAGCACTCTCATGCCGTGATCTCTAACACTCTCATGTGACAGAGCCCCACCCCGGATGTCAGTAGTTGGAGTGGGAACACTGATTTGTAAAGGGACTAAATAGCCGTGATCTCTAGCACTCTCATGTGACAGGCCCTCGGATGTCAGTAGTTGGAGTGGGAACACATAAATAGAAGTGATCTCTAGCAGTCTCATGTGACAGGCCTTCAGACATGAGACTCCAGTAGTTGGAGTGGGAACATTGATTTGTAAAGGGACTAAATATCAGTGATCTCTAGCAGTCTCATGTGACAGGCCCTCAGACCCACCCGAGACTCCAGTAGTTGGAGCGATAATGTCAGTGATCTCTAGCACTCTCATGTGACAGCTCCCGGCACTCTGCGGTGGGAACGTACTGAGTAGCCGATCTCTAAAGGGGCTGCAAATGCTGCCATCTCTAGCAGTCTCGTGTCCCCAAGTCTCTAACGGTCTCCAGTCTCCACCACAACCGCAGTTTCTGACCCTCTCTTGTATCTTTTGACGCCACAATGAATATTATGTGTGGCCCCCCCCCCCCCCTTTGGGAATACCACACTTAAAGCCCTTTACGTCTAGCGTATGGGTGCCAACCTGCGGCCCTCCTGAGGCATTGCAAGGCTGACTGTTACAAGCGTGACTCCTCCCACAGGTAGAGGCACGAGGGGATTTGTAGCTCACGCTACAGCTAGAGGGCCGCAGGTTGGGCCCCCCCATGGTCTAGTGAGTTGACCGCCAAGACATATCCCCCCCCCCCAAAAAAAATTGCAGATTTAGGATCAAGGCCTTGCTTCCTAATTGCCTCATTTCCTGGCTGGAGGACACCCAGCATCATCAAACCCTTTTCCGCCGGCCCAGACCATTTCTAATACTACTGAATACCAATAGGACAACCCTCGGGGGTTCTAGGTCTATCTAGACTCTTTCCCAAGTTCTAGGTAAAAGGTCGCCGTGCCGCGGTAATGGTCGTGGCTGCGGGTCGAAGAAACCGTCGTATTCCCCTAGGTTGGTACCGTGTACCATACATGTGCCCCCTCCCCCGCTGACTCCCCCCACTCTCATTTGGATGAACATGGCTCCCGTCCCTCTTTTTTCTCTTCTTTCACAAATAGGTCACTGGCGGCTTTTAAGCGTTGTCGCGATTAATGAACCACTGGCTCTTAAAGGCCCGGCGCTCCGAAAAATCCCCTTTTTACAGCCACACCCAGCCTTTTATTTTATTATATTTGTATATACATGTTTTTTTTTTTTTTCTTTTTATTCCTCCCGTTGTTTTGTAATGGGATCCGGAATCCTCGTCGTCTCACAGGCCCGGCTTGTTTTCCTGGGGAAAGGCGGAATACCAGTATGATCGCTACATGCCTGGTTTGCTAATTCCTGCGCGGAAGAAGGCCGCGTTGTGTTCATTCATTCCGACCTCGCAGGGGTAACCCTTCCACTGCCGGAGCCGGGGAGGGGGGGGGCTCTCCATTGTACGCCCGCCTGGGAACTGCCGCTGGGATGTGAAGGAGAAACACGGGGGGGGTACAGGGTTTTCTCTGTGCAATCCCGAGAAATAAATCGATCGATCGACAGATAATTAATGTACTATCTATTTCTATATTTTCCTTTTTTTTCTCTCTCTCCTTTTTTATTTTATTTATTTATTTTTATTGAGAAAGGGGGGGGGGGCACAAATCGAGAAGCTTCCCTGGCGGATTAAGGTCGGGGGGGCTGACAAAAAAAAAGGGGGGATGCCATCTGGGCACCATCGGGCCCCTTAGAGGTGGGGAGGGGGGCTTTGGGTGCTGACTAAATAAAAAAATAGGGAATGCCATCTGGGGTCCTGGGGACCATCGTGCTCCTTAGAGGTCAGGGGTGAGCTTTGGGTGCTGACGACCAAAAAAAATAGGGAATGCCATTCGGGGCCCTGGGGACCATCGGGCTCCTTAGAGGTCGGGGGGGGGGGGCTTTGGGTGCTGACGACCAAAAAAAATAAAAATAACATAAAAAAAGGGCGATGCCATCTTGGGTCCCTGGGGACCAGCAGGTCCGTTAGAGGTCGGGGGGGCTTTGGGTGCTGACGAAAAAAAAGGGGGAATGCCATCTGTGCTCCTGGGGACCACCGGGCCCCTTAGAAGTCGGGGGGGGCTTTGGGTGCTGACGAAAAAAAAGGGGGAATGCCATCTGTGCTCCAAGGGACCACCGGGCCCCTTAGAGGTCGGGGGGGGGGGGGGCTTTGGGTGCTGATAAAAAAAAGGGGGAATGCCATCTGTGCTCCTGGGGACCACCGGGCCCCTTAGAGGTTGGGGGGGGCTTTGGGTGCTGACAACCAAAAAAAATTAAAATGGGGATGCCATCCGGGACCCTGGGGACCAGCGGGCCCCTTAGAGGTTGGGGGGGGGCTTTGGGTGCTGACGAAATAAAAAAATAGGGAATGCCATCTGGGGTCCCTGGGGACCAGCTGGTCCCTTAGAGGTCGGGGGGGGGGGGCTGTGGGTGCTGATGAAAAAAAAGGGGGAATGCCATCTGTGCTCCTGGGGACCACCGGGCCCCTTAGAAGTCGTGGGGGCTTTGGGTGCGGACAAAAAAAAAATAGGGAATGCCATTCGGGGCCCTGGGGACCATCATGCTCCTTAGAGGTCGGGGGTGGGGGGGGGGGCTTTGGGTACTGACGACCAAAAAAAATAAAAAAAAGGGGGATGTCATCTGGGGTCCCTGGGGACCATCAGGCCCCTTGGGTGCTGACGAAAAATATATATATAAATATTTAGAAAAAAGGGGAATGCTCTTAGAGGTCGGGGGAGGGGGGGTTTTGGGTGACGAAAAAAAAAAGAAGGGGGATGCCACCCGGGACCACCAGCCCCTTACAGGTTTAATATAATAATAATAATTAAATAATTAAATAATATATATTTATTTTTTAATTTTAATTTTTTACTATTATTATAAAAAAAGAATTTTCACTGTTATTTGGTTATTATTAATATTTAAAAAAATGTAATAAATAATACCAGACGATTATTATTAATAATATTATTGCTGTTATTACTATTATTATTATTTTTATTATATCCCTGAACCGGAAAAGGTTCCATCTTCACTGTGCCCATGCTTACTCTGATCACTATCCAGGACAGGGGGTGACAGGGGTTTCATCCAAATACCAATGGGGGCCCCCGTCTCCCCACCCCGGGAGCTTCCCCTTTAAGAAGCAGGCAGGAATGTCGGCCCGGGGCTGCAGATTATTGGAGAGTCGGAGGAAACAGATGTTATAATCATAGACAAGATCCAAGATAAAAAACATCTGGGAAATGGCAGAGCAGAGCTTCCCCTCCATGGGGATCTGCTGGGAACCTCAGCCGCCTCCACCTACCCCACCATCAATATTAAGTAGTCTTCCGCCTCCAGAACTGCTTCTAATTTAAAGCCTGGCTCCAGCTAAAGAAGGGGGTTAGAGCCCCCCTTTTATGTCAGGTTTTTATTGCTGTCTTTGTCTGGTTGGGGGGGGGGGGGCAAATCACTGCAATGGGGTCAAATGAAAATGAGAACAGAGCGGTGACAACTACACCCGTCCCTCCCCAATTCTTGTATCGGTGCCACAGAGACAGGAAGTAAGAGCAAATTTCCCCTATGGGGTCACAGGCAATGGAGAAAGGTGAACTCTTCCCCACGATATATACACAACTTAAATTAAAAAAAAATAATAATAGAAATATAAACATGATAATAATAATGAAAAAAAATAACATAGATTGTAAACAAAAATAAATAAATAATAATAAAAATGATAATAATAATAATGAAAAAAAATAACTTAGATTGTAAACAAAAACAAATAAATAAATAATAATAAAAATGATAATAATAATAATGAAAAAAAAAAATAACTTAGATTGTAAACAAAAACAAATAAATAAATAATAATAAAAATTATAATAATAATAATGAAAAAAATATAAAAACATAGGGCCAGATTCACAGAGCCCTTACTCCGGTGTATCTCGCGTTAGACCGGAGTACTTTCAAATTACGCGCGTCGTTTCATTAGTCTGAATCCTCAAACCATGATACGACGGCTGCGGGCTTCAATCCGACTGGCTTACGTCTTCGTACGCCTTCGGATCTACGCTGCAATAATTTTGCGGGCGCTGGGTGGAGTTCCCGTCGTTTTCCGCGTCGGGGTATGCAAATGAGCTTTTTCCGACGATCCACGAAGTTACGTTCGTCCTTTGCAATCTCTTACGGCATCTGTAGCCATCTTTTTGCTGCGTAAAGTTATTCCAGCTTTTATCTGGTCTATAGTTAGACGGCCCATGTTAAGTATGGCCGTCGTTCCCGCGTCCAATTTCAACGTTTGTTTTTATTCTTTACGTAAGTCGTCCGGAATAAGGAATGTATGTAGACGACGCTACTCAAACAAAAAATGACATAACGACGTGATTTCGCGCAATGCACGGCGGGAAATTTCTGAACGGAGCATGCGCAGTTCGATCGCCACGGGGACGCGCCTAATTTAAATGCTTCACGCCCCCTAATCGCGTATTTCGATTCCGCCGCGAGAAATAGACTACGCCGCCGTACCTTACGGGCCAAAATCTACATGAATTCGTCGTAAAGCCAGGTAAAATACGGCGGCGTAGTGTATCTCTGATACTCTGCGCCAATGTAATTGTATCTGAATCTGGCCCATAGATTGTAAACAAAAATAAATAAATAATAATACAAATATAAAAATGATAGTAATGAAAATAATTTAATTTAAAAAATATATAACAAAAATAAAGAAATAAATAATAATACAAATAAAAAAATGATAATAATAATAATAATAATAATGAAAATGATAAAAAAAATAACATAGATTGTAAACAAAAATAAATAAATAATAATAAAAAATATAAAAAATGATAATAATAATGAAAATAATAAAAAAAATAACATAGATTGTAGACAAAAAAAATAATAATACAAATATAAAAATGATAGTAATAATAATGAAAATAATAAAAAAAATAACATAGATTGTAAACAAACATAAATAAATAAATAATAATAAAAATATAAAAATGATAATAATAATAATAATGAAAATAATAATAAAAATAACATAGATTGTAAGCTCTAACGAGCAGGGCCCTCTGATTCCTCCTGTATGGAATTGTATTGTACCTTTACTGTCTATCAGCACTATATAAATCCTGTATAATAATAATAATAATAACAATAATAATAATAATAAAAAAAATATAGTAATATTACAAAAAAATAATACTAATATTAGTTAAAAAATATATAAAAAATGTAATATAATAATACAATTATTAAAACATATATAAAATATAATACTGTATACAATACAGTAATAAAATAATAATAATTGATAAAAATATCATAAAATGGATAATGGTAATAATAATAATAATGTTGGAAAGTGCAGCGCAAACAACTGGCGCCATATAAATCCTGTAAAATAATAATAAAATATAGTAATATTACAAAAAAAAACAATAACAGGGGGGTCACAGTTGGTCATCACTGGGAGTAATAACGGGGGGGGGGGGGGGGGAATATCCCACCACTGGAGGAATATAATAGACCACCACATGATGGGATGGTTACATTTTCCGGATCAAATGTGATTTTTCCAGTTTAGACGCCCTTTTTGAAGGCGATTTCTTAGGACAATTTACAAAACTGCACATGATCAGATCACATGACGATCCTCCGTCACACGATCGTCTCTTTAGTGCCACTAATAAGAGACTGAAGCTCGCGAGTCATGTGATGTCAGGCCATGGCGGGAGGTCACATGGTGTTTGGTGACGGGGAGCATTGTGGCTAAGAATGTAAAACGCGTAAATTATATATACGGTCGGTAGGGAGGAGCAGAGCCGCCATATATAATAATGGCCGCCCCCCAACGTGAAACGCGTATATATAAAATCTGTATAGCAAGGAGCATAAATAATAATGGCCGCCCCCCAACGTGAAACGCGAAAATTATATATACAGTCCGTAGGGAGCAGTAGAGCTGCCATATAAAAAAAATGTCCGTCCCCAATGTGAAACGCGCATATTATATATACAGTCTGTAGGGAGGAGCAGAGCCGCCATATATAATAATGGCCGCCCCCCAACGTGAAACCCATATATGATATAATATATGTATATATATATATATACACAGACACTCTGTATAGTGAGGAGCAGAGCCGCCATATATAATGATTGCTGCCCCAATGTGAAACGCGTAGACTATATATACAGTCGGTAGTGAGAAGAGCCGCCATATATAATAATGGCCACCCCCAATGTGAAACGCGTATATTATATACATGGTCTGTAGGGAGGATCAGAGCCGCCATATATAATAATAATTGCTGCCCCAATGTGAAACGCGTAGATTATATATACAGTCAGTAGGGAGGAGAAGAGCCACCATATATAATAATTGCTGCCCCAATGTGAAACGCGTATATTATATACATGGCCTGTAGGGAGGATTAGAGCCTCCATATATAATAATAATTGCTGCCCCAATGTGAAACGCGTAGATTATATATACAGTCAGTAGGGAGGAGAAGAGCCACCATATATAATAATTGCTGCCCCAATGTGAAACGCGTATATTATATACATGGCCTGTAGGGAGGATTAGAGCCTCCATATATAATAATAATTGCTGCCCCAATGTGAAACGCGTAGATTATATATACAGTCTGTAGGGAGGAGCAGAGCCGCCATATATAATAATGGCCGCCCCCAACGTGAAACCCATATATGATATAATATATGTATATATATATACACAGACACTCTGTATAGTGAGGAGCAGAGCCGCCATATATAATGATTGCTGCCCCAATGTGAAACGCGTAGACTATATATACAGTCGGTAGTGAGGAGAAGAGCCGCCATATATAATAATGGCCACCACCAACGTGAAACGCGTATATTATATACATGGTCTGTAGGGAGGATCAGAGCCGCCATATATAATAATAATTGCTGCCCCAATGTGAAACGCGTAGATTATATATACAGTCAGTAGGGAGGAGAAGAGCCACCATATATAATAATTGCTGCCCCAATGTGAAACGCGTATATTATATACATGGTCTGTAGGGAGGATCAGAGCCTCCATATATAATAATAATTGCTGCCCCAATGTGAAACGCGTAGATTATATATACAGTCAGTAGGGAGGAGAAGAGCCGCCATATATAATAATTGCTGCCCCAATGTGAAATGCATAGATTATATACACAGTCCATAGGGAGCAGCAGAGCCGCCATATATAATAATGGCCGCCCCCAAAGTGAAACGCATATATTATATACACAGTCTGTAGGGAGGAGCAGACTTGTCATATATAATAAGGACCGCCCACAACGTAAAATGCGTATATTATATATTAATTGGGTATTAAAATATTTACATATATTATATTTATATTTATAAAAAGAAAAAATGAAAACAAATTAAGAAAAAATGAAAACAAAAATGTATGAAAAAAAAGGAAAATAATAATAAAAATGAATAAAAAAAATAAACAACAAAAAAGAAAAAATAATAAAAATAAATTTAAAAAATATTTTTTTATAATAAAATAAAACGTGTTAACGCATGAAAAATACGGGGAAAATACGGGAACGCTCAGGTGTGAATGAGGCCTAATAGTGCATTTTTAGTTATGTAACGTGCATGTTGAATTTTTCAAAAACGCAAAACGCCGCCCTCTAACGCGTAATATTATAACGGCGGCTCGTTTTCACGCGCTTTTTGGCGCAGTCTGATCCTGAATATTTAGCACCAAAGACACGGTGGTGCGAATGGGCCCTTAAAGTCCCATTCGAGGGGCCCAGAAAAGCGCGCTGCCACTGTCTAAAGAGTTTTCTGGGGGTAATTTGAGGGCCTGTCCTGACTTTAGCGCACTTGCGGCGGTTTCTGGATACCATGGAAGCCCCCTGCAGGCCGCCATGTACTGCGTTTTCTGGTGTCAGGACGCCCTCCCCTCCCCCCCCCTCCTCCTCCAGCGTCCGGACGGAATGTTGTTAGAGGCAGGAAATGGTGATAAGGGCGAGCGGACTGGTTGGGCTTCCTGTATAAATGTCCCGAGTGAGATGACAGATCAGTTCGCACTTCACCAATCAGCTTCCTATTCCTATTATATATTGTATACAATGCAGAGTTCTGTCCAGTTGGTCTTGTGATTTACACCATACAAGGGTGGCAACCCCCCCCCCCTCCCCCGCCATTCACTATTAGAGCTGCTGGGACCGTCTTCTGCTTACTGGACTACAAATAAGTCTCATCATCCTGGGAAAGTTCTGCTTTATCAACTCCCATCCTCTCCTGATTCCTACACAGCAGCCCCCAGCGCCTCAAACATGTCAGGCATGCCGTGCAGAACCACCCAGGAGTTCTGGAGTTGGGGGGGGGGGGGCATGGATTGATATTTTTTTTGCAGATGAATATCTCCACCATGACTCTAACAGAAATGTATTCAATAATGAAACTAATAGAACCAATTAAATAATTTTAAATAAATAAATTAAATTAACATCAAATAATTCATTAATGTGATCTAATAGAAATGAATTAATTAAACTAACAGAATCAATAAAATAATTTAAAGTAATTAATGAATGCAATCTAATAGAAATTAATTAAATTATTTTAATTAATTATGTAAAGTAATACAAAATGTATTAATAATGTGCCCTTTAAGGAAATTAATTAAGTATTAAAACTAACAGAACCAATAAAATAGTTTTAATTAATTAATGCGATCTAATAGAAGTGAATTCATTTTTCTGAAACTCGCAATAATAAATTCAATAATTTAAATTAATTTTTTAAAGTACTACAAAATGAATTATTAATGTGTCCTTTAAGGCAATGAATTCATTATTAAAACTAACAGAATCAATAAAATAATTGAAATCAACTAATTAATTATTGTGATCTAATAGAAATTAATTCATTAATGAAACTAATAGAACCAATTAAAAAAAATTGGAAAACATTAATAAATGTGATCTAATAGAAATGAATGAATTAAATCAACAGAATCAATAAAAATCATATAAATTAATTAATTAAAGTGATAGAAATGAATGAATTAATGTGATCTAATAGAAATTCATTAATTAATAAAACTAACAGAACCAATAAAATAATGAATTAATTAATGTGATCTAATATACATTTATAAATTAATAAAACTAACAGAACCAAATAAAAACGTGTAAGCATTAATAAATGTGATCTAATAGAAATGAATTAATTAAATGAACAGAACCAATAAAATAATTTAAATTAATTAATTAGAGTAATATAAATTAATTAATTAATGTGATCTAATATAAATTTATTAATTAATAAAACTAACGGAACCAAATCAAAAATTGTAAGCATTAATAAATGTGACCTAATTAAAATTAAATAATTAAATGAACAGAACCAATAAAATAATTTTAATTAATTAATTAGAGTAATAGAAATTAATTAATTAATGTGATCTAATAGAAATTAATTACATTGATTAATTAATAAAACAGAACCAATAAAAAAAATGTAAGCATTAATTAATGTGATCTTATAGAAATTAATTAAATGAACAGAATCAATAAAATCATTTTAATTAATTAATTAATGTGATCTAACAGAAATTAATTAATTAATTGTTGAAACGAACAGACTCAATTAAATAATTCAAATTCATTAATTAAAGTAATAGAAATGAATGAAGTAATGTGATCTAGTATAAATAAATAAATTCATAAAACTAACAGAACCAATAAAATAATTTTAAGCATGAATTAATGTGATCTAATAGAAATGAATGAATGTGATCTAATAGTAATAGAAATTAATGAATGTGATCTAATAGTAATTAGTTAATTCAACAATGAAACAATCAGAATCAATTAAATAATTGAAATTAATTAATTAATGTGATCTAATAGGAATGTATTAATTAATGAAACTAATAAAATGAAAAAAAAATATTTAATTTATTATTTTGATCCAATAGAAATGTATCAAATTCATGGGATCTAATAGAAATAATAGAAATAAAAACTAAATTAAATAAATAATTTAAATGAATTAATTAATGTGATCTAATATAAATTAATTAATTATTGTAAACTAATATACAATAGTTAATTCGTTATTTCAACTAACAAAATCAGTTAAATAATTTAAATGAATGAATGAATGAATGTGATATAATATAAATTCATTAATTAATGAAGCAATGAACAAAATCAATTAAAAAAATTAAAATCAATTAAAAAATGTATTAATTGATGTGACCTAATGGAAATTGATGAGACTAACAGAATCAATAACATTATTTAAAATAATGAATTGATGGGATCTAATAGATATGAATTAATTAATTAAGCTAACAAAACCAATTAAAGAATTAAAATATATTCAAATTTATTAATTGATGTGACCTAATATTAATTAATTAATTAATGAAACTACTAAAATCAATCTATACTTTTTTTTATTAATTCATGAGCCTAACAAAATTAATTAAATAAGTAAAATTAATGAATTTATAAAAAATAATAGATTGATTAAAATGAATAAAAAATAATAATTTAATGTGCTCTGATATAAATTAATGAATTCATTGAACTGAATAATTTTAATTAAATAATAAATACAATAAAAAATAATTCATTCATTTATTATTGTGACCCAACAGGAATTTCGATCGCGTCCCAGGACGGAATTGGGCCGGTTTACCGCTGAATGAGCCCCCCGGCGTCACGTGACTGGCACTTGACCCGGAAAGGCTGAGGCTTCCTTAGGGGAGGGGAATAATGAATAGGCAGAAAAATTCCCACCACACATAACAATGCGGCCTCTGGTCGCCACCATTATCCGTATCACAAACAAATTGTGTGAGGGCGGCCCCCCCCCAGCATGTTTGTCTCAGGCTCTGTGTCTCAGCTCACTGTTATCAGGGCTTTCATTGGTGTGACAGGGAATGCAGCGGGAGGAGTGAGACTCCAAAGTGGTGGGGGGAGGGGGAGAGGGGGGGGGTGCAGTAAACGATGAAGCCCTCTGGAGAATAGAATCTGCATCATAGAGCTGAATTATTGTGTCTGATATACAGCAGCCCACCGCAATGTATACACAATGCAAACACACTTTGATTCTGTTCAGCCAGTCTTGTGATTCACACATCCCCCCCCCCCTACTACACAATGTATCCAGAGGGAGTCACCACCATCCACAGCCTGCAGCTCTGTGGACGGCCTCCCTGTCCCCTCCTCCAGCTGCACCCCTCAGCACCTCCCCCATTGGCCCCCAGTGCCTGAAACATTCCTTGACTCTGATCAGCTAGCCTTGTGATTCACAATTATCCGGAGGGAGACACCATTTCCAGATTGCAGCTCCGTGGGTGGCCTCCCCGTCCTTTCCTCAACCTGCATACCTCAGCACTGCCCTATCAGCCCCCAGTGCCTGAAACATGTTAAATTATCCTTGACCCTGTTCAGCTAGTCTTGTGATCCCCCCACTGCACAATGTACACCACCAATCACGGCTTGCAACTCCTTGGATGGCCATCATGTCCTCACCTCCAGCTACATGTCTCAGCACCCCTCTTGTGCCTTAAACATGGAAAAACTATTATGGATTCTGTTCAGCTAGTCTTGTGATTCACCCCCCCGACTGCACAATGTACACCCCGATTCACAGCCCCTAGTGCCTGAAACATGATAGAGTATCCTTGATTCTGTTCAGCTAGTCTTTGGATTCACCCCCCCCCCCCCATTGCACAATGTAGACCACCACTCATGGCCCCCTAGTGCCTGAAACATGTTTTATTATCTTTAATTCTGTTCAGCTAGTCTTGTGATTTCCACCCACCCCCCGGCTGCATAATGTACATCACCAATTACAGCTCCTAGTGCCTGAAACATATTAGAGTATCCTTGATTCCGTTCAGCTAGTCCTATGATTCACCACCCCCCCAATCCCCCCCCTTCACAATGTACACCACCATTCACAAGACATGTTATTAGATTATCCTTGATTCCGTTCAGCTAGTCTTGCGATTCACCCACCCTCCCCCCTCTTCACAAAGTACACCACCATTCACGGCCCCTAGTGCCTGAAACATGTACAATTATCCTTGGTTCTGTTCAGCTAGTCTTGTGATCCCCCCATTGCACAATGTATCCAGAGGGAGACACCCCCCAATCCACAGCTTGAAGCTCTGTGGGTGACCTCCCTGTCCTCTCCTCCACCTCCATACCTCAGCACCTCCCCCATCTGCCCCCAGTGCCTGAAACATGTTCAATTATCCTTGGTTCTGTTCAGCTACTCTTGTGATTCACGCAACCCCCCCCACATAATTGTCCGGTGTTCGTGGCATTATCGAGATCGTGACACTAGAAATACCTAAACACATACCGATCGGCTTTTTATAACGGGCGGTAGCTCCCGTTGGAATGTAACCAGGGGTCTTCTGGTTACCGAAAAGCTGCTTTCCGATTGGCTGCTGAGAACTGCGCTTTTGTTAAAAGGAACCAATCGTCTCTATTTTATCCCCCCCCCCATATCGGCTACCGTGCAAATAACAGCCTGAGAGTTAACCCCGGCACTGCCTGATCATTGGTGGCTCGATCCGGGGGGCGTTCTTTACCAACATTGAGTCCTGGATGAGGTCTTCATGAGGCCCCACACGCCCGTATCCGGCCTGCCCCCCCCCCCCCCCCCAGGGTTTGGTCCTGGCACAGGGTGGCATCCCGGAAAAACGAAACCCATGGGAAGTAGGCTTGTCAAGCTGCTCCCCCCCCCCCCCCCGTCTCCATCCACCCCCCCCCCCCCCACCAAATAACACGGCCAAACTTCAGAACGTGACTTCTGGTCTAACGGGAAGCCGTCAACATCTCGAGAGCCCCGGAGGGGGGCGTAACACGGCCGGGGAGGGGGGGCTCTGCCTTTACGGAAAAGCTTCGCACTTGCACACGCTCGGGAATTCATTAGTGCGGAGGTGAGCGGCGGCGCGGCGAGCCGCGGTCTGTTAATAATCAGGGAGCGCTCTGCGAAATCCGGCCAAGCCCCTCCAAAAAAGTTCCTTCTGTAGAGTAAGTCACCGCGTGGTTGGTGGGGTTGGTGGAGACCCAAATCTTTTTCCAAGATTCTGTTACTCCATATTTAAGAGGTCAACTACACGGGGAAAGGGGGGGGGGGGTACAGTTTATATTAGTTGGTTTTAACACCAGGGTCCGAAATCGGTCCAAACTGGTGCCTCTTGGGGAACTGGTCCAACCGTACCAATGACCCGCTCGTCCAGAACCGGTCCAAATTTTATAGCAATAGCTGATAAAACAAGGACCAGCCATCTGACCTATTACGTCCAACTGTTGCCTATTTCTCCATCGAATGCTCATCCAGAACTGGTCCAAATTTTATAAAAATAGCCGATAAAACAAGGACGGGCATCTGACCCATCATGTCGAACTGTTGCCTATTCCTCCGTCTTATTCTCATCCAGAACCGGTCCAAATTTTATAGTAGTAGCCGATAACAAGGACCAGCCATCTGACCCATCATGTCGAACTGTTGCCTATTTCTCCGTCTTATTCTCATCCAGAACCGGTCCAAATTTTATAGTAGTAGCCGATAAAACAAGGACCAGCCATCTGACCCATCATGTCGAAACTGTTGTCTATTTCTCCGTCTAATGCTCATCCAGAACCGGTCCAAATTTTATAGCAATAGACGATAAAACAAGGACGGGCATCTGACCGATCGCGTCCAACTGTTGCCAATTTCTCCGTCTAATGCTCATCCAGAACCGGTCCAGGTTTTAGAGCAATAGCCGATAAAACAAGGACGGGCCATCTGACCCATCGCGTTCAACTGTTGCCTATTTCTCCGTCTAATGCTCATCCAGAACCGGTCCAAATTTTATAGTAATAGTCGATAAAACAAGGACGGGCAACTGGCGTCCAACTGTTGCCTATTTCTCTAGGAGTCCAGATATACCAGAAGAGCGTAATGCACTGGGGTGGTGGAACCGGCCCAACCATACCGGTGATCTAGTAAAATTTCATGGGTAAGCTTTCCGAGAACAGGAAGCTGGTCCAAACGTATCAAAATTGCAGATATTACCAGAACTGGCACCTGACCCACATGCCTCCCTGTTGCCTTTTTTTCTAGGGAAACCAGTCTGAATTTATCAGAACAGCCTCCAACACCGGGATTGGTGGACTGGGTCCAACTGTAAGAGTGACAAATTGAATAGAAAATGTCTATGAGAACAGGGAGTCGACCCTAAGCTATAACAATCACTGGTAAACAGTCCGAAATCGATACCCGCCCACATATCCGCCCGTTGCCTATTCCCCTATAAAAACTAGTCCAGATTTGCCAGAATAGCCTACTACATTGGTATGGTGGTGGTCCAATCATATGAGCGACCAGGTAAAACTAGATAGGAAGCTTCTCAGAGAACATGGAGCCGGTCCAAATTTATGACAATTTCTGATGGGACCAGCATAGGCATCTGACCCAACTGGTTGAGTTTACCAAAACCATCTACAACAGCAGAACTTGCCAACATTTCTGAGCATTCCCAGCTAGTTAGCCAGAGCCTCCCCAAGCAAGGTTGATTAAGTGCATCCGCATACTGACCCATCACATCCAACTGTTGCCTATTGCTCTAAAGAAATCAGCCCACATTTGCCAAAATCGATACCTGACCCACATATCCCCTCTTTGCCTATTCCCCTAAAAGAACTGGTCCAGATTTGCCAGCCTACTACACCAGGATGGTGGACCCAGTCAAACTGTACAAACTGTACAAACTGTACAAGTGACCTGGTCCAATTTAACATTAAGCTTCTCCGATAATACGCTATTGATAACAATTGCAGATAACACCAGAACAGGCACCTGACCCAACTGGAACTGGTCCAGATTTACCAAAATATGCCTTCTACACCAGGATCAACCCAACCCCCCACCCCCCTCAACTATTTATCTAGAGGTGCCTTAAAGCAAAGTTGACTGAGCCCATCCACATCTTGACCCACTGCATCCGACCGTTGTCTTGTTCCTCCAGAGCAACTGGTCCAAAATTTACCAAAACTGCCTAATACACCGGTACCAGGCTGAATTTCTGAGAATTCACAAATATTTATCTGGAGCTGCCTCCAAGCAAAGTCGACTGAGCGCATGTGCATCCTGATCCATCACATCTGACCGTTGCCTATTCCTCTAAGATCATCTGGTCTGAATTGACCAAAACCACCTACTACACCGAGACCAGCCCCAATTTCCAAGAGTTCCAAAGTGTTTCTCTAGAGCTGCCCCCAAATAAAGTCGACGGATTGCATCCTCATCCTGATCCACCACATCTGACCGTTGCCTAGTCCTCTAAAAACAACCGGTTCAAATTGGCCAAAACCACCTACTACACCGGGACCAGCCCCAATTTCAAAGAGTTCCCAAGTGTTTCTCTAGAGCTGCCCCCCAAGTAAAGTTGACTGATCGCATCCTCATTCACCACGTCTGACCGTTGCCTATTCCTCTAAGAAAAAACGTTCCGAATTGGCCAAAACCACCTACTACACCGGGACCAGCCCCAATTTCAAAGAGTTCCCAAGTGTTTCTCTAGAGCTGCCCCCCAAGTAAAGTTGACTGATCGCATTCTCATGCACCACGTCTGATTGTTGCCTATTCCTCTAAGAAAAAACGTTCTGAATTGGCCAAAACCACCTACTACACCGGGACCAGCCCCAATTTCCAAGAGTTCCCAAGTGTTTCTCTAGAGCTACCTCCCCAAGCAAAGTTGACTAATCACATCCTCATCCTGATCCACCACGTCTGACTGTTGCCTATTCCTCTAAGAGCATCCGGTCCGAATTGACCAAAACCACCTACTACACCACCGGGACCAGCCCCAATTTCCAACAGTTCACAAGTGTTTCTCTAGAGCTGCCCCCCAAGCAAAGTTGACTGATCGCATCCTCATCCTGATCCACCACATCTGACCATTGCCAATTCCTCTAAGAACAACCGGTCCGAATTGACCAAAACCACCTATTACACCACTTGGACCAGCCCAAATTTCCAAGAGTTCCCAAGTGTTTCTCTAGAGCTGCCCCCCAAGCAAAGTTGACTGATCACATCCTCATCCTGATCCACCACATCTGACCGTTGCCTAATCCTCTAAGAGCAACCGGTCCGAATTGACCAAAACCACCTACTACACAGGGACCCGCCCCAATTTCCAAGAGTTCCTAAGTGTTTCTCTAGAGCTACCCCCCCAAGTAAAGTTGACTGAGCGTCTCCACAAGTTCACATGGGTTAAACTTGCCCTCGGTTGACAATCCCCAGATGTTCAGGGCATGTAAAGGCGAGGGATGCTTTTTTTTGCCTTCGCCGGTGCCGCCGGCATCGCTTCCTGATGCCACTCCCAACCCTCCGTGCCCAATTCTGACCATCTTTTCAGTAGAAGACGTGCATCTTTCTTACCGTGTCCTCCTGCTTGAGTCCAAGGGGGGGGGGGGAAGTCCGCTGGTATCTCAGAGGAAGGTGGCAAGTTGTCTTCTTCGGGGGGCTTCAGCCGAGCGGTGGGGGGCTTTCTCCCGGCTCTCCGAGGATGTCCAGAGGGGCGTTGGAAACGGCTCGCCGTGCGCCTGTGTGACTCAGCTGGCTCGGTCCTGCTGCTTTCCTCTGCTTGTCTGCTACAGAATTTCCCTTCCCTTCAGACAGAAGAGATTTCAGTGGAGGCTCACTCCACCCTTTTGTACTGAGTGATGTCAGAGAGTGCGTGTAGATGAGTCCTGTGTGTGTGAGAAGGGAGAGCGCCGGAGATAGGCTTTGTATTAATTGCCACACGCCCAGAATGAAAAACGCTGCATCCACCGGGGCCAGCCAGCCGGGAAAGGGGGGGGGGCACGCCATTTGGAGGGGATTTAAAGGGAGGCGAGAAATATGGAAGAAGCCATCGCTAAGAAAAAATAAAAAAGCCGTTTGCCTGGCTGTTGTACTGATGGTTGTCAGCTTATAAGGTATAGGGAACCTCGATTGTGGCCCCAAAGGGCCACACATAAAATGTTGGGCTTCAGAAGGCTGACTTCCTAGAGGAAATGTTCAGAGACTGTTGGTGGGTGGAGGATTAAGTCATGCTAGGGACACGTTACACGAGGGCCCCACTCACGCCTAGCGTAGCGGGAACTCTCGTTTTTTATGTGCAGCATTTTTCATGCATTTTCCCATCCCTGCCCGCGCCAAATGCGCCGAAGAAGTTCCTGCGCCTTTTTGGGGCGTAGAGCTTCACGCGGTGTGTGTTTGTAGCGCCTTCGTTGCGCATTTTCCCAAACGCAGGAGTGCACAATCGTTGGCCCCGTTTGGTGGAGCCATTAAAATTGAATGGTACCGCAAGCATGACTTGTGTTTTTTTTAATACATTTTTCGTGCATTTCCGTAAGGCACGCGTGAATGTGCGTTTCCGGAACGCGAAGATGTGACTATAGCCTTAAGATCCTATTCGCATTAGGCGTTTCCAATTTGCGGCAAAATGCTTGACGAGGGTTTGGACGCTATTTTCTTAATAGTACCCCAAATGTTTGATGAGGGTTTGGGTGCCATTATTCTTATTGGTACACCAAATGCATGACAAGGGTTTTGGTGCTGTTATTCTTATTAGCACCCCAAATGTGTGACGAGGGTTTGGCTGCCATTATTCTTCCTGGCACCAGATTTGGGTGCCATTATTTTGATTGGCATCCCAAATGCTTAACGGTACCCATATGCATGACGAGGGTTTTGGTGTCCTTATTTTTAGGGCATCCCAAATGCCTGAGGAGGGTTTGGGTGCCATTATTCTTAATGGCACCCCAAGTGCGTGACAAGGGTTTGGGTGCCTTTATTCTTAGGGCACCCCAAATGCATGATAAGGGTTTCGTGTCCTTATTTTTGGGGCACCACAAATGCCTGGGGAGGGTTTAGGTGCCATTATTCCTAATGGTCCCCCAAATGCGTGACAAGGGTTTGGATACCATTATTTTTATACAGTACCCCAAATGCTTGACGAGGGGTTGGGTGCCATTCTTCTTAGGGCACCACAAATGCTTGAGGAGAGTTTGGGTGCAACTATTTTTAATAGTGGCACCCCAAATGTGTGACGAGGGTTTGGGGTGCCTTTATTATTAGGGCACCCCAAATGCGTGACGAGGGTTTGGGTGCCTTTATTCTTAGGGCACCCCAAATGCATGACGAGGGTTTTGGTGTCCTTATTTTTAGGGCACCCCAAATGCCTGAGGAGGGTTTGGGTGCCATTATTCTTAATGGCACCCCAAATGCGTGACAAGGGTTTGGGTGCCTTTATTCTTAGGGCACCCCAAATGCATGACGAGGGTTTCGTGTCCTTATTTTTGGGGCACCACAAATGCCTGGGGAGGGTTTGGGTGCCATTATTCCTAATGGTCCCCCAAATGCGTGACAAGGGTTTGGATACCATTATTTTTATACAGTACCCCAAATGCTTGACGAGGGGTTGGGTGCCATTATTCTTAGGGCACCACAAATGCTTGAGGAGGGTTTGGGTGCCACTATTTTTAATAGTGGCACCCCAAATGCGTGACAAGGGTTTGGGGTGCCTTTATTCTTAGGGCACCCCAAATGCGTGACAAGGGTTTCAGTGTCCTTATTTTTAGGTCACCCCAAATGCCTGGGGGGGGGTTTGGGTGCCATTATTCTTAATGGTCCCCCAAATGCGTGGCAAGAGTTTGGATACCATTATTTTTATACAGTACCCCAAATGCTTGAGGGGTTGGGTGCCATTATTCTTAGGGCACCACAAATGCTTGAGGAGGGTTTGGGTGCCACTATTTTAAATAGTGGCACCCCAAATGCGTAACGAGGGTTTGGGGTGCCTTTATTCTTAGGGCACTCCAAATGCATGACGAGGGTTTCGGTGTCCTTATTTTTAGGGCACCACAAATGCCTGAGGAGGGTTTGGGTGCCATTATTCTTAATGGTCCCCCAAATGTGTGACAAGGGTTTGGATGCCATTATTTTTATTAACACCCCAAATGCTTGACGAAGCTTTGGGTGCCATTATTCTTCCTGGCACCAGATTTGGGTGCCATTATTCTTCCTGGCACCAGATTTGGGTGCCATTATTCCTAAAGGTACCCCAAATGCTTGACAAAGGTTTGGGCAATATTATTGTTGATGGCACCCCAAATGTGTAACAAGGGTTTGGGTGCCATTATTCTTCATGGTATCAGATTCGGGTGCCATTATTCTTAACAACAACTCAAATGTGGTGCGATTCTGACAAGAGCGCTTGCGCAACGAAATCGTCTGGCAATTGCGGCAAAGCGGACGTTTAAAAATCACGCTGAGCTTGTTGCCCAAATTTAATGTCGTTGCAAGCGCGACTCCCAAGGTCCCATTTAGGCTACGTTCACACTTCAGAATTGTGCAGGTGCACGCCCACGTGTCTGAGAACGCATGGGTTTCGAATGTTCCAAAACGCATTACGCCACAGCACCACACGTTTCGTTGTGGTGCGATTTCTCAAAAGGGGTCTTGACGACCGGTTGTTCTTAGAGGAAAAAGGCAACGGTTGGACGTGGTGGATCAGGATGCGCTCAGTCGACTTTGCTTGGAGGCAGCTTGTGCATGTTCACAAAGCACTCAGGTGTAAATGGGGCCTTAAGCTAAGGAATGTCAACTGCCAAACAGATTCCTGAACTCTGCCTGACCTCTGCATGCTGTCTTAAAGCTGAACTTGGGGCACAAAACATAAATCCGCTTTGTGTGCACCAAATGCCTTTGCAAAGCGAGATATTACATTGTAAAAGTGGCAGTGACATCATCACTGTGCTGTGTGTAGCCTGTGCAGAGAGAAGAGCTGTGGGAGGGGCCTAGCAGGAAAAAACGACAGGAGGGCGGCAGAGACGAGACCAGTCACCCTGCACAAGGAGGGAGAGCAAAACCATGGGAGGAGCCCAGCAGGCTCCACCCACTACAGAAAACTCAAGGGGGTGGAAATAAGACCGGTCACCCTGCACAAGGAAAGAAAGTTGAGCTGTGGGAGGGGCCCAGCAGGCTACAGGAGGAGGAGGCGGAGACAAGGCCGGTCACCCTGCTCAAGGAGAGACAGCAGAACCGTAGGAGGGCCCAGCAGGCTCCACCCACTACAGAAAACTACAGAAGGGGGCGGAGACAAGAGCAATCACACTGCACAAGGAAAGAGAGAGCAGAGCTGTGGGAGGGCCCAGCAGGCTCCACCCACTACAGAAAATGACAGGAGGGGGCGGAGACAAGACCAGTCACCCTGTACAAGGGGGAAGAGCAACAGTGGGCGGTCTTTATTACAGGAAGATAGATCTGGAAAAAATAAACAAAGAATGCTGAGATCCAAGGAAAAATACAGCAACAGGATATGTAATACGAGACTGTCAGAGCTCACGTGTTTTATTTTTTCTCTCGCCATTCGCTGTCTATTAGCCAGTATTTGCGGTCTATGAGTTTTCTTCTGTGATTACATCGCCCCCCCCCCCCCACCCCCTCGGGGTATGTGGTGTAACAGACGAGGACCCCCGCTGTACAGCCCATATAAAATGTTTCCGGCCGTCTTTGAAGCGGCGTCTGCCTTTTTTTTCTTTTATTAATAAATGTCATTAAACGCTCTCGTCGTGATGATTCAGAACATTAGTCAGCATTGCACTGATCAGCGAGCGCCATTAGGATGATGCAAAGGATATGCAAACTCATACACAAAACTCATTTTATGGGTCAGGGCTCAGGAGCCAAGGCGGCCCGCCGTCACGCTGGCGCCACCTGCAGGAGCGAAGGGGGAGGGACGTTTCTATTTATACACAGTGATGATCTTTCCTATCTGTGTGAATGGGTTCTAATATCACAGTTATATGGAACAGAATGACAAGAGAGAGTTATGAGTCTGTGGAAAAATAGGTGTGAGGGGCGGGGCGGATTGTGTGCCGCTGCGCATTAGAGATGTGCGTGAGACTGCGAGAGACTGGCGAGCGAACGCTTTCTGCGGCCCACTTTTATTCCTGCTTATATGGGCCTCTTCATTTAATGAGCAAGTTTTGGACCCCAAAACCCACTTATATTGTCTCAATAACTGAGCCTTGAGACGTAAGAGAGACCTGCTAAGTCACAAGAGACTGCTAAGAGCTCCCACATTCCAAGAGACTGCTATATTACAAGAGAGAGTGCCATATTACAAGAGACTGTCACATTACAAGAGAGAGTTCCCACATTACAAGAGGCTGCTATATTACAAGAGAGAGTGCCATATTACAAGAAACTGCCACATTACAAGAGAGAGCTCCCACATTCCAAGAGACTGCTAAGAGCTCCCACATTCCAAGAGACTGCTATATTACAAGAGAGAGTGCCATATTACAAGAAACTGCCACATTACAAGAGACTGCTAAGAGCTCCCACATTCCAAGAGACTGCTATATTACAAGAGAGAGTGCCAGATTACAAGAAACTGCCACATTACAAGAGAGAGCTCCCACATTACAAGAGACTGCTATATTACAAGAGAGAGTGCCATATTACAAGAAACTGCCACATTACAAGAGACTGCTAAGAGCTCCCACATTCCAAGAGACTGCTATATTACAAGAGAGAGTGCCAGATTACAAGAAACTGCCACATTACAAGAGAGAGCTCCCACATTACAAGAGACTGCTAAGAGCTCCCACATTCCAAGAGACTGCTATATTACAAGAGAGAGTGCCATATTACAAGAAACTGCCACATTACAAGAGAAAGCTCCCACATTACAAGAGACTGCTAAGAGCTCCCACATTCCAAGAGACTGCTATATTACAAGAGAGAGTGCCATATTACAAGAGACTGTCACATTACAAGAGAGAGCTCCCGCATTACAAGAGACTGCTATGTTACAAGAGAGAGTGCCATATTACAAGAGACTGCTATATTACAAGGGAGAGCTCCCACTTTACAAGAGACTGCCATGTTACAAGGGAGACACAAGGACCAATACTAATTACTACAACCTGACCCATGGGCCGAAAGGGAATACTACAACCTGACCCACGGGCCAATACTACATACTACAACCTGACCCACGGGCCGATAGGGAATACTACAACCTGACTCAAGGGTAAATAGGGAATACCACAACCTGACCCACGGGCCGATAGGGAATACTACAACCTGAGATACGGGCCCATAGGGAATACCACAACCTGACCCACGGGCCGATAGGGAATACTACAACCTGAGATACGGGCCCATAGGGAATACCACAACCTGACCCACGGGCCGATAGGGAATACTACAACCTGAGATACGGGCCCATAGGGAATACCACAACCTGACCCACGGGCCGATAGGGAATACTACAACCTGAGATACGGGCCCATAGGGAATACCACAACCTGACCCACGGGCCGATAGGGAATACTACAACCTGAGATACGGGCCCATAGGGAATACCACAACCTGACCCACGGGCCGATACTAAATGCTACAACCTGACTCACGGGCAAATAGAGAATACTACAACCTGAACCAAGGGCCAATGTGAAATACTACATCCTGACTCACGGGCCAATACTAAATACTACAATCTGACTTATGGGCCAATAGAGAATACTACAACCTGACTCATGGGCCAACACTAAATACTACAACCTGACTCACGGCAAATAGGGAATACCACAACCTGACCCACGGGCCAATATGGAATAATACAACCTGACTCAAGGGCAAAAAGGGAATACCACAACCTGACCCACGGGCCAATACTAAATACTACAACCTGACTCATGGGCCAACACTAAATACTACAACCTGACTCACGGCAAATAGGGAATACCACAACCTGACCCACAGGCCAATATGGAATAATACAACCTGACTCAAGAGCAAAAAGGGAATACCACAACCTGACCCACGGGCCAATACTAAATACTACAACCTGACTCACGGGTAAATAGAGAATACTACAACCTGACCCACGGGCCAATGTGTGTGGAATACTACAACCTGACCCATGGGCCAATATGCAATACTAGAACCTGACTCACGGGCCAATACGAAATACTACAACCTAACCCATGGGCCAATGTGTGTGGAATACTACAACCTGACTCACAGGCCAATAGGGAATACCACAACCTGACCCACCGGTTGATACTAAATACTACAACCTGACTAACGGGCAAATAGAGAATATGGGATACTACAACATGGCCCATGGGCCAATACTAAATTCTACAGCCTGACTTACAGGCAAATAGGGAATACTACAACCTGACCCACGGGCCGATAGGGAATACTACAACCCAACTTAGGGGCCAATATGGAATACTACCCCCCCCCTCCCCGTAACATATCTTGCAGAACACTTGCTTCACACGGCAGGTGACCCACGGGACCCGGACCAGCTGTAGGACCTCCAGTATAGATAGCAGTGTGCACTATGCAGCTCACAGCAACCTCAGGGGAGAAGAAAGAAAACACGAAGATGAGGATAAATAGAATCCAAAACAGAGAGCATGAGAATCCCCAAATACTCATCATGGGAAAAGTTTTGCCAACATTTTGGAAGTGATTATCAGAAGGTCAGAGTCTCCACGCAGCGTGGGAAAACTCCTCGTACCGAAACCCCGCCCCCCACCGACCCCGACGTACACGGCGTTTATTGTTCTTCTGAAGACGCTGCAGAGTATCCGAGGTCTGGGCTGAGAAGGGGTTAATGATAAGGAGCCGGATGTATAAAACATTAGATGAATGTATGGTGCCGTGTGCGTCCATTAGAGCTTATGAATAAAATAAAAGACTTGGATTCTATCCCACTGATCAATGGGAAATTTGTTTCCAAATAAGAGCCTGACCTTGCCAGGTGCAATGGTGCCCCCTTAGATAAGGGGCTACAGTGTTTAAAAATACAATTATTTCTGTTCCTGTCCCTCCTTTTCAAATCAAATAGTCCATCTTTTAGGTCTAATATGACATATCTGTGATAAAAAGGCAATTTATTTGTTTTTATAGACATCTTATATTACTATATTATTTTATTATTAGCAATTTATTTACAATTATTTTGTATTATATTATCCTGTTATACTATTCTAGAATTAAATTATTTATTTTGTATTATTATTTAATATTTATTTTTATTATTTAAGCTTTTAATTTTAATGTTATATTTATGTATTATGGCTGCGCTGTGTAAATGTTGTTAACTGTTGGCGATATATAAATCCTGTATAATATTACATTGCTAGAATTAAGATTAATCATTATTATTTATTATGTATTATTATTTAATATTTATTTTTATTATTTACGGGAATAGGAATTTTAAACGCCGTCAAACAACGAATTATATCGCGCAATGCACGGCGGGAAATTGAACAGAGCATATATTACGCGCTTAATTTATTCACGCCCCCTAATAATTATTTATACGCGCAAAAAAAACTACTTTTAATTTGAAATAATGTTATACGCAGCGGAATTTACGTCTTTGTATTATGTATTTATTATAGTATATATGTTATATTGCTATATCAAAAATACCTTTTTATTATAATTATTATTTTTTATATATATATATATATATATATATATATATAATTTTTTTTAATAATAATTATAATAAAAAAGTATAATCATAGTTTTTTTGATATAGCAATATAACATATATACTATAATAAATACATAATACATAAATATAACATTAAAATTATAAGTAATAAATAATTATAAATAAATAATATAATATAAATAATATAATACAAATAATGTAAATAATTAAAATAAATATTAAATAATAATACATAATAAATTATAAATAATAATAATTAATCTTAATTTATCTAATCTATCTACCTATCTATATATATTGTAGGGGGTTTGCTTAGTAGCGGTGGGGGGGGGGGGTGACCCCCTGGATGGGTTCACTACACACTGAACTATACAGAGAGGCAGCCGAACACGGTTGAAAACAAAGGGCCAGATTCAGATACACTTAATATTGCGCTGCGTAATCGAAATACTCTACACTGCCGTATTTCACCAGGCTCTACACCAAATCCTGGTAGATTTTTGCCCGTACGCTACGGCGGCGTAGTCTATTTCTCGCCGTGTAATCGAAATACGCGATAAGGGGGCGTGAAGCATTTAAATTAAGCGCGTCCCCGCGGCGATCGAACTGCGCATGCTCCGTTCAAAAATTTCCCGCCGTGCATTGCGCAAAATCACGTCGTTACGTCATTCGTTGTTTGAGTAGCGTCGTTTATGAACATTCCTATTCCCGGACGACTTACATAAAAAATAATAAAAGACGTCGGAAAACGTAGAAATTCGACGCGGGAACGACGGCCATACTTAACATGGGCTGTCTAATATTAGAGCAGCAAAAAGCTGGTATAGTGTTACGCAAAAAAAAGATGACTAAAGGTGCCGTAAGAGATTGCGAATGAAGATCGTAATTTCGGGGATCGCCGGCAAAAGCTCATTAGCATAACCCGACGCGGAAAACGACGGGAAGTCCACCCAGTGGCCGCAATTTTATTGCAGCGTAGATCCGAAGGCGTACGAACACGTAATGCAGTCGAATTGAAGCCCGCAGCCGTCTATTCATGGTTTGAAGTTTCCGACTAGCTAAAAAACGCGCGTAATTTGAAAGTACTCCAGTCTAACACCAGTTACACAGGAGTTACGGCTCTCTGAATCTGGGCCAAAGAGTTTGGTTTATTCTTCCATATTGCTGGAAACAAGTGCAAGCATCCAAACAGCATAAACAAAACAAAACATAAAATAAACCCTTGCCACTTGGGTGTCTACCTTCACCACACAGGAACCTATCTATGGAGTCTGGCACAGCCTACTGCTGGGCAGACACTGCTGGTCATACAGCAGAAAAAACAATAGTTTTTTTGATTTTTATTACACAGAAAAATCAACAAGCACCTCACCTCTTCAGAAGTCTTTCTCACTGCTCTCTTTAACTCAAACAGCCTCAGGATGCAGCAATCAGTAATCATCCTCTGGATAACTTATAGAGGCCTTAATTGCCTCATTCTGAACAGCTGAAGTTTTCCAACGCCCTTAAACCTTTCTATCTATTTCTGCAGCCGACACCTGATAGTAATTGGAGAATTGTCTAAACAAGGCAGAAATGTGTCCCCCGTCTGTGACAACACACACAGATTTACCTGACTTCCTGTCACATACCCCCTCCCCTCTTGTTTCAACCCTAGGGTTGGGACACAGGTTGCCAGGCACGCATGCACTCGGGACAACCCATCTGCATTCCCCATTTTAACCCCCGGGGCGATGCGTTACCACAAACTAAATTCCTGAAGGGCCAGGAACCACCTATGTATTCTCCTATTGGTCTCCTTGTTCTGTGCCATCCACTTCAATGGGGCATGATCTGTCACCAGTTCAAACTGTCTACCCACGAGGTAGTACCGGAGAGAATCCAAAGCCCATTTCACCGCCAAACACTCTTTCTCAATGGTGGCATAATTCTCCTCATGAGCCTTCAACTTTCGGCTGAGGTACATAACAGGGTGTTCCGCCCCGTTGATAACCTGGGACAGTACAGCTCCTAACCCCACATTTGACGCATCTGTCTGAACCACAAAGTCCCGTGAAAAATCAGGCGAATTTAAAACTGGCTGACAACATAAGGCCTGATTTATAGCCTGAAAAGCTGTTTCGGCTTCCGAGTCCATTTGGTCATGACAGACTCCTTCCCTTTGGTCAGGGGAGCAACCTGTGAGGCAAAATGGGGGATAAAGCGGCGATAATACCCCGCGATTCCCAAAAATGCACAAACCTGTTTCTTGTTGGTGGGACGTGGCCAATCCTGAATAGCCTCAAATTTGTTTGTTTGGGGCTTGATTAGACCTCTCCCAATGGTATACCCCAGATACTTTGCCTCTTCTAGCCCATGGGTACATGTTTTTGGATTGGCTGTAAACCCGGCTTTCCAGATGGAATCCAACCTGGCAGGTCTGAAAACTTCTCCCTATTACGGAGCACAAATTCTTTAACCTCCTGTTGCTGAGTTTTGGACAGAGTCTCCGCTATCCCAACTTCAGGGACAGCCAGGTTAAATGGAGCAGAAAATCGGGTAGTCTTTGCAACCAAGGACTCTATCCTTCCATGGTTTCAACAAGTTCACGTGATATATCTGCTCAGGTTTTCGTCTTCCCGGTTGGCTTATTTTATAAATCACCACTCCCATTTTCTCCAAAACTTCATAGGGACCCTGCCATTTGGCTAGGAATTTACTTTTGACCGTGGGGACCAGCACCAACACCCTATCACCAGGTGTAAATGAACGTATCTGGGCCCCACGATTGTAAATCCTTTGTTGAGCCAATTGGGCTTGGGCTAAATGTGCCTTCGCAATCGTCATCACTTGGGCAATTCTATCTTGCATTTGTGCCACATGTTCAATCACACTTTGATGCGGGGAACTCTCACTCTCCCATGTTTCCCTGGCAATGTCCAGCAGGCCCTGAGGGTGCCTCCCAAACAGTAGCTCAAACGGAGAGAACCCTGTGGACGATTGGGGAACCTCTCTTATGGCAAACATCAGATAATTAAGCAGATAATCCCTGTTCTTTCTGTCTTTATCCACCACCTTTCTCAACATTTGTTTTAAGGTTTTATCAAATCTTTCCACTAACCCGTCTGTTTGAGGGTGATACACTCATGAACGTAATTGGGTCACTTTCAGGAGTTTACAAAGTTCTTTGGTCACCCTAGAGTCTAGGGTGACCAGACATCCCCGGTTTCAGGGGACAGTCCCTGGATTGAGAACACTGTCCCCGGACCAAGTCTGTCCCCGGTTTTGTCCCCGGATTGGCTTTGAACAGGGGCTGGGGCAATTTCAAAGACATTCAGTGCAGAAAAAAAAAAAAAATTTGAATTATACACCTCCACTCCGCCGCTCCTACTAGCGTAGGGGGATGTATTTTCTTCCATTATCTGTGGCCCTTTCTGATGATCATGTGCTGATCGGAACGGAGGGAATATTTCTTCAGTTTCGGGTGCATGTCATTCCGCTCCACTTTTGTTCTTCTGCCTTGGCTCAAGTCCCAGCCAGCTGCCTGCCTGCCTATCTCCTTGTCTTCCCTAGTGGAGGGATCTTCCTCCGCACCCCATCCAGTAGTAGCCGGGGCCTGGAGAGTGAGACTTGACAGGCTGTGAGGCGGGCGGCGACAGGCAGAGAGTCGCTGATTGCTGCCATCACTAGTAAAAAAAATATGTCCCCGGATTTCATTTTAAAAATCTGGTCACCTTACCCTAGACATAAACGGGGTGCCCTGGTCAGTTAGGACTTCCCTAGGAAGACCCAACCGGCTGAAAACCTGAAATAACTCTTTGGCAATGGTTTTAGCAGAGGTGTTTCGGAGAGGAATCGCTTCTGGGTAACGGGTAGCATAGTCCATTATTACCAAGATGTGCTGGTGCCCTCTAGTGGACTTGAGTAAGGGGCCAACCAAGTCCATGGCGATCCTCTCAAAAGGAACTTCGATAATGGGCAGGGGTACCAACGGACTGCGGAAATGTGGCATGGGTGCAGTAATCTGACACACTGGACAGGAAGAGCAGTACATTTCCACTTCCTTAGTGATCCCAGGCCAATAAAACCTCTGGGTGATTCTCTCCCGAGTTTTTTCTGCTCCCAAATGCCCCCCCCAAATGTCCCCCAAGAATGTGCCCATGGGCTAGTTCCAAAACCATCTTGCGGTACGGTTTAGGCACTACCAGTTGCTCAATGGTCTCCTCTAACCTCTGTGACACTCGATATAACTTTCAATAATGAAGTAAGGGAGGGAAACCCTCTCATCGGGGTTAACTAACTCCCCATCTATCTTCACTACATTCTCCCAGGCTCTTAGTAATGTGGGGTCCCTCAATTGCTCAGTGATGAAATTTTCTCTGTGCACCTCGAGGTCATCTAACCCTATGGGCCCCTGTTCCTCTTCTGAGGTAACAGGCTCCTCCCTAGGGACTGGTGTTTCCCCTGCTAAGACTGAGAACAGAAAGTCAGGAGAACCCTCATGCCCCGTACACACGATCACTTTTTGTGATGAAAAAAAATGACATTTTTTAAAATGTCATTTAAAATGATGGTGTGTGGCCAAAATGTCATTTTATGTCTTCTGAAAAATGACCAAAAAAAAATTCGAACATGCTCGAATCTTTTATGTCATTTTTCGAAATGTCATTTTTTGTGTCATAAAAAATGATGGTGTGTGGGCAAAACTACGTAAAAAATTACGTTTTAAACCCGCACATGCCCAGAAGCAAGTTAGGAGACGGGAGGTAAAACTACCATTCATAATGGAGTAAGCACATTCATCACGCTGTAACAGACAAAAAAGCAGGAATCGTCTTTTACTAACAAGTAACCAGCTAAAAGCAGCCTCAAGGCAAATAGAACTTCCCCTTTAGAGTGCCGTCACTTTGTTCATCATTTTCCAAAAATGATGGTGTGTACGCAACGTCATTTTTGAAAATGAAGTTTGAAAAATTACATTTTTTTTCATCACAAAAAGTGATCGTGTGTACAGGGCATCACAGTTGGAGAATTCTGGAGTAGATGTTTCAGGCTCAGAAGAACCACTTACTGGGGAATCTGGGCAATCCCAGAGCTCCCAGAACCTTGGGAAATCCCTTCCCACAATGGCGTCATGTGACAGTTGGGGAACTAAACCCACCTGGTGACACAAGTTACCGAGGGGGGTTTCAAAGGATACTGTAGTCACCGGATATTCTCGAGTGTCCCCATGTACACAAATTACAGCCATTTTCCTAGGATGTAAGGTTTTTCCCACCACTAGATCACTTTTCACTAAGGTGACCAGGCTACCTGAATCCAACAATACCACAACATCTTTATCATCTAAGCACATTCTACATAAAGGTTTCTCATTTCCCTTTACTGCAGTGCATCTGGTTGCAAAGAGGGACTGTCATCTATCTGTCAGAAAGTCACACTGCATGGGTTCATCACCCGCTGGGCAAACCGCTGCTACCTGGCAGCGGAAACAAATCAACCTTCTGGTCCTCTCCTGTGGGATGGGTCTTCCAGGCCGCTCTCGCCAAACATTAGCACTAGTCCCGATAACACCTCTAGTTGCTCTTTGGGCCTTCACTCCACCCCCATCCCTTAATGCAGTCTTACATACAGGTGGGGAGGGTCTGGTCTTGGGGTGAAAAGTCTGTGCGTCTCTGGGGGGAAGAGGACAAATTCTCTGTTGCTAGGTACCTTTCAACCAGGTCTACAGCCGACTCGTTTCGCACTGGATCAGTGCTTATTCAGCCATGAATAAGCACTGATCCAGTGTGAAACGCGTCGGCTGTTCCTTGTTTCCACTGCTGTGACCCTATTTTTGTACATGCTGTCTATTGAATAAAAGACCACCCATCAGGTTTTGGAGTGCGGCTATCCATTTTTCTTTGTCTTCATTTTGCTTAGTGCACCGCCAGCACCCTCGGTATCCTGCACCACCTGTAACCATTTAGTGATCCCACCTGGAGCGGTGACTCCTTTCTCTCTATCAGGTCTACAAGTTTGTCTGCGGTTTCCGGACCACCATGGCTTACCCATTTCTGCAGGGTGTTAGGAAGAGACCTAAGAAATTTGTCCATGACTACTCGCTCCAAAATTTTTGGTCTGGACAGAGTTTCTGGCTGCAGCCATTTCCTAGCCAAATAAATGAGGTCATACATCTGCGACCGAGGTGGCACCAAAACGTGCCAATATTTCCTCTTTTAACCGATCATAGTTTTTTGCATCTGCAAACTCCAAATCAAAATATGCCTTTTGGGCTTCTCCAGATAATAGGAGGGCCACTAGTCCAGCCCACTGTTCTTTAGGCCAACTCTCTTTTTCCGCTGTTCTCTCAAACGTGGTCAGAAACATCTCAGGGTCATCATCTGCTGTCATTTTTGGCAATAAGTGGCTTACCCGAAAAGTCAGTATGTTACTGGCCTGACTCCCAGCCTCGGTCTGCTGTCTCTGAAGCTGGCCTCCATTTGCTGCTGGTGTCTCTGTTCCAAGCCTGCAATGCTCTCTTGGTGAGCCTGTTAATGAGCTGCCATGCTCTCTTGATGAACCTGTTGTTGAGCTGCAAGGCTGTCTTGGTGAGTTGCAAGGCTCTCTTGGTGAACCTGTTGTTGAGCTGCAAGGCTGTCTTGGTGAGTTGCAAGGCTCTCTTGGTGAGCCTGTTATTGAGCTGCAATGCTCTCTTGGTGAGCCTGTTATTGAGCTGCAATGCT
This sequence comes from Rana kukunoris, assembly GCA_029574335.1. Classification (NCBI taxonomy): domain Eukaryota; kingdom Metazoa; phylum Chordata; class Amphibia; order Anura; family Ranidae; genus Rana; species Rana kukunoris. Next base: position 7,423,939 of record CM056059.1, on the reverse strand, counting down.
CTCTTGGTGAGCCTGTTGGTGAGCTGCAATGCTCTCTTGGTGAACCTGTTATTGAGCTGCAATGCTCTCTTGGTGAGCCTGTTGGTGAGCTGCAATGCTCTCTTGGTGAGCCTGTTATTGAGCTGCAATGCTCTCTTGGTGAGCCTGTTGGTGAGCTGCAATGCTCTCTTGGTGAGCCTGTTGGTGAGCTGCAATGCTCTCTTGGTGAGCCTGTTGGTGAGCTGCAATGCTCTCTTGGTGAGCCTGTTGGTGAGCTGCAATGCTCTCTTGGTGAGCCTGTTGGTGAGCTGCAATGCTCTCTTGGTGAGCCTGTTGGTGAGCTGCAAGGCTGTCTTGGTGAGTTGCAAGGCTCTCTTGGTGAGCCTGTTATTGAGCTGCAATGCTCTCTTGGTGAGCCTGTTGGTGAGCTGCAATGCTCTCTTGGTGAGCCTGTTGGTGAGCTGCAATGCTCTCTTGGTGAGCCTGTTGGTGAGCTGCAATGCTCTCTTGGTGAGCCTGTTGGTGAGCTGCAATGCTCTCTTGGTGAGCCTGTTATTGAGCTGCAATGCTCTCTTGGTGAGCCTGTTGGTGAGCTGCAATGCTCTCTTGGTGAGCCTGTTGGTGAGCTGCAAGGCTCCGCTGCAAAGCTGCATTTGTCTGCTGTTGATTTGCATTTGCTATAGCCAGCTGTTTTAGTATCTCCTCCATTTTGGGTTTACTTTAACTGCCCGCATTCTCCACCAGGTGTGAGGGATTAGATCAGTAGCGGGTGTGTTTGACCCCCTGGGTGGCTTCACTACACACTGAACTATACAGAAAGGCAGCCGAAGAAGTTTGAAAACAAAAATATAAAAAAAAAATGTCCTCCTTTTTTTTTTTTTTTGTGATCACATAATCTCTGTTCTCAACTGCAGAGAGGTGGGTGGGGGCAGCAGTACAGTGCACACTGATCTTCCCAGTGAATGGCTATGCAGGGGCTTGGCCACTGGAGGACAGAAAGATTGTGCTACAGCCATACAACTGACCATGCTGAGCGGGATGTGCTCTACCGCTTAGTGTGGTCAGTTTATAATAGGAAAACAGAGGGACTGGCAGGATCACCAAGGATTTCACATAAAATAAGTAATACAAAGAGAACATGAGACGTCCTAATACCAGTACACGGTACAGAGGACACATATCAGGGAGAAGAAGTGTTGGGGTGACATATTCCTTACGATCTATGAGCACAGAACCTGGAGAACATTGTGGGGGGGGGGGGGTGTCCATTTCCAGGGATGTTGTGGAGGGAGGGGGGTAGGGGATCACATTATCCATCTGATGACATTGTGTGCCAAACAGAATCTGCAGCAGTTGGAGAATTCTGAGTATAAATAGTTCTCTTCCTTCCTGTGTCAGAGCCAAGCGGCCTGAATCCTTTATGAGCCGCCTGGCAGAACCGGATCCGACCCAGAGACATTTCCTGACACATTAAAGGGGACCTGTCAGCCTGAAACAGAGCACAGAAGAACCCCCAGAATGTTCTGTCCATCCATGGAAGAAGAATTATTTCTGTTATCT
>CM056059.1:7292400-7419900 GCA_029574335.1 Rana kukunoris | reverse complement strand
ACTTACAAGGTGGTCCTTGGTTTTATCTACATCATAAAGACTTACAAGGTGGTCCTTGGTTTTATCTACATCATAAGGACTTACAAGGTGGTCCTTGTTTTTATCTACATCATAAGGACTTACAAGGTGGTCTTTGGTTTTATCTACACCATAAGGACTTACAAGGTGGTCCTTGGTTGTATCTACATCATAAAGACTTACAAGGTGGTCCTTGGTTTTATCTACACCATAAGGACTTACAAGGTGGTCCTTGTTTTTATCTACATCATAAGGACTTACAAGGTGGTCCTTGTTTTTATCTACATCATAAAGACTTACAAGGTGGTCCTTGGTTTTATCTACACCATAAGGACTTACAAGGTGGTCCTTGTTTTTATCTACATCATAAGGACTTACAAGGTGGTCCTTGGTTTTATCTACATCATAAAGACTTACAAGGTGGTCCTTGGTTTTATCTACACCATAAGGACTTACAAGGTGGTCCTTGGTTTTATCTACATCAGAAGGACTTACAAGGTGGTCCTTGGTTTTATCTACATCAGAAGGACTTACAAGGTGGTCCTTGGTTGTATCTACATCAGAAGGACTTACAAGGTGGTCCTTGGTTGTATCTACATCAGAAGGACTTACAAGGTGATCCTTGGTTTTATCTACACCATAAAGACTTACAAGGTGGTCCTTGGTTTTATCTACATCAGAAGGACTTACAAGGTGGTCCTTGGTTTTATCTACATCAGATGGACTTTGTCTTTATTGCAATGTAGCCCCATGGCCCTTACACATGACTAGGATGTTGTCCCATAAGTTCTCACCTTAATTAGATGACCCTCTATGGAAGGGTCAAAACTTCTATCAGGTTTTTATGGTTGTCCTGAGAAATTTGCCCTTTCTAATAATCGTCCCGGTGACCAAACGTTATGGGAAATTCAAAAATCTTATGAACAAAGTAAGACAGAGAAATCAAATCAAACACCACATCCCAATGAATTAAGAGAACATTAAAGGGACCAGCGGTGGTGCGTCCATAGTGGGTGCAGGAGCGCCGCCCCCTCTCTCCTGCACCGTCACTCAAGTCCACAATAAATAAAAAATCATGCATTGCATGAATCTATGTATTGCCGCCGGCGCCGCTGCCGCCCACTATTCAGATGGCCGGCCCCCTGGTGAGCGCCGGCCATCTGTCTGAATAACAGCAGTTAATTGGCTTTGGAAGTGGCTTTGGAAGTGCCTATCAGAGCCAGCGGCTCTAATCGGCTTCCAAATAGTTAACCAGGGAACGCACGGGGTGTGCGTTTCCTGGTTAACACTGACACACGTCTCAGCCAATCAGGTTCACTGGGTTTGGTTACTGGTAACCTGATTGGCTGAAGCGACATTGAGGGTGGGACTCCAGGGGAAGACATCGAGGGAGCACGGAGGGAGGATGGCTGACCTGAGAAAGGTAAGTGCCCCAGGGAGAAGCAATCTGGCGGTTTTTGAAGGGAGAAACTGGCGGCAATTGATGGGCACAGTGGTGACAATTGATGGGCACAGTGGTGACATTTAATGGGCACAGTGGCTACAATTTATTGGGACAGTGGTGACAATTGATGGCACAGTGGCTGCGTTTGATGGCATGGCACAGTGGCGACAATTGAAAGCACAGTGGTGACACTTGCTGGGCACAGTGGCTGCATTTGATGGCACAGTGGCGACAATTGATGGCACAGTGGCGACCATTAATGGACACAGTGGCTGCTTTTAATGGGCACAGTGGTGACAATTGCTGGGCACAGTTGCTGCGTTTGATGGGCACAGTGGTGGAAATTGATGGGCACAGTGGTGGAAATTGATGGGCACCGTGGTGGAAATTGATGGGCACAGTGGCTGCGTTTGATGGGCACAGTGGTGGAAATTGATGGGCACAGTGGTGGAAATTGATGGGCATAGTGGCTGCATTTGATGGGCACAGTGGCGACAATTGATGGGCACAGTAGCTGTGTTTGATTGGCACAGTGAGGCTGCAATTGATGTTTTTTTTCCCGTTTGTTTGCACCCCCTCAAAAGATTTGAGCACCGGCCGCCACTGGAAGGGACAAAAGGGTCACAAACCTCTGGACTTTTAAGGAGTTAAATGTAGAGATAGAGGGCCAGATTCTCAGAGGCGCTACGACGGGGTTTGTCAGATATCCCGTCGTATCGCCGTTTTGTTCCCCGAGTATCTATGCGCGTGATTCTTAGAATCACTTTGGCATAGATACGGGTGAAGATCCGACAAGAGTAATACAATTACACTTGCGGATCGTAGATGTAATGAAAACCTTGGCCACTAGGTGGCCTTTAAATTGTTTTCTCATTTGCCTATGCAAATGAGGCTAATACGCCGATTCCCGAACGCTTTTACGCCTCCCCGTCGTCGCTTACGTCGTTTTCGTCCGCGTAAGGTTACCCCTGCAAAGATGTGGAGTAACCTTATGCAGTACCGTCGGATGCCGTCGGGTGCCGTCGTTGCCATGTTAAGTATGGCGTCGGGTCAGCGTCGGCTTTTTCCGTCGGTTACGTCGTTTTACTAACTCGTTCGCGAATAGGGCATTGCGTAAGTGACGATCACGTAGTTTTTTTTTTTTTTTTTTTTTTTTTAAAGTGTATTTTTGTGCGTGAACTCGAGAGAGAGGAGCCGGACTGCAGGAGTTGGGAGTAGGCAGACCCTCCCCCCAGAGGCAATCTGCCATCCTTCTCCATGCCCCCGGTGGCAATGGCGGGTGTGAGGGGGGGCCTCCCACTCACCCCACCCTACCTGCTCCACTTGGGAGCCCGACTGGGGCCCAGCGGGACCCCAACGGGGCAGAGGGACTCCCCCTATGAGGGAGTGAGGGGGTCTAGCCCACCCAGCCAGCCCCGTAGGTCCTTCGCCTCTCTTTATTTTAAGAGACCGCATGGCCAAAGTGCGTGTGTGTCAAACCAATTTTTGTGTGCGTGCAAGTGTGGTGGTTTTGGGGGGGGGGGTGGGCGTACTAAGCACAGGCGTACCTTGCATAGCACACCCACCGGGAGCCGGGCTGAGACCACCAAACTCAATTCACATGTAGCCGAGACCGGGATCCGAACACTTGGCTGCAGAGGTGAATGGCTTGTCAGCACAGTGCCAATCACGTTGAGCCACCGCAGCTCCCCACGATCACGTAGTTTTGACGTCGGTTTCACCGACACTTTCCGACGTGAGCTGGAGCATGCGCACTGGGCTTTTTGCCCGGCCGGCGCATGCGCAGTTCGATCGACGCGGGGGCACGCTTAATTTAAATACAAGCTGCCCCCTTTGAATTACGTGGCCTTACGCAGGGCCATTTACTCTACGCATCCGCAAACTACGGAGCAAGTGCATGGAGAATACGGCACTTGCTCTGTTACGTTGCGGCGGCATAGTGTAAATGACTTACGCTACGCCAGCGCGATTCTATGAGAATCTGGCCCAGAGAATCTAAAACTAATACAACTTATAAAATGAAGACATTTTATTACAAAAGGTAAAAAAACATGAGAACAATTTTATATTCATATAAATAAAATCACTCGTTCCATTGAAGCATATTGAACAGACACTACCACTCTCAACATGTTTCGCTCAGCAGAGCTTCCTCAGGAGATTCCGGTGTGGCATTTTATATGCTATAGACAACAAAAGATGAAATGAATGCTCTGTCTTTTTATTTTATTTTTAACAAAAAGTAAAAACCGCAAAGGTGATCGAATACCACCAAATGAAAGCTCAATTTGTGGGGGAAAAAAATATACCGGCACTTCTTGCCATTACATACAATGGGCCAGATTCAGGTAGAGTTAGGCTGGAGTATCACTGATACTCCAGCCTAACTGTCACTTTGAGCCGGCGTTTTTGTTTTCTGTAACCAGAAAACAAGAAACGCCGGGTTGGAGTTCCGATACGTGCGGCGTAATTGAATTTCGCCGTCGTATCGCAACTGCAATTTGAAAAATGGCGCTGGGGGCGTTCCCGCTGATTAACGCCGAAAATATGTTAATCAGCGGGAATCGGCAATTCACGATCGTATTCAAGCGCGACGCAGTGACTTTCCGACGTTTCCGTAAGCGATACGCGGCGTAAAGATAAAGCAGCCCCCTAGTGGAGCATCATATGTTAAGTATAGCCGTCGTCATCGCGTCGAAAAAAAAAAATTTGCGTCGCTTGCGTAAAACGTCCATGAATGGGGATTTGACGTCATTGACGTTCACTGACAGAATTTGGAGCATGCGCACTGGGATGCATTGACAGTCGACGCATGCGCAGTACGTTCGCCGCGGGATCGCGCCTAGTTTTAATAATACACGCCCCGTACCCGCCCAATTTGAATAACGCCGGCTCATTTTCGATACGCTGCCGCAACTTTAGGAGCAAGTGCTTCATGAATAACAGTACTTGCTCCTAAAGTTTCAGCAGAGTAACGTAAATGAGAAACGTTACTCCAGATTAAAGATGCTCCCATCTACCTGAATCTGGCCCATTCAGTTCTGGAGGTGCCGGAACGGCATTCCCCTGTGTTCCTGACGAAAAAAAAAAAAACCCTGGATAAAAGTCTGAATAATATATATTCCTTCATTCGATTTGGTGACTCCGCCTTCCCCACTTCCTCTCCGGTCAACTTTCCTCTGTGTTTTTTTGCTTAGCTAAGGAATTCTAACTTGCTGTGGTTATGGTCTGGCCCTTCATCAGGTGGTCCACCGTCACCTCCCCTTATGGGAAATACAATCCGGGTTCCATCATGTTTTCAGCAAATACTTTGCATTCTTTGGAACGATTAAAGCCCAAGTCCTTCCATTGTTTTGGCTACTGTGGTTTGCCCGGGTGTTATCAACTCACTGCATGAAAATCTCTGGATTGGCTGCAGGGCCGTCTTTAATATTGATTGGATCCTGGGCAAAAAAAATCTTGTCCCCCCCCTGTCCCCCCCCCCCCCTCTCCATGCAATTTTGCTCTCCACCTGCTCTAAGAAATACAATAAATATCAGCTAGACTTAAAATCAGTTTACCGTATCAGTGATTGTTATTGGTTGCCAGAGGTTACAGGATATCATTACTACGTACTGACTGGTTTCTAGAGGTTACAGCACACATTACGGCTCACTGATTGGTTGCTAGAGGTTACAGCTCACATTACGGCTCACTGATTAGTTGCTAGAGGTTAAAGCACATGATTTTTTTCTTATTGATTGGTTGCTAGAGATTACTGTACCGTAATACTGCTCACTGATTAGTTGCTAGAGGTTACTGTACAGTAATACTGCTTACAGATTGGTTGCTAGAGGTTACAGCACACATTACGGCTCACTGATTAGTTGCTAGAGGTTACAGCACATGATTTCTTCTTGTTGATTGGTTGCTAGAGGTTACTGTGCAGTGATACTGCTCACTGATTGGTTGCTAGAGGTTACTGTACAGTGATACTGCTCACTGATTGGTTGCTAGAGGTTACAGCGCATCATATATTTGTATATATGTGTGTATGACTGTGTGTCCCTAGGGTGTCAAGATCCTACAGGGTAAAAATGGCCGCGCCAGCCAAGCAGACACTGGCTGGAAAAAGCGCCCAGAGGCGATTCAGTTCGCATGCGTTGCGCTATACAAGTCATTCATTCATTCATTCATTTATTCATCTCTTCACTGCAGAGGGGAATGATAGACATATGAATGCTGCCTTTTTTTACATATGAATGCTGCGGTCTTATTAATTTACATATGAATGCCACTGCTATTTACATATGAATACTCTCATTATTTACATATGAATGACGATTATTTACATGTAAACACAGGGTCTGCAGGTGAGTCATCTATACACAATAGGGCAGAGCTGGGCAGCATTAGTAGCAGGACTTTACACTGAGATATCGGGACACATCACGTGACTAAAACTTCAAAGGACAAGGGAATTTGAACTGGGTTAGTTGGCAAGTATGAGGCAGCTGCTTTGGGCCCCACAACAATGACAGGGCCCAGGGCAGCTTCCCCTTTTGCCCTGCCTTAAAGACGGCCCTGATTGGCTTCAAATAGGGTAGTCCGTGCCCCATGATGTGACCCCCAGGTTCAGGGTGTCATGAACTTTGATACTCATTGGGCGGTAACGTTGTTTATTGTTAGACGCTCTTTGAGAATTAAGTCAACTGTTGTTTTGTGTCTCAATAGTTGACCATTAAACATTAATATGTTTTGTTTTGTAAAAACTTGTCCTCATTTTCATTAGCATTGGTTTTAGATTGTCTCTCTGACCAAAAAGTAGTTTCCGCTGCCACCTCATTCACTATGAAGGTGTGCCTTCTAATGTAGTTGCCACCATACCATAGTTAATCACTTCAGATCCGCGCTATAGCCGAAAGATGGCTACAGTGCGGACCTGAATTGCCGGTAAGGGCATGCCTGGATGTCCTCCCGTGCTCGAGCGGCCTGCGCGCCCCCTGCAGGGCGAGTGTGGCACGCTCTGTGATCAGTGAGTCAATGAGACTCGGCTGATCACAGATCGGAGTAAGGGGTGGATCCCTTACCACGTGATCAGCTGCCAGCCAATGACAGCTGATCATGTGATGTAAACAGAGTCGGCGGCTGTCAGGGGGACATCAGTCCTTTTGAAGGAGAGGTGCCACCTGAATAACAGTGCTGCCTACCACTCAGTGCCCACAGTGCCACCCATCAGTGCCCACAGTTCCGCCCTTAGTGCCCGCAGTGCCTCCAAACAGAGCCTACAGTGCCACCTATCGGTGTCACCTACCAATGCCACCCATCAGAGCCCACAGTGCCAGCTATGAGTGTCACCTACCAGTGCTCATCAGTGTCACCCATACTTCCCAACTCTCACTGATTTTGAGGGACTGTCCCTGATTTGGAGCAATGTCCCTCTGTCCCTCATTCTCCTCATTTGTCCCTCATGTTGGTCTGATCTATAGTTGTATATAAAATGCACTTTTTATCTATCAAAAAGCCTTTCGGTGCAAACAGTGCTGGACAGCTGGGCTCACCATGACACCATTCACAATCCTACTTCCGCAGGTGGGCTCTCAGCAGCTACCACTCCAGCTCCTACATCAACGCCTTTGAGTCCCGAGCATTCAAACTGTATGGGGCGGGGTCATAGCATCACTGGCCCTCCGGCCCTGCCCCTCCCTGATGACTGTTAAAAAATAGGTATCGTTCTGCACAGCATGGCACACCGCTGCCAGCCTGCCTCCCCTGTGTATCCATCACTCTCAGTGCCATCATGGAGCCCCCAATTTCCGGGCAGCGTGGGCTCAAGGACCAGCTGCTTTGGGAAAAATGCAGCCCCCCCCCATGCAGCTGGGGCCCCTGAGCTGTGCCCACTCATTAAGACAGCCATGACTATCCTCAAAACTATGGTAATAGACCTATTCAAAACCCCATTGTACATTTTTCTCACCAATCTCTACTTTTTGAACCATTTTGACATAAAACAACTCTGGAAGTGATGAAAAGAGATCCTATAGATTTGTCCTTAGCTATGTTTCCAATGCAGCAGCAAAGACTCCAACCAGTATAGCTCTGTGGGTTGGAAGGGCTCAAACATTGCATAGAACTCAACAAACCGTCAGGCTTAGCCGGCGAGCGTTGGGACCCGATAGTTCTGGGGGGAGCTCAACAGCTGTATAAAACGCATACCAAGCACCCATTTTTTTTTTAAGCCGGAGCGGACGGAGACATCAATTCTATTCTTAAATCTAGAAACATTTTCACCAGATGGAACCATTTAGATTAAAACCTGCGTGGGCCTCTGACGGACGTAAGACCTCAATCCCGTTGTCCACAGGGAATGACAGCGGACGTTCCATTTTGTAGACATCACATATGAAGCCTTCCATAGAGCGTTGCACCTGTTCATCTTGCAGGTAGAGAATGTGTTGTTTCTACAGAAGCCTCGCAGCTCTGCGGCATCTCCGGTGACGGCAAAGGAAGATGTATAATTATGGTATAAGCAGCAGACTCAGAAGTGCATATTATGTATAATTATTCCCTGCGTTGTTTACAGATAGACTGCAGTCTGCTTTAACCCCTGCTGGAGCGCGGCATTGTGGGAAAACTCAGAGCAAGTGTGGGAAAGAGAACCGGTTAGCAAAGCCAAGCGGAAGGACATTGTCTGGCTTGCCAATGGTCTAAGCAGTGGCGGCTGGTGCTCTAAATTTTTGGTGGGGTGCAAACAAACGGAAAAAAAAAACAATTGCAGCCTCATTGTGCCCATAAAATGCAGCCACTGTGCCCATCAAATGCAGCCACTGTGCCATGCCATCAATTGTCGCCACTGTGCCATCAATTGTTGCCACTGTGCCATGCCTTCAAATGCAGCCACTGTGCCATGCAACGCAGCCACTGTGCCATCATTTATCGCCACTGTGCCAATTAATTGTCACCACTGTGCCATGCCATCAAACGCAGCCACTGTGCCATCAATTGTCGCCACTGTGCCATCAAATGCACCCACTGTGCCATCAAACGCAGCCACTGTGCCATGCCATTAAACACAGCCACTGTGCCAACAATTGTCATTATTGTGCCTATCAATTGTCACCACTGTGCCCATCAATTGTCACCACTGTGCCATCAAATGCAGCCACTGTGCCATGCCATCAATTGTTACCACTGTGCCCACATTAATTGTTACCACTGTGCCCACATTAATTGTTACCACTGTGCCATGCCATCAAACACAGCCACTGTGCCCATCAATTGTCACCACTGTGCCCATCAATTGTCACCACTGTGCCCACATCAATTGTTGCCACTGTGCCCTGTAATTGTCGCCACTTTGCCCTTTAAATGTCGCCACTGTGCCCTGTAAAATGCTGCCCCCCCCCACCTGGAACTTACCTTTCTGGGGTCGGCCATCCTCATTCCAGGGTCCCTAGATTTCTTCTCCCGCCCTCGATGACGCTTCAGCCAATCAGGTTACCAGTAATCAAGAACCGGTGAACCTGATTGGTTGAGATGCCTGTCAGTCTTATCCAAGGAACGAACCCCCCCTGTGCGCCCCCTGGATAACTATTTGGAAGCCGATTACAGCCTGAGGGCCGCTGGCTCGCAATGCATGAATCTATGTATTGTATTTCAGTGGCGGTGCAGGAAAGAGAGGGGGCAGCACTCTATGGACGCACCGCCACTGGTGGGTTGGCATGCAAAGATCGCAGGTTGCTGACCCGCCATATCACAACATCAGTGTTGTGATATGAAGCTGGCGGTAGAGGAAGAAAGCGGCTGCAGAGCAGAGCCCCAATAAGCCGATGGTTCCTCTACAGCGGAGTCTATGGCAAAGTTCAGCTAACCTGCAGGATAGACACAGCTGGGTAAACCTCAGCACATCAGTGTAAAAGCAGTCTTAGGACCTTTTCACACGATCAACCCAACCAAATGGGACCCTTAATTCACCTCTACAGAGAGACCGATGTCCGTTTTACGCCTATCTACCTCCAATCAGAAAAACATTCGCCCCCTTCCATCTGGCCATATCGGAGGGCCTATAGAGTAGCCGTGACCTGTCATCCGTCCGGCTTGGTTACCAAGCTGCTTAAGTGGCCCTTGCTCTTCAAAAGGTTGGGCACCCCTGATCTAAGTTATAAGGCCAGGGGTAGTTTTAGTAGAGTCCAGTGGCGGTCAACAACAGATTCATGCATTGCATGAATCTATTGTCACTGCTGCCGCCCTCCATTCAGGCATCTGGCCCCTTGTCGGGCACTGGGCATCTAAATTACAGCGGTGGGGGTGTTTTTGAAACTGCCTGATTAGAGCCAGAGGCTCTAATAGGCTTCCTGATTAGAGCTTGTGGGCTCTAATAGGCTTCCTGATTAGAGCCTGTGGGCTCTAATAGGCTTCCAAATGGTTAAACAGCGGGTGTTTACACAGTGCTGACCTGCCTCTCAGCCAATCAGGTGCACCGGGTCTGGTTACTGGTCACCTGATTGGCTGAAGTGACAGATGCTGTGATTGGACACCCATCAGGGATACAATCACAGCAGAAATGACATGAAGAGGACGGAAGAAGACATCGAGGACTCAGAGGGAGAGTGGAGGACGGCGCGGACCCGAGAAAGATAAGTGCCGGGCGGGGGGCAAACTGGCATCATTTAGCAATTATTGCACACAGTGGCTGTGTTTGATGGCACAGTGGCGGCAATTGATGGGCACCGTAGCTGCATTTAATGGGGCAAACTGGCATCATTTTATGGGGCAAACTGGAGGCATTTCATGGGACAACCTAGTGACTATTGATGGGGCAAACTGGCGGCATTTCATGGGGCAAACTGGCGGCATTTGATAGGGCAACCTAGTGGCTATTGATAGGGCAAACTGGAGGCATTTGATGTGGCAAACTGGCGGCATTTGATGGGGCAAACTGGCATCATTTGATGGGGCAAACTGGTGGCATTTGATGGGGTAAACTGGCATCATTTGATGGGGCAAACTGGTGGTGTTTGATGGGGCCCACTTGTGGTGTTTGAAATGGCAAACCGGCATCATTTTATGGGGCAAACTGGTGGCGTTTGATGGGGCAACCTAGTGGCTATTGATGGGGCAAACTGACGGCATTTGATGGGGCAACCTAGTGGCTATTGATGGGGCAAACTGGAGGCATTTGATGGGGCATCTTTTTGGCTATTGATGGGGCAAACTGGAGGCATTTGATGAGGCAAACTGGCATCATTTAATGGGGCAAACTGGTGGCATTTTATGGGGCAAACTGGTGGCAATTGATGGACACAGTGGCTGCGTAGGTGGCATTGATAGGTGGCACTTATAGCTGGCAGTGATGGGCACTGATAGCTGGCAGTGATGGGCACTGATAGCTGGCAGTAATGGGCACTGATGGATGGCACTGAAGGTCATTGATAGGTGGCACTGGTAATTGGCACTAATAGGTGGCAGTAATGGGCACTGATAGTTGGCAGTAATGGGCACTGATAGTTGGCAATGATAGGCATTGATCAGCACTGGTAGGTGAGACTGATAGGCAGCACTGCTAAGTGGCACTCATGAGGCACTGACTGGCGCCATTGGTGGGCATTGATAGGTGGCAGTGATGGGCACTGATAGGTGGCACTTTATTGCACTGGTGGTCACTGTGGGCACTGGCAGATGGTACTGGTGGGCACTAATGAGGCTAATGTGCCTCTTCCACTGGGGACCGATGTCCTTTACCCAAGTGCCGGTAATCGGAAAAAAAAATGATTACCGAGCTTTGTTTAGTGTACATCATGTGATCAGCTGTCATTGTCATTACACGGATCTGTGATCACCCCAGTCTCAGTGACATAATTACTTCCACTCTGTTTGAATTTGTCACATTCCTGTGTAGCTGCTTCACTCCCCTTTCTGGGGTTTTGTTTTACTTTATTATTTGTTGGGTAGCGCATTTATTTTTTTATTTTCACCTATAGAGGGATAGGCTTTGTTCATATTTCATGTCTGAGGTTTACAACCACTTTAATCATTTTTGCAATTCTTTCACATAGGTGAACAGGAAACAGGTAATATAACCACCCAGGTGTATTCTTAGGTAATGCAGGATAACCTTCAATTCAATTCAATTCAATAAAATAGGGATTTAGTTTTTTTTTTTATTATTATTTTTTTTTTATTATTTGTTGGGTAGCACATTTATTTTTTTTATTTTCACATATAGAGAGAAATGCTTTCCCATTTACTACAGGTACTCTCAAATTACCTGAGCTGTATTCGCCTCTCTTTAGTAACTAATAGTTGTTGCTACAACTCCTATTTTCTACGGGTACTCTCAAATTACCTAAGCTATATTCGCCTCTCATTTGTAACTATTAGTTGTCGCTACAACTCCTTTTTACTACGTGCTTGACATAAGTGTTATTTGCTTATGGGCCTTGCCCTAACTTGCGGAACATATTCGCCTAAACTTTCTATGCTAATGGTTGCTGTATTTCATACCTACTACCTTAGTGGCCTAATGCACAATGCTATGTATTACTGATAATTGCTTGCATACAGTTGTGCATTTGAATTTTCAAGTGTATACTATAATTTTAAAAGCTAAGCTCCGGTCGCATGTTGTAATGCGTCCATCCTTAGTAGCTCAACGCTTTTGTTTATGTGAAAGAGAGAACCCCCAAACTCCTGTTTGTGTGGAGTGAAGCCTGGGGCCCAATACTGAGTTCTCACATAGAGAAGTGCATTGAAATCCTTGCTAATCGCAGTTGTGTTTCACTCCTGTTCACCAGAGCCGTTACAGTAATATAACCACCCAGGTGTATTCTTAGGTAATGCAGGATAACCTTCAATTCTTCGATAGGAATAAAAATGATTTTTTTTATAAGCAATGGAACCTCATATTTTTTAAGAGAAGGGATTATTTTTTGTGTAATGGTGTAGTTACTATTTTAGCTCCGATGTATATAAGCTCTCCTTCAAATTCTACTGACAATCATGTTTTGCTTGCCTCCGGTATTCTTATATACAGCAAATTCCATCTGATTATTATGTTACTCGCTACCATCTGTGCTGGCGAGCTAATCAATGAATCTAATATCTTACTTCCTCTGGCTGAGCCTACATACTCACACTTGTCATGTATGCCCTCGCTCCAAGAACCCGAATGCAATCCGAGAGATAAGGCTATGTGCGTATTTTTATACCAGAGAAAGAAGAAAAGGCGTCTTAGAGGACATCTAATTAAGGTGGACCTGCTTTCAAATGTTAACATAAAGCTAAATTAACAATCTCCTAGCAATGGATAAATAAAGAATAACTGAAAAGAGCTGAAAAAAAAGCTTTGCCGGAGAAAACTCTGCTCTAGGCTCCCTCCAGTACTGACCACACGGCCAAAGCCTCAGAATTCGGGGAGAGCTCTTTGATCGGTGTTTTGAACAGATGTTCATTTTCTGAGCTGAAATCACAAGTGCAAGTACCAGGGCCATCTTTAATGTTGATTGGACCCTGGGCAAAAATCCCCCCCCCCAGAAACTGTTCTGTCCTCAGTGAAAGTACACCATGCCTCAGGCTAGGTGGTCAGTAGGAGTAAAATAAAATGACAAAGCAACTGTGGTCAGTATTAGGAGGAATAGTGTCCCCATCATCGGTATCAGTGGGAAGAATAGTGCCCTATCATTGGTGTTAGTGGGGGAAATAGTGCCCTATCATTGGTATCAGTGGGAGGAATAGTGCCCTATCATTGGTGTCAGTGGGAGGAATAGTGCCCTATCATTGGTGTCAGTGGGAGGAATAGTGTCCCATCATTGGTATCAGTGGGAGGAATAGTGTCCCATCATTGGTATTAGTAGAAGGAATAGTGTCCCCATCATTGGTATCAGTGGGAGGAATAGAGCCCCATCTTTGGTATCAGTGGGTTGGTGGTAGTGAGAATAATAGTGCCCCATGATTGGTATTAGTGTAAGAAATAGCGTCCCATTGTTGGCATCAGTGGAAGAAATAGTACCCTCTCGTTGGTATTAGTGGAAGAAATAGTGCCCCACTATTGCTTTCAGTGGAAGGAATAGTGCCCCATCGTTTGTGTCAGTCATATATATATATATATATATATATATATATATATATATATATATATATATATATATAAATATATGTGTATATGTCTTAGTGATCACATGAGAAACAGTGGTATTTTCCTTGACTGAAAATGATGACAGAGGTATTCATCCCCTATTCAAAACGAGAAACAGATGTCTTTCTACTCCACTCCTTTATACCCTCCTTTCTGCCCCTCCCACCGTGCAAAGACAATGGCTGCTGAAAGGTCTGGAATCTTGCCTCGTGGAAGATAGACATCGACAGGAAAAGGACCATATACAGATGAACCAATCATAGGCACCCATGTGTGATGACGTTTGCTTATGAATATGAATTATGAGTAACCTGAATAAACCATGTTGTTGATAAGGAAGAGCTCATACTGACCAGTGTGTGCCAGTGTGATTCTTTTGCATGCATGCATTCACATCACCTTGAATTTGGGTCAGAGGCAGAATAGAACATGTATCCTGAAATTGGACCAGGGATAAATCTATAACAGTGTCAGTGTGGGGAATTATTGTCTACTCATGGTAGCAGTAGAAGGAATAATGCCCCAAAGGCCAGATGAAGGCAAGCAAAAGGGCCGCAGTTTGGAGACCACTGCTAGAAACTATGAAGGAAATAGGGATGAGCTGAACAACCCCCCCCCCCCTATTTGGTTCGCACCAGAACCTGCAAACAGACCAAATGTTTGTGTGAACTTTAAAACCCTGTTAAAGTCTATGGGACTCAAACGTTTGAAATCTAAAGTGCTAACTTTAAAGGCTAATATACAAGTTATTGTCCTAAAAAGTGTTTGGGAACCCGGGTCCTGCCCCAGGGGGTATGTATCAATGCAAAAAAAGTTTTAAAAACTCAGGAGCAGTGATTTTAATAATGCTTAAAATGAAACAATAAAAGTGAAATATTCCTTTAGATTTCGTACCTGGGGGTGTATAGTATGCCTGTGAAGTAGCGCTTGTTTCCCATGCTTAGAACTGTCCCTGCACAAAGTGTAATTTCTGAAGGAAAAAAGTCATTTAAAATCACTCGTGGCTATAATGAATTGTCGGCTCCCGGCAATACAGAGAAAAGTCATTCATAAAAGAAAATGCGTGGGGTACCCCCAAATTCAATTACCAGGCCCTTCAGGTCTGGTATGGATATTAAGGGGAACCCCACGTCAAATAAAAAAAAAAATTTGTGGGGTTCCTCCAAATATCCATTCCAGACTCTTAAGGCATGGTATGGTTTATTTTTATGAATGACTTTTCTCTGTTTTGCCGGGAGCCAACAATTCATTATAGCCACGAGTGATTTTAAAAGTATTTTTTTCTTTCAGAAATTACATTTTGTGCAGGAACAGTTCTAAGCACGGGAAACACGCGCTACTTTACAGGCATACTATACACCCCCCTAGGTACGAAATTTAAAGGAATATTTCACTTTTATTGTTTCACTTTAAGCATTATTAAAATCACTGCTCCCGAAAAAACTGCTGTTTTTAAAACCTTTTTTTTTGCATTGATACATGTCCCCTGGGGCAGGACCCATGTCCCCAAACACTTTTTAGGACAATAACTTGCATGTTAGCCTTTAAAATTAGCACTTCTAGTTTTTAAACGTTCGAGTCCCATAGACTTTAACAGGGTTCTAAAGTTCACACGAACTTGCAGCGAACACCCCAAATTGTTCGCTGTACGGCGAACAGGCAATGTTCGAGTCGAACATGAGTTTGACTCGAACTCGAAGCTCATCCCTAGAAGGAAATCCTCAAAAACAGGAAAAAAAACACACGTACACAGTTTGGTTGTTACTGATTTTCGGTTTTCTTATCAGTTGCAATTTGTGGGAAGAAGATCACAGTAGATAAACATTTAAGACCTTGTGAGTGATGCGTGAGGTTTTTGCCTTAGGTTTCTTCGACAAGTGGGCAACAATATGACATAAAATTTCGCGAAAACATCAAAATGTCCAAAAATAAAATCATGTGAAAGGGCATAAAGTCCACATTTTTTGCCCACTTAGGAGATGATTGTACGTGAGATCGATGAGGAGACATCACTTTTCGAAACATGTAAAAGATCTTCTTTTTTTTATGTACGTTACTTGGCCAAAAAAAGTTGACATGCTACTGTGATAGGCAACCTTATCTGTTATGCCAACAAGAGCCAAGACTGGCATATGATGTGATTCTTGTGTTGTTTATCGCACGTCTTGGGTTGGCGATATCATGGTAGGTTTGATTGGCTTTTTTCGAAATGATGGACTTGTGAAATAAAGTCCTCAACCTGCACTCGGTGACTATTGAGCATTTGGACAAGAGTTGCAGGTTAGTTGGAACTCTTAGATTATCTAAGCTTTTCGTAATGGATGACCAGAAAAAGTTTTTGGGGGTTTTTTTGGTCTTGAAAAACAACTTTTTGGAAAAAAAAATTTTTTTTAGGCTTGCTTGAACCAAGCAATTTTTGGGGATAAAAGTCTACTCTCATTATCTTAAGACTTTAAGAAGAGACCAGAAAGAGCTTCTGTAGTCCTCCTGAGTTGTTGGTGAAAGGAATCTCATTGGATTCCCTTTGTCTAGAGGCCCCAGGATCCAAAACTTTCAGTGGATTTTTTTAAGGGTGTTGAAGATCTGTGTTGAGCAATTCGGATAGGTGCAAAGAATTAAATTAAGAATCAAGAATTCATATAAAAATATGTTGTTACTAAAGTCAGGCTTTGACATTTTAATATATAAACTAGTTAGATGCTAACGACTTTTTTGATGACTGTTTAGTCATCGTCATCATCATCATCGTCGTCATCGTCATCATCGTCGTCATCGTCATCATCATCGTCGTCATCATCGTCATCGTCGTCATCATCATCATCATCGTCGTCATCATCATCATCATCATCGTCGTCGTCATCGTCGTCATCATCTTCAGTGTTGACCTCACCCTCCAGCACATCTTCAATCCAGTCTTCCAGCTCGTCCACGGTAGGCAGGTCCTCTTCATCATCCATGTCCATCCAAACGCTGTCAGCCTGCAGGAGGAACAACAGATCTTGTTAGATTTCAAAGTGGTTTTCTCACCACAATTTTAAAGGTAAACTCAAGGCAGCGGGGGACGCTCATGGCAATATCAGCAATGTGCATCAGAGCAGGTCTAGCTGTGCCGATAGCATCTGTCTTGAGGGGGTGGACTGCGGCCTGGCTGGTCCAAGCCCAAATAGGGAGAGCACTAGAAGGATGGCGTGTCCCTACTATCTTTGCCCTACTGCAGGGGTGTAAAAATTCATTTACTTGTGGGCCACATCAGCTTTATGGTTGCCCTCAAAGGGCTGGTTGTATCAGCACCCCACCCCCCCTTACATCAGATGTCAAGAGCCCCCCAACGCCAACCATCAGAATCTAGCATCCCCCCACTATCCTTTACATCAGTGCACCCCCTTGCCTTTTGCTGCTACCAGGAGAGCTGGAAAAAGAAGTGCAGGATCTGGTGAAGTCCTGTCTTCTCTGCTGCTGACTGCTGAGACTAGGGTGACCACATGTCCCGGATTGCCCGGGACTGTCCCACATTTTGCAGTTCTGTCCTGGGTCCCAGGCACCTTCATTGCAGGACAATACAATGTCCTGGAATGAAACTGACACAGCCACCCTTGAGGTGGTGTTACTATGGATTCAGGTCCATGACCCCCCAAGACACGCAGACTCTGGGAACCCTATATATGCCATATTAGAAATAGTGACTGATTCATAACGTTGGGACACATACTGTTAGAAGATGCTGATGTCAACTCCAGTCACCTGTCTGTCTGTTATAATGTAAATGAGTCTAGGATAACTTCTAACAGTCTTTCACCCATTGTTGCTTGTGCTAATTAACCCTGAAATTGTATGAAGGAGTTCTGAGTTGATATGTATGATAATGTGTATTGTAGTTAGGGAGTCACATTGGCTGCCTTAAGGGATTAGTTAATTAGCTCATGTTAATTTATGTTTCTGTGTATTGTTAGAGTAATAAGAGCAGAAGGTAGGAACCTCCTCCTCTTTAACTGTATATAAGACTTGTTTTCTGGTTCTAATAAACAGATGTTTTGCCCTACACTGAGCTACAACTAGTGAATGGAAAAGCTAAGGGGTCTTGGATTGTGTGGTACCGGCGAGGGAGAGGGGGTATGTAGTCCTGGATTTTTTTGACTAACACAAAGAATATATATGACGAAGTCCACTTAGAGCGTTTCCCGATCTAGACTGGCCGAGCTGTCACAACAAAGTCTATGCGCACACACAGCTGAGGCTTTACTGTTAAATGGCACAGCTGTCTCTTCTTCAGATTATGGCCGGTCCCCAGCACGGCGCAGAGTCGCGACACATTACAAGGAAGACATGAGGCAGCGGGAGCGAGAGCTGTAATTATTCTCCGGTGAAAGGACACAATGAAGCTCTGGGATGAAAGGGCACCGAATGGAAAAGGATAATGGCAGGTACAACAAAGGAACATTGAGGAAGCTTTCATCAGGCACATGTAGGGGATAAAAAAAAAAAAAGGCCAAAAAATGTTCTGTCTCCAGGCAGATGAGGGACGAGAATGAAAGACTGATTAAAAGGCCAGACGGTAGGACTTGTGAGGTGGTGGGATGATTGTCATATCGGGGCACATGTCTAGGCCACATGATTACATCCGTGATTCATTATTAGACATCTGATTGATTAAAACGGAGGTTTGGAGGATACGAATGGATGGGTCACACTGGAGAAATGTGACACGTAGGACATGCCCCAGCAGTGATCATGAAAAGATCAGGAGAGGGGTGCCACATCACTCTGGTTGGGGTCAATGAAGATTGGTCATGGTGACCTCTTCCAGTAGACGTCGAAAATAATGATTCAACGGCGTTGGAATGTCTTCTTCAGGTGAACCTGTCATCGGATATATTCCTTTACGTTAAAGCCCAACTCTGGGAATTACAAGAAAATACGATCAGAAAAGACACCACATCCCAATATATCGAGAAGGGAGGGAAGAACAAATCAGGGGACTTTTTAGATGTCAATATAGAAAATGGATTACAATTAATAACATTTTATACATTTTATTATAACAATAAAAAATTATAATAAATTCCATATCATTTGTTAAATTCAAGGCAAATACAGACACTACCACTCTACAGGTTTCGCTTCAAAAGAGCTTCTTCAGGAGTAGCTTTTTGAAGCGAAACATGTCGAGTGGTAGTGTCTGTATATGCCTTGAATTTAACAAATTATATAATAAGGATTTTTTTTATAATTTTTTATTGTTATAATACAATTTCTAAAATGTTATCAATTCTAATCCATTTTCTATATTGACACCTAAAAAGTCCCCTGGTTCGTTCCTCCCTCCCTCCCTTCTCCTTGCAAGCATTAAATGCTTGTTAACTCTGAGGCCGCGTACACACGATGTGTCAAAACCGATGAAAACGGACTGAAGGTCCGTTTCATCGGTCCAAACCGATCGTGTGTGGGCCCTATCGGTCAGTTATCCTTCGGTCAAAAAAAAGAGAACTTGCTTTAAAATGTAACCAATGGACGCCTAACTGATATGTCAAAACCGATCGTTAGTGTGCAAAAGCATCGTTTAAAAAGCCGCGCATGCTCAGAATCAAGTCGACACGTGCTTGGAAGCATTGAACTTCGTTTTTTTCAGCACGTCGCTGTGTTTTACGCCACATTACTAGAAGTATCTTGGCGCATATTAATGGAGGTATCTTGGCGCTTAATGGGAGTATCTTGGTGCATATTAATGGTAGTATCGTGGCGCTTAATGGGAGTATCTTGGTCCATATTAATGGGAGTATCTTGGCCTATATTATTGGGAGTATCTTGGCGCATATTAATGGGAGTACCTTGGTGCATATTAATGGTAGTATCGTGGCGCTTAATGGGAGTATCTTGGTCCATATTAATGGGAGTGTCTTGGCCCATATTATTGGGAGTATCTTGGCCCATATTAATGGGAGTATCTTGGTGCATATTAATGGTAGTATCGTGGCACTTAATGGGAGTATCTTGGCCCATATAAATGGGAGTATCTTGGCCTATATTATTGGGAGTATCTTGGCCCATATTAATGGTAGTATTGTGGCACATATTAATGAGGGTATCTTGACGCTTAATGGGAGTACCTTGGCGCATATTAATGAAGTATCTTGGAGCTTAATGGGAGTATCTTGGCGCATATTAATGAGGGTACCTTGGCGCTTAATGGGAGTATCTTGGCGCATATTAATGGGAGTATCTTGGAGCTTAATGGGAGTATCTTGGTGAATATTAATGGGAGTATCTTGATGCACAGTGGAAGGGGCGGGTAGTAGTGGGGGGGGCCCTGGGACAACTTTTGCATCAGGGCCCACAAACTTCAAGCTACACCCCTGCTGTTAGCCTGTAATATGGCACCGTCATCTATTAAAATGAAAATGGCAGTTGGACTCTAGTCATCAGTGAAATCCATTTCCTACTTACATCAGTCACATTCACCACGCCGATATGAGGGCGAGACAGGTCGATGCCAAATTTCTCTTCCCAGTAGGGGATCAGCTGAAAAGGAGAGAAAAAAGACAAGGGGAGTTTATTAAAGGGTGCACAAATTTCATTCACGTTTCCCCCAGTTGGCATTCCCACAATCCTAGAGCATGCAAAGCCTGCCAAAAAATGTCGTCCAGCTATTGTCAACCGACTGCCACAGTTCTGTTGTCCCGCCTGTGGTTTAGCTAGAATGAAGCCTTTGTTGCCCCCACACCTCTGAGTCTCCGCAAATCTCCGGGAAAGAGATTGCAACTCAACAGCACTGCTGTCATTTTCAGGGTGCTAATTGTGTGGATTCATACGATGCTGTCTTCGGGTACCAAGTGATACGATAATGAACTGTGCTGACATGGATGAAATGGATTTTTAAGCACATTGGCCTAGATTCACAAAGCGATTACGCCTGTGTAAATGTTGTTAGACAGGAGTAATTTCGATTTACGAGCGTTTTTACGCTAGTCGAAATCCTCAAACCATGAAAAGACACCTGCGTGCTAAATTTCGACTTTATTACGTGTTAGTACGCCTTCAGATCTACGCTGCCTGAAAATTGCGGCCACTGGGCGGACTTCCTGTTGTTTTTCACCTTCATGGTATGCTAATGAGCTTTTGCCTGGAATCCACAAAATTTCGCTCTTCAAACGCAATCTCTTACGGCACCTTTAGTCATCTTTTTTTTCCGTTTCACTATACCAGCTTTTTGCTGGTCTAATATTAGACAGCCCATGTTAAGTATGGCCGTCGTTCCCGCGTCGAATTTCAACGTTTTTCGATTTCTTTTATTATTTTTAACGTAAGTCGTCCGGGAATAGGAATGTTCGTAAACGCCGCTACTCAAACAACGAATGACGTCACGACGTGATTTCGCGCAATGCACGGCGGGAAATTCCTGAACAGAGCATGCGCAGTTCGATCGTCGCGGGGACGCGCTTAATTTAAATGCTTCACGCCCCCTACTCACGTATTTCGATTGCGCGGCGGAAAAAAAATACGATACAATAGCGTACGCGCAAAAAAACTACCTGAATTCGGCGTAGAGTCTGGTGATAGACGGCAGCGTAGCGTATTTCGATTACGCAGCGGAAGATTACATCTATGTGAATCTGCCCCATTGTGTTTTATAACCTGTGATGGAAAAAGAAGCTTACAAAAATAGCCATATGTCCTAGTGCTGCCTGTCCAAAGCTCTGGGAGCTGTTTTTGTATCATCATAGACAAAGGTCCAGATATGCGCTGTGACAGTGCAACCCAAAAATGTATGTTTTTAGCAACCTAAAGCTGAATTACAGGTATGGGTTTATTTACTGCTTCTTATCTAAGCATACATTTTCCATACCTGTGGGACTCCTGTGGAAGTAGTGTCTTCCAGATCCCGTGCTGAACGGCAGGCTGCCCTGCTGCAAAGCTGGGTGGGGGGCACTTGCTTGGTATGGGTGCCATTCAAAGAACACCTTGGATTTTACTGAAATAATGTAAACCACTCTCTGATTAGATGAGATGGAGAGGCGGGGAAACAGACAATCTCCACCTTGTCTAATCAGGGAAATGCTTGTATTTATTGGTAAAAAATAAAGACATTCTCTGAATGGTGCCCACGCAAATAAGTTCACTATACAACAGGGCTGCTGCTCACCACAGGATCTGGAAGACAGTGAGAATCGTTGTAGTAGTGGCGGCTAATCCGCTTCTACAAGGATCCAGCAGGTTTGGAATATGTATACTGTACATTAATTGGTTCAAGCTGGACCAATGTAACTATGAAAGGAAAAAAAATCATCTCTAAGTTGAAAAAAGATCCCCCATAGCAGGGATAGGCAACCACAGCCCTCCAGCTGTGGTGAAACTACAAGTCCCATGAGACATTGCAAGACCCTGACAATCACAGGCATGACTGTGATTGACTCCTAGAGGCAGAGGCATGATGGGATTTGTAGTTTTTACCACAGCAGGAATGCCGAGGTTACCTGCCCCGGCTCCAATGTGTGTGGCCAATTTCAGGGGGTGACAAAAGCTTCCTCAGAGCTGGTATCTTGTAAGAACTGGATCCTAGAGCTGCAACCTGTGGGCTGGACCCTAATATTGTAGAGCCATTTAAATCCCAATGCATCCTTAAAGACCACCACAAACCATAAGTCTGCCTTCTTCATTAACGCTGAAGCATTCTCCCAATTTTACCAAAATTTGTAAAAAAAAAAAGAATTTAATTTTCCCTTGTCACTGGCCTAATGGTTTGGCTGAAGTATACTTGAATTGATCCAACCTGGACCAATGAAACCCAATAAAAAAAAAAATCGGATTAAAGTTTAAAAAAAAACATCCACTATTGTGTGTGGTCAATTTTGGAGATCACAAAAGCTTCCTCAGGCCTGCTATATTGTATGGACTGGTTCCTAGAGCTGCAAACTGTGGTCTGGATCCTAATATTGTGGAGCCATTTAAATCCCATTGCACCCTTAGAAACCACCACAAACCACAATTCTGCCAAATTTTACCAAAATTTGGCCAAAATAAGAACTCTCAATTTCAATTAACCCCCTGTCACTGCACTAATGATTTGGCTGAAGTATACTTGAATTGATTCAAGTTGGACCAATGCAACCAAATAAAATAAAAAATCAGCTTAAAGCTTAAAAAAAAGATTCATTATTGTGTGTGGCCAATTTCGGGGGGGGGGGGGGGGTCACGAAAGCTTCCTCAGGGCAGGTATATTGTATACACTGGTTCCTAGAGCTGCAAACTGTGGGCTGGACTCTCATATTGTGGAGCCATTTAAATCCCATTGCGCCCTTAAAGACCACCACAAACCATAATTCTGCCTTCTTAATTAACGCTGAAGCACTCTCACAATTTTAACAAAATTTGGGGAAAATAAGAACTCTCAGTTTCAATTACCCCCTGTCACTGGCCTAATGGTTTGGTTGAAGTATACTTGAATTGATCCAAGCTGGACCAATGCAACCAAATAAAATAAAAAATCAGCTTAAAGCTTAAAAAAAGATCCACTATTGTGTGTTGGGAATTTCGGGGGGATAACAAAAGCTTCCTCAGAGCTGCTATATTGTATAGACTGGCTCTTAGAGCTGCAACCTGTGGGCTGGACCCTAATATTGTAGAGTCATTTAAATCCCAATGCATCCTTAAAGACCACCACAAACCATAAGTCTGCCTTCTTCATTAATGCTGAAGCACTCTCCCAATTTTACCAAAATTTGTAAAAGAAAACAAATTTCATTTACCCTTGTCACTGGCCTAATGGTTTGGTTGAAGTATACTTGAATTGATCCAAGCTGGACCAATGTAACCCAATAAAATAAAAAATCGGATTTAAGTTTACAAAAAACATCCACTATTGTGTGTGGTCAATTTTGGAGATCACAAAAGCTTCCTCAGGCCTGCTATATTGTATGGACTGGTTCCTAGAGCTTCAAACTGTGGGCTTGATCCTAATATTGTGGAGCCATTTAAATCCCATTGCACCCTTAGAAACCACCACAAACCATAATTCTGCCAAATTTTACCAAAATTTGGGCAAAATAAGAACTCTTAATTTCAATTAACCCCCTGTCACTGCACTAATGATTTGGCTGAAGTATACTTGAATTGATTCAAGTTGGACCAATGCAACCAAATAAAATAAAAAATCAGCTTAAAGCTTAAAAAAAAGATTCATTATTGTGTGTGGCCAGGGGGGGGGGGGGGATCACAAAAGCTTCCTCAGGGCAGGTATATTGTATACACTGGTTCCTAGAGCTGCAAACTGTGGGCTGGACCCTAATATTGTGGAGTCATTTAAATCCCATTGCACCCTTAAAGACCACCACAAACCACAATTTTGCCTTTTTAATTAACGCTGAAGCACTCTCACAATTTTACCAAAATGTGTGGAAAATAAGAACTCTCAATTTTAATTACCCCCTGTCACTGGCCTAATGGTTTGGTTGAAGTATACTTGAATTGATCCAAGCTGGACCAATGTAACCAAAAAATGAAAATAAATCAGCTCTAAGTTTAAAAAAAAGATCCACTATTGTGTGTGGCCAATTTCGGGGATCACAAAAGCTTCCTCAGGGCTGGTATATTGTATGCACTGGTTCCTAGAGCTGCAAGCTGTGGGCTGGACCCTTATATTGTGGAGCCATTGTGGTTTGTGGTAAAATCCCATTGCACCCTTAAAGACCACCACAAACCATAATTCTACCTTCTTAATTAACACTGAAGCACTCTCCCAATTTTACCAAAATGTGTGGAAAATAAGAACTCTCAATTTCAATTACCCCCTGTCACTGGCCTAATGGTTTGGTTGAAGTATACTTGAATTGATCCAAGCTGGACCAATGCAACCAAATAAAATAAAAAATCAGCTTAAAGCTTAAAAAAAGATCCACTATTGTGTGTGGGGAATTTCGGGGGGATAACAAAAGCTTCCTCAGAGCTGCTATATTGTATAGACTGGTTCTTAGAGCTGCAACCTGTGGGCTGGACCCTAATATTGTAGAGTCATTTAAATCCCAATGCATCCTTAAAGACCACCACAAACCATAAGTCTGCCTTCTTCATTAACGCTGAAGCACTCTCCCAATTTTATCAAAATTTGTAAAAGAAAACAAATTTCATTTACCCTTGTCACTGGCCTAATGGTTTGGTTGAAGTATACTTGAATTGATCCAAGCTGGACCAATGTAACGAAATAAAATAAAAAATCGGATTTAAGTTTACAAAAAACATCCACTATTGTGTGTGGTCAATTTTGGAGATCACAAAAGCTTCCTCAGGCCTGCTATATTGTATGGACTGGTTCCTAGAGCTGCAAACTGTGGGCTTGATCCTAATATTGTGGAGCCATTTAAATCCCATTGCACCCTTAGAAACCACCACAAACCATAATTCTGCCAAATTTTACCAAAATTTGGGGAAAATAAGTACTCTCGATTTCAATTATCCCTTGTCACTGCACTAATGGTTTGCCTGACGTATACTTGAATCGATTCAAGCTGGACCAATGCAACCAAATAAAATAAAAAATCAGCTTAAAGCTTAAGAAAAAGATCCATTATTGTGTGTGGCCAGGGGGGGGGGCCACCACAAACCATAATTCTGCCTTTTTAATGAACGCTGAAGCACTCTCCCAATTTTACCAAAATGTGTGGAAAATAAGAACTCTCAATTTCAATTACCCCCTGTCACTGGCCTAATGGTTTGGTTGAAGTATACTTGAATTGATCCAAGCTGGACCAATGCAACCAAATACAATAAAAAATCAGCTTAAAGCTTAAAAATAAGATCCACTATTGTGTGTGGGGAATTTCAGGGGGATAACAAAAGCTTCCTCAGAGCTGCTATATTGTATGGACTGGTTCTTAGAGCTGCAAGCTGTGGGCTGGACCCTAATATTGTAGAGCCATTTAAATCACAATGCATCCTTAAAGACCACCACAAACCATAATTCTACTATCTTAATTAACACTGAAGCACTCTCCCAATTTTATTTGAGGAAATAAGAATTCTTAATTTCAATTATTCCCTGTCACTGGCCTAATGGTTTGGTTGAAGTATACTTGAATTGATCCAAGCTGTACCAGTGCAACCAAATAAAAAAACAAAAAAAAAACAGTGTTAAGTTTAAAAAAAGATCACATTTTCCCAAAATTTGTGGAAAATAAGAACTGGTTCCTAGAGCTGCAAAATGTGAGCTGGACTTTAATATTGTGGAGCCATTAGAAACCAATGGAGTTCGTTATTAACTCTTAAGCACTCTCCCAATTTTGCCAAAATGTTGGGAAGATAAAAACTCCCAATTCCAATTATCCCTCCAGTCACTGGCCCAATGAATTAACCGTTTTCTCGAATAGCCTCATAAATAATGGTCCAGTTGGATCCTAAATGTTGAATGACAATAAGTAGTGCTTAAATACACACTAGTCGGAACAGATAGCGAGATCTGATAATGTTTAACCACTTCAGTACCGTGGGTGTTTTTCAGATTTGGTGTTTACAAGACTATAACTGTTTTTTTTTTTTTTGCTAGAAAATTACTTAAAACCCACAAACGTTATATATTTTTTTTCTAACACCCTAGAGAATAAAATGGCGGTCATTGCAATACTTTTTGTCACACTATATTTGCGCAGCGGTCCTAAAAGCGCACTTTTTTTGGAAAAAATACACTTTTTTTGAATTAAAAAATAAGACAGCAATAAATTTGGCCCAATTTTTTTATATATTGTGAAAGATAATGTTACGCTGAGTAAAATAATACCCAACATGTCACGCTTACAAATTGCGCCCGCTCGTGGCATGGCGTCAAACTTTTAACAATCTCGATAGGCAACGTTTAAAAAATTCTATAGGTTGCATTTTTTGAGTTGCAGAGGAGGTCTAGGGCTATAATTATTGCACTCGCTCTAACAATCGCGGCGATACCTCACTTGAGTGGTTTGAACACTGTTTTCATATGCAGGCGCTACTCGCGTATGCGTTCGATTCTGCACGCGAGCTCGTCGGGACAGGGCGCTTTAAAAAAAAAAATGTTCTTATTTATTTTTATTTATTTTATTATTTTTTACACTGGAAAAAATAAAATTATCACTTTTATTCCTATTACAAGGAATGTAAACATCCCTTGTAAAAGAAAAAAGCATGACAGGTCCTCTTAAATATGAGATCTGGGGTCAAAAAGACCTCAGATCTCATATTTAGACTAAAATGCAAAAAAAAATAAAAAAATTCAAACTGTCATTTTTTCAAATGACAAAAAAAAAATGTTTCTTTAAGACGCTGGGTGGGACTGACGTTTTGACATCACTTCCGCCCAGCAGAGCTATGGGGACGGATGAGGGACATTTTTCCCTCACTCGCATCCCTACACAGCAGACGAATGGACCCGATCGCCTCCACCGCTACCGACGGCTCCGGTAAGCGGCGGAGGGCGCGGGAGAGCGGCGGGAGGGGGGGCCCTCTCCCACCGCCGATAACGGCGATCTCGCGGCGAATGCGCCGCGGAGACCGCCGTTATCTTTTACAGGACCGCTCACACTAAAGATGGATATCTCGGTTGTGGAAGCAGCTGCTGCCGTTACCGAGATATCCATCTTTAAAGTGTGGACGTATATATGCGTATAGCGGTCGGGAAGTGGTTAAATGCTAAATTTACCATCGTCAAAAGAAATTTATAAATTGTATTGCCTGTTTTCTGAGATTCCTATATTGGGTCAACTTTAAATTGCTATACATTTGTACATGTTACTTTTTTTTATTTCACTGATAACATTAGCTCTTTGGGGGCTGGTAATAGGCATTCAGGTGAACAGTTCTACAAAGCACAACATTTTATTTTTTGGGTGTCCACCCAAATATCAAAATGTTGTGCAATATTTAAGTGGTATATACAACAATTTTGCATTTTTACCAGTGGGAAGTCCTCTGGGTCGATCCAGATAATGCTAAGGTCGGGGTTATCGGTATTGTCCTCTGCAACATCCTTGATGATCTCCAAAAACTCATAACCATCTGTTTAAAAAAAAAAAAAAGTTAGACAACAACATCTTTTAAAGGTTTAAAATATAGAAACTTAAATTGTATTTCAAGATTTTTTTTTCCATTTTTAAAAGGGTAAGGAAGCCTTAGAAAATCTTTGAGATTTTCTACAGTTTTGTGTATGGTATGTTCCCTGGTTGTGAAGACTTTCCTTTTGGAGGAACAACAGAAAGAGTATGAAATGTCTTTAAAGTGAGAGGAAGCGGATCCAAAGCAGGTGAAAAGGAGCTCAGAAGTAGGTGTGAATAAAGTCAAAAGGAGCTCAGAACCAAGTCATGATCAGGTCACAAGGAACTCAGAACTAGATCATCAGATCAGAAGGTGGTCTAAAGCAAGTCACAAGCAAGTCGGAAGGGGGGCACAGGTCAGTAGGAGCTTAGGAGGATGTCAGAAGCAAGTCAGGAAGTAGTCAGAAGAAGGTCAGAAGCAGCTCAAGAAGATGTAAGAAGCAGGTTAGAAGGTAGTTAGAAGACAGTCATGGGTCAGAAAAAGGAGGTGAGAAGCAGGACAGAAGGAACTCAAAGGGCTTTCAAGTAAGAAGGTCGTTAGAAGAAGTTCATGGGTCAAAAAGAAGGAGGTAAGAAGAAGGACGGAAGAAGCTTGGGAGGATGTCAGAAGCAGACCAGAAGATAGTCAGAAGAATGTTGCAGGTCAGAAGGAGGTAAGAGGCACAGACACAGGGAGCATCCTGTGATTAAAGGGCCAGGCAGCCTCAAAGGAACTTTAGAGTGGCCTACGAGGAGATAGTCTCTGGATTTATTTGTGGGGAGGACCAGATGCCAGCCAAGGTATTTACACCATAGCCTCCAGACTGGGTGATCCTATATGCTGATTTGACCTCATCTAACAGGGGGTCCTACGAATCTGGTAAGAGTTTATACTTACCCCCCCCCCCCCCCCTGTGTGTGACCTTGAGAAACCCCCCTTCTCTGTGAACAACCTCATCTTGAAACGGTGGTGGACTCTTTTCATACTCTTCATTTTTCCATCTTTATTTGCGTGGATGACTTTGGAATTGGATTAATTTCTTCTCACATTCTTCTGAACTGCTGACCTATACCCCCACTTTTTTTGATACGAGGTGTATCACTATATAGGAACGTTTATCAGATGTGGTGGTTTATGTTCTTATTCACTTGATTTGTTTATTTATTATCTATTGATTCACAGGATATAATTTATTTGTATTCACACATTATTTACTGTAATTTAGCGCAACTCTTTACTTTTGTATTTATTTGTCCTGTTGACATGTATATCACATGTTTTTTAAGTGTTGCAGCTTAGTTATTGATTTAACACTTATTGTTCATTCACGTTTTATTTTCTATTCAGTTTATCATCAATTTTCTCTTTAGCGCAATATTTACTCTTTGTTTATTAGAAGGTAATTAAAAGAAGGTCATGGGTCAGAAATAAGGAGCTAAGAAGCAGGTCAGTAGAAATTTGGGAGGATATCAGAAGCAGGTCAGAAGGTAATCAGAAGGTTTCAGGTCAGAAGAAGGTAAGAAGCAGGTCAGAAGGAACTCAGAGGGCTTTTAGAAGCAGGTTAGAAGGTATTTAGGAGAAGTTCATGGGTCAGAAAGAAGGAGGTAAGAAGCAGATGAGAAGAAGCTTGGAATGATGTCAGAAGCAAATCAGAAGGTAGTTAGAAGAAGGTTTCAGGTTTAGAAGGAACTCAAAGGGCTCTCAGAAGAAGGACAAAAGATAGAAGAAGGCCATGGGTCAAAAAGATCTAAGATGAAGTACCGGTACATCATAAGAAGCTCAAGTGACCATCAGAAGCAGGTTGGTAGGTAGTTAGAAAAAAGTCATGGGTCAGGAAAAAGGAGGTAAGAAGCAGGTCAGTAGAAATTTGGAAGGTTGTCAGAAGCAGGTTAGAAGGTAATCAAAAGTTTTCAGGTCAGAAGAAGGTAAGAAGCAGGTCAGAAGGTATATAGGAGAAGTTCATGGGTCAGAAAGAAGGAGGTAATAAGCAGGTGAGAAGAAGCTTGGAAGACGCAAATCAGAAGGTAGTTAGATGAAGGTTTCCGGTCAGAAGAAACTCAAGGGGCTCTCAGAAGAAGGTCAGAAGATAGAAGAAGGTCATGGGTCAAAAAGATCTAGGATAAAGTACATCATAAGGAGCTCATGGGACCATCAGAAGCAGGTCAGTAGGTAGTTGGGTCAGAAAGAAGGAGATAAGAAGCAATGTAAGGATGTCAGAAGCAGGCCAGTAGGTAGTTGGATCAGAAAGAAGGAGATAAGAAGCAATGGAAGGATGTCAGAAGCAGGTCAGTAGGTAGTTGGGTCAGAAAGAAGGAGGTAAGAAACAATGGAAGGATTTAAGAAGCAGGTCAGTAGGTAGTTGGGTCAGAAAGATGGAGATAAGAAGCAATGGAAGGATGTCAGAAGCAGGCCAGTAGGTAGTTGGGTCAGAAAGAAGGAGGTAAGAAGCAATGGAAGGATGTCAGAAGCAGGCCAGTAGGTAGTTGGGTCAGAAAGAAGGAGGTAAGAAGCAATGGAAGGATGTCAGAAGCAGGTCAGTAGGTAGTTGGGTCAGAAAGAAGGAGATAAGAAGCAATGGAAGGATGTCAGAAGCAGGCCAGTAGGTAGTTGGGTCAGAAAGAAGGAGATAAGAAGCAATGGAAGGATGTCAGAAGCAGGTCAGTAGGTAGTTGGGTCAGAAAGAAGGAGGTAAGAAGCAATGGAAGGATGTCAGAAGCAGGTCAGTAGGTAGTTGGGTCAGAAATAAGGAGATAAGAAGCAATGGAAGGATGTCAGAAGCAGGTCAGTAGGTAGTTGGGTCAGAAAGAAGGAGATAAGAAGCAATGGAAGGATGTCAGAAGCAGGCCAGTAGGTAGTTGGGTCAGAAAGAAGGAGATAAGAAGCAATGGAAGGATGTCAGAAGCAGGCCAGTAGGTAGTTGGGTCAGAAAGAAGGAGATAAGAAGCAATGGAAGGATGTCAGAAGCAGGTCAGTAGGTAGTTGGGTCAGAAAGGAGATAAGAAGCAATGGAAGGATGTCAGAAGCAGGTCAGTAGGTAGTTGGGTCAAAAAGAAAGAGGTAAGAAGCAATGGAAGGATGTCAGAAGCAGGTCAGTAGGTAGTTGGGTCAGAAAGGAGATAAGAAGCAATGGAAGGATGTCAGAAGCAGGTCAGTAGGTAGTTGGGTCAGAAAGAAAGAGGTAAGAAGCAATGGAAGGATGTCAGAAGCAGGTCAGTAGGTAGTTGGGTCAGAAAGAAGGAGATACGAAGCAATGGAAGGATGTCAGAAGCAGGTCAGTAGGTAGTTGGGTCAGAAAGGAAATAAGAAGCAATGGAAGGATATCAGAAGCAGGTCAGTAGGTAGTTGGGTCAGAAAGAAAGAGGTAAGAAGCAATGTAAGGATGTCAGAAGCAGGTCAGTAGGTAGTTGGGTCAGAAAGAAGGAGGTAAGAAGCAATGGAAGGATTTAAGAAGCAGGTCAGTAGGTAGTTGGGTCAGAAAGAAGGAGATAAGCAATGGAAGGATGTCAGAAGCAGGCCAGTAGGTAGTTGGGTCAGAAAGAAGGAGATAAGAAGCAATGGAAGGATGTCAGAAGCAGGCCAGTAGGTAGTTGGGTCAGAAAGAAGGAGATAAGAAGCAATGGAAGGATGTCAGAAGCAGGTCAGTAGGTAGTTGGGTCAGAAAGAAGGAGATAAGAAGCAATGGAAGGATGTCAGAAGCAGGCCAGTAGGTAGTTGGGTCAGAAAGGAGGTAAGAAGCAATGGAAGGATGTCAGAAGCAGGTCAGTAGGTAGTTGGGTCAGAAAGAAGGAGGTAAGAAGCAATGGAAGGATGTCAGAAGCAGGCCAGTAGGTAGTTGGGTCAGAAAGAAGGAGATAAGAAGCAATGGAAGGATGTCAGAAGCAGGCCAGTAGGTAGTTGGGTCAGAAAGAAGGAGATAAGAAGCAATGGAAGGATGTCAGAAGCAGGCCAGTAGGTAGTTGGGTCAGAAAGAAGGAGATAAGAAGCAATGGAAGGATGTCAGAAGCAGGCCAGTAGGTAGTTGGGTCAGAAAGAAGGAGATAAGAAGCAATGGAAGGATGTCAGAAGCAGGTCAGTAGGTAGTTGGGTCAGAAAGAAGGAGATAAGAAGCAATGGAAGGATGTCAGAAGCAGGTCAGTAGGTAGTTGGGTCAGAAAGGAGATAAGAAGCAATGGAAGGATGTCAGAAGCAGGTCAGTAGGTAGTTGGGTCAGAAAGAAAGAGGTAAGAAGCAATGGAAGGATGTCAGAAGCAGGTCAGTAGGTAGTTGGGTCAGAAAGAAGGAGATAAGAAGCAATGGAAGGATGTCAGAAGCAGGTCAGTAGGTCAGAAAGAAGGAGTACGAAGCAATGGGTCAGAAGCAGGCCAGAAGTTGGGTCAGAAAGAGGTAAGAAGCAATGGAAGGATGTCAGAAGCAGGTCAGTAGGTAGTTGGGTCAGAAAGAAGGAGATAAGAAGCAATGGAAGGATGTCAGAAGCAGGCCAGTAGGTAGTTGGGTCAGAAAGAAGGAGATAAGAAGCAATGGAAGGATGTCAGAAGCAGGTCAGTAGGTAGTTGGGTCAGAAAGAAGGAGATAAGAAGCAATGGAAGGATGTCAGAAGCAGGCCAGTAGGTAGTTGGGTCAGAAAGGAGGTAAGAAGCAATGGAAGGATGTCAGAAGCAGGTCAGTAGGTAGTTGGGTCAGAAAGAAGGAGATAAGAAGCAATGGAAGGATGTCAGAAGCAGGTCAGTAGGTAGTTGGGTCAGAAAGAAGGAGGTAAGAAGCAATGGAAGGATGTCAGAAGCAGGTCAGTAGGTAGTTGGGTCAGAAAGAAGGAGATAAGAAGCAATGGAAGGATGTCAGAAGCAGGCCAGTAGGTAGTTGGGTCAGAAAGAAGGAGATAAGAAGCAATGGAAGGATGTCAGAAGCAGGCCAGTAGGTAGTTGGGTCAGAAAGAAGGAGATAAGAAGCAATGGAAGGATGTCAGAAGCAGGTCAGTAGGTAGTTGGGTCAGAAAGAAGGAGTAAGAAGCAATGGAAGGATGTCAGAAGCAGGTCAGTAGGTAGTTGGGTCAGAAAGAAGGAGATAAGAAGCAATGGAAGGATGTCAGAAGCAGGTCAGTAGGTAGTTGGGTGTCAGAAGGATGTCAGGTCAGTCAGGTAGTTGGGTCAGAAAGAAGGAGATAAGAAGCAATGGAAGGATGTCAGAAGCAGGCCAGTAGGTAGTTGGGTCAGAAAGAAGGAGATAAGAAGCAATGGAAGGATGTCAGAAGCAGGCCAGTAGGTAGTTGGGTCAGAAAGAAGGAGATAAGAAGCAATGGAAGGATGTCAGAAGCAGGTCAGTAGGTAGTTGGGTCAGAAAGAAGGAGATAAGAAGCAATGGAAGGATGTCAGAAGCAGGTCAGTAGGTAGTTGGGTCAGAAAGAAGGAGATAAGAAGCAATGGAAGGATGTCAGAAGCAGGCCAGTAGGTAGTTGGGTCAGAAAGAAGGAGATAAGAAGCAATGGAAGGATGTCAGAAGCAGGCCAGTAGGTAGTTGGGTCAGAAAGAAGGAGATAAGAAGCAAT
Organism: Rana kukunoris; assembly: GCA_029574335.1. Classification (NCBI taxonomy): domain Eukaryota; kingdom Metazoa; phylum Chordata; class Amphibia; order Anura; family Ranidae; genus Rana; species Rana kukunoris. The sequence goes on along the minus strand of CM056059.1, from coordinate 7,386,759 downwards.
GGAAGGATGTCAGAAGCAGGTCAGTAGGTAGTTGGGTCAGAAAGAAGGAGATAAGAAGCAATGGAAGGATGTCAGAAGCAGGCCAGTAGGTAGTTGGGTCAGAAAGGAGATAAGAAGCAATGGAAGGATGTCAGAAGCATGTCAGTAGGTAGTTGGGTCAGAAAGAAAGAGGTAAGAAGCAATGGAAGGATGTCAGAAGCAGGTCAGTAGGTAGTTGGGTCAGAAAGAAGGAGATAAGAAGCAATGGAAGGATGTCAGAAGCATGTCAGTAGGTAGTTGGGTCAGAAAGAAAGAGGTAAGAAGCAATGGAAGGATGTCAGAAGCAGGTCAGTAGGTAGTTGGGTCAGAAAGAAGGAGATACGAAGCAATGGAAGGATGTCAGAAGCAGGTCAGTAGGTAGTTGGGTCAGAAAGAAGGAGATAAGAAGCAATGGAAGGATGTCAGAAGCAGGCCAGTAGGTAGTTGGGTCAGAAAGAAGGAGATAAGAAGCAATGGAAGGATGTCAGAAGCAGGCCAGTAGGTAGTTGGGTCAGAAAGAAGGAGATAAGAAGCAATGGAAGGATGTCAGAAGCAGGCCAGTAGGTAGTTGGGTCAGAAAGGAGGTAAGAAGCAATGGAAGGATGTCAGAAGCAGGTCAGTAGGTAGTTGGGTCAGAAAGAAGGAGATAAGAAGCAATGGAAGGATGTCAGAAGCAGGCCAGTAGGTAGTTGGGTCAGAAAGAAGGAGGTAAGAAGCAATGGAAGGATGTCAGAAGCAGGCCAGTAGGTAGTTGGGTCAGAAAGAAGGAGGTAAGAAGCAATGGAAGGATGTCAGAAGCAGGTCAGTAGGTAGTTGGGTCAGAAAGAAGGAGATAAGAAGCAATGGAAGGATGTCGGAAGCAGGCCAGTAGGTAGTTGGGTCAGAAAGAAGGAGATAAGAAGCAATGGAAGTATGTCAGAAGCAGGTCAGTAGGTAGTTGGGTCAGAAAGAAGGAGGTAAGAAGCAATGGAAGGATGTCAGAAGCAGGTCAGTAGGTAGTTGGGTTAGAAAGAAGGAGATAAGAAGCAATGGAAGGATGTCAGAAGCAGGTCAGTAGGTAGTTGGGTCAGAAAGAAGGAGATAAGAAGCAATGAAAGGATGTCAGAAGCAGGCCAGTAGGTAGTTGGGTCAGAAAGAAGGAGATAAGAAGCAATGGAAGGATGTCAGAAGCAGGCCAGTAGGTAGTTGGGTCAGAAAGAAGGAGATAAGAAGCAATGGAAGGATGTCAGAAGCAGGCCAGTAGGTAGTTGGGTCAGAAAGAAGGAGATAAGAAGCAATGGAAGGATGTCAGAAGCAGGTCAGTAGGTATTTGGGTCAGAAAGGAGATAAGAAGCAATGGAAGGATGTCAGAAGCAGGTCAGTAGGTAGTTGGGTCAGAAAGAAAGAGGTAAGAAGCAATGGAAGGATGTCAGAAGCAGGTCAGTAGGTAGTTGGGTCAGAAAGGAGATAAGAAGCAATGGAAGGATGTCAGAAGCATGTCAGTAGGTAGTTGGGTCAGAAAGAAAGAGGTAAGAAGCAATGGAAGGATGTCAGAAGCAGGCCAGTAGGTAGTTGGGTCAGAAAGAAGGAGATAAGAAGCAATGGAAGGATGTCAGAAGCAGGTCAGTAGGTAGTTGGGTCAGAAAGGAGATAAGAAGCAATGGAAGTATGTCAGAAGCAGGTCAGTAGGTAGTTGGGTCAGAAAGAAAGAGGTAAGAAGCAATGTAAGGATGTCAGAAGCAGGTCAGTAGGTAGTTGGGTCAGAAAGAAGGAGGTAAGAAGCAATGGAAGGATTTAAGAAGCAGGTCAGTAGGTAGTTGGGTCAGAAAGAAGGAGATAAGCAATGGAAGGATGTCAGAAGCAGGCCAGTAGGTAGTTGGGTCAGAAAGAAGGAGATAAGAAGCAATGGAAGGATGTCAGAAGCAGGCCAGTAGGTAGTTGGGTCAGAAAGAAGGAGATAAGAAGCAATGTAAGGATGTCAGAAGCAGGTCAGTAGGTAGTTGGGTCAGAAAGAAGGAGATAAGAAGCAATGGAAGGATGTCAGAAGCAGGGCAGTAGGTAGTTGGGTCAGAAAGAAGGAGATAAGAAGCAATGGAAGGATGTCAGAAGCAGGCCAGTAGGTAGTTGGGTCAGAAAGGAGGTAAGAAGCAATGGAAGGATGTCAGAAGCAGGTCAGTAGGTAGTTGGGTCAGAAAGAAGGAGGTAAGAAGCAATGGAAGGATGTCAGAAGCAGGCCAGTAGGTAGTTGGGTCAGAAAGAAGGAGATAAGAAGCAATGGAAGGATGTCAGAAGCAGGTCAGTAGGTAGTTGGGTCAGAAAGAAGGAGATAAGAAGCAATGGAAGGATGTCAGAAGCAGGCCAGTAGGTAGTTGGGTCAGAAAGGAGATAAGAAGCAATGGAAGGATGTCAGAAGCAGGTCAGTAGGTAGTTGGGTCAGAAAGGAGATAAGAAGCAATGGAAGGATGTCAGAAGCAGGCCAGTAGGTAGTTGGGTCAGAAAGAAGGAGGTAAGAATCAATGGAAGGATGTCAGAAGCAGGTCGGTAGGTAGTTGGGTCAGAAAGAAGGAGATAAGAAGCAATGGAAGGATGTCAGAAGCAGGCCAGTAGGTAGTTGGGTCAGAAAGAAGGAGATAAGAAGCAATGGAAGGATGTCAGAAGCAGGTCAGTAGGTAGTTGGGTCAGAAAGAAGGAGATAAGAAGCAATGGAAGGATGTCAGAAGCAGGCCAGTAGGTAGTTGGGTCAGAAAGAAGGAGGTAAGAAGCAATAGAAGGATGTCAGAAGCAGGCCAGTAGGTAGTTGGGTCAGAAAGAAGGAGGTAAGAAGCAATGGAAGGATGTCAGAAGCAGACCAGTAGGTAGTTGGGTCAGAAAGAAGGAGATAAGAAGCAATGGAAGGATGTCAGAAGCAGGTCAGTAGGTAGTTGGGTCAGAAAGAAGGAGGTAAGAAGCAATGGAAGGATGTCAGAAGCAGGCCAGTAGGTAGTTGGGTCAGAAAGAAGGAGGTAAGAAGCAATGGAAGGATGTCAGAAGCAGGTCAGTAGGTAGTTGGGTCAGAAAGAAGGAGGTAAGAATCAATGGAAGGATGTCAGAAGCAGGCCAGTAGGTAGTTGGGTCAGAAAGAAGGAGGTAAGAAGCAATGGAAGGATGTCAGAAGCAGGCCAGTAGGTAGTTGGGTCAGAAAGAAGGAGATAAGAAGCAATGGAAGGATGTCAGAAGCAGGCCAGTAGGTAGTTGGGTCAGAAAGAAGGAGGTAAGAAGCAATGGAAGGATGTCAGAAGCAGGCCAGTAGGTAGTTGGGTCAGAAAGAAGGAGGTAAGAATCAATGGAAGGATGTCAGAAGCAGGCCAGTAGGTAGTTGGGTCAGAAAGAAGGAGATAAGAAGCAATGGAAGGATGTCAGAAGCAGGCCAGTAGGTAGTTGGGTCAGAAAGAAGGAGGTAAGAATCAATGGAAGGATGTCAGAAGCAGGCCAGTAGGTAGTTGGGTCAGAAAGAAGGAGATAAGAAGCAATGGAAGGATGTCAGAAGCAGGTCAGTAGGTAGTTGGGTCAGAAAGAAGGAGGTAAGAAGCAATGGAAGGATGTCAGAAGCAGGCCAGTAGGTAGTTGGGTCAGAAAGAAGGAGGTAAGAAGCAATAGAAGGATGTCAGAAGCAGGCCAGTAGGTAGTTGGGTCAGAAAGAAGGAGGTAATAAGCAATGGAAGGATGTCAGAAGCAGGCCAGTAGGTAGTTGGGTCAGAAAGAAGGAGATAAGAAGCAATGGAAGGATGTCAGAAGCAGGCCAGTAGGTAGTTGGGTCAGAAAGAAGGAGGTAAGAAGCAACGGAAGGATGTCAGAAGCAGGCCAGTAGGTAGTTGGGTCAGAAAGAAGGAGGTAAGAAGCAATGGAAGGATGTCAGAAGCAGGTCAGTAGGTAGTTGGGTCAGAAAGAAGGAGGTAAGAAGCAACGGAAGGATGTCAGAAGCAGGTCAGTAGGTAGTTGGGTCAGAAAGAAGGAGGTAAGAAGCAATGGAAGGATGTCAGAAGCAGGCCAGTAGGTAGTTGGGTCAGAAAGAAGGAGGTAAGAAGCAATGGAAGGATGTCAGAAGCAGGTCAGTAGGTAGTTGGGTCAGAAAGAAGGAGATAACAAGCAATGGAAGGATGTCAGAAGCAGGTCAGTAGGTAGTTGGGTCAGAAAGAAGGAGATAAGAAGCAATGGAAGGATGTCAGAAGCAGGTCAGTAGGTAGTTGGGTCAGAAAGAAGGAGATAAGAAGCAATGGAAGGATGTCAGAAGCAGGCCAGTAGGTAGTTGGGTCAGAAAGAAGGAGGTAAGAAGCAATAGAAGGATGTCAGAAGCAGGCCAGTAGGTAGTTGGGTCAGAAAGAAGGAGGTAAGAAGCAATGGAAGGATGTCAGAAGCAGACCAGTAGGTAGTTGGGTCAGAAAGAAGGAGATAAGAAGCAATGGAAGGATGTCAGAAGCAGGTCAGTAGGTAGTTGGGTCAGAAAGAAGGAGGTAAGAAGCAATGGAAGGATGTCAGAAGCAGGCCAGTAGGTAGTTGGGTCAGAAAGAAGGAGGTAAGAAGCAATGGAAGGATGTCAGAAGCAGGTCAGTAGGTAGTTGGGTCAGAAAGAAGGAGGTAAGAATCAATGGAAGGATGTCAGAAGCAGGCCAGTAGGTAGTTGGGTCAGAAAGAAGGAGGTAAGAAGCAATGGAAGGATGTCAGAAGCAGGCCAGTAGGTAGTTGGGTCAGAAAGAAGGAGATAAGAAGCAATGGAAGGATGTCAGAAGCAGGCCAGTAGGTAGTTGGGTCAGAAAGAAGGAGGTAAGAAGCAATGGAAGGATGTCAGAAGCAGGCCAGTAGGTAGTTGGGTCAGAAAGAAGGAGGTAAGAAGCAATGGAAGGATGTCAGAAGCAGGCCAGTAGGTAGTTGGGTCAGAAAGAAGGAGATAAGAAGCAATGGAAGGATGTCAGAAGCAGGCCAGTAGGTAGTTGGGTCAGAAAGAAGGAGGTAAGAATCAATGGAAGGATGTCAGAAGCAGGCCAGTAGGTAGTTGGGTCAGAAAGAAGGAGATAAGAAGCAATGGAAGGATGTCAGAAGCAGGTCAGTAGGTAGTTGGGTCAGAAAGAAGGAGGTAAGAAGCAATGGAAGGATGTCAGAAGCAGGCCAGTAGGTAGTTGGGTCAGAAAGAAGGAGGTAAGAAGCAATAGAAGGATGTCAGAAGCAGGCCAGTAGGTAGTTGGGTCAGAAAGAAGGAGGTAATAAGCAATGGAAGGATGTCAGAAGCAGGCCAGTAGGTAGTTGGGTCAGAAAGAAGGAGATAAGAAGCAATGGAAGGATGTCAGAAGCAGGCCAGTAGGTAGTTGGGTCAGAAAGAAGGAGGTAAGAAGCAACGGAAGGATGTCAGAAGCAGGCCAGTAGGTAGTTGGGTCAGAAAGAAGGAGGTAAGAAGCAATGGAAGGATGTCAGAAGCAGGTCAGTAGGTAGTTGGGTCAGAAAGAAGGAGGTAAGAAGCAACGGAAGGATGTCAGAAGCAGGTCAGTAGGTAGTTGGGTCAGAAAGAAGGAGGTAAGAAGCAATGGAAGGATGTCAGAAGCAGGCCAGTAGGTAGTTGGGTCAGAAAGAAGGAGGTAAGAAGCAATGGAAGGATGTCAGAAGCAGGTCAGTAGGTAGTTGGGTCAGAAAGAAGGAGATAACAAGCAATGGAAGGATGTCAGAAGCAGGTCAGTAGGTAGTTGGGTCAGAAAGAAGGAGATAAGAAGCAATGGAAGGATGTCAGAAGCAGGTCAGTAGGTAGTTGGGTCAGAAAGAAGGAGGTAAGAAGCAATGGAAGGATGTCAGAAGCAGGCCAGTAGGTAGTTGGGTCAGAAAGAAGGAGGTAAGAAGCAACGGAAGGATGTCAGAAGCAGGTCAGTAGGTCTATATAAAAAGAAAATCGAAATGCACCGAGAAGTGTTCTGTGCACGCTCATCTACACAAACACTTAAATTGTGATTTGTAATTTTGAAATTCTGTAGAATGGTGTTAATGAGAATCCGTGGGAGGTTTACAATCAGAAGCTTTTACAGCAATCTTTTATGTGTAACATGTCAAGCGTTTCTATTTGGTGATTTTCACTTCTGGTTGTACAATGAATGTCAAGTCGGGAGACGGCGGAGCCTCAGAACACAAACAGATTAGAAGGGAATGAGCACAATCCGCACGCTCAGGATTTTTCATTTACTTGTAAAAAAAACTTACCGGGATCATCCTCTTCTGCAAAAGCAACGATGTGGATTCCATTCAAGTCATCTTCCTACAAAGGAGATAAAAAAAACATGTTCGCTAAATATCTTGCTTTGAGAGAATCAAATATTATACTGTATCCTGTTTTATCCCATCGGGGAGATTTCCCTTCACTTCCTGTCACAGAAACACAACAGGAAATGAGAGAAATCTCTTCAAAGTGAGGGACATTCCAACTTGGACGAATTTCAACAGAACAGGTGTCCACCTTGGAAGACTTTCTCTCTGTCCCAGAAATAATGGCTACCAGGACAAATAGGGAAATCTCCCCCTGGAGAACATGAACAGCAATAAAATGTAATCCTACCCCAAAACCATAAAAAAATACACAAAATGTTTTGGTTTTCAATATACTTTAATCTAGAACAGTGGTTTCCAAACTGCGGACACTATTCCTCCCACTGATGCCAATGATGGGACACTATTCCTTCCATTGGCATCAATGATGGGACACTATTCCTCCCACTGATGCCAATGATGGGACACTATTCCTTCCATTGGCGTCAATGATGGGACACTATTCCTCCCACTGATGCCAATGATGGGACACTATTCCTTCCATTGGCGTCAATGATGGGACACTATTCCTCCCACTGATGCCAATGTTGGGACACTATTCCTCCCACTGATGCCAATGATGGGACACTATTCCTCCCACTGATGCCAATGATGGGACACTATTCCTTCCATTGGCGTCAATGATGGGACACTATTCCTTCCATTGGCGTCAATGATGGGACACTATTCCTCCAACTGATACCAATGATGGGACACTATTCCTCCAACTGATACCAATGATGGGACACTATTCCTCCAACTGATACCAATGATGGGACACTATTCCTCCAACTGATACCAATGATGGAACACTATTCCTCCCACTGACGCCAATGAAGGGACACTATTCTTCCCAATGATGGAACACTATTCATTACACTGACGCCAATGATGGGGCACTATTTCTCCCACTGATACCAATGATGGGACACTATTTTTCCCAATGATGGGACACTATTCATTCCACTAACGCCAATGATGGGGCACTATTCCTCCCACTGATACCAATGATGGGACACTATTTTTCCCAATGATGGGACACTATTCATTCCACTGACGCCAATGATGGGGCACTATTCCTCCCACTGATACCAATGATGGGACACTATTTTTCCCAATGATGGGACACTATTCCTCCCACTGATGCCAATGATAGGACACTATTCCTCCCACTGATACCAATGATGGGACACTATTCCTCCTATTGACACCAATTATGGTGCACTATTACTCTTCCCAATACCAATGATGGGGTATTGCTTAATCCCAATGACACCAGGACATTTTCATCTCCCACTGGTCACAGTCCAGCCCCCCTACAGTTTGGAGGACACTAAACTGGCCCTTTGTTTATAAAGTTTGGAGACCCATGATCTCTAGAACAGTCTTTCTAAACTGCGGTTCCTCCAAAGCAGCCTTTTACCCCAGAGGAACCCCTAAGATTATTTTCAGGTCTTAGGGAACTCATACCAAAACCAGTTCACTGGGGTCAATTGGAAATCAAAATGGCCCCCTCTTGGCATCATGCTGTCGGCTTTCTCAAGTGGTGTTGGCCCTGGAACTATGTAGGCACCATGAAATTGGAGGACAATCAACCATAGCTCAAGAAACCCCCAACAACCCCTGAAGGAACCCTAGTTGAAAATGGCTTCTCCAGACGTTGTTTTGGGTTCCTTGGCTAAACACAAAGATAATCACTAATGTGAAGGTATTTTTCCTCCAACTGCCCAATAAAGTAGGTGGCCTCTTGTCCTCTTGACCATAGATATACAAAGCCCCCCCCACAACCATCAATATAGGGGACACTTTGGTAATGACCGCCAATGCAAGAGGCAGTTTTCTACTAACCAACAATGTAAAGGGGTCTTTCACCATTGACCACCAATATAAGAGGACAATCCATTTTTATTTTTGTTCATTGGATCGTAGAAACGATCTGCTTTGGGTGTCAAATACTTTGGGTACACCAGATTCTATATTCATTAATTAATGATTATCTCTTCGATTTCATTAATTATGAGCAGTAATACTAAGCAGGAACTTCCCTGAGACCCGAATACTTTTTCAAGGGTTCCTCCGTGTTGAAAAGATTAAGAAGGACCGATCTAGAAGTAAGAATGCAAATATATTTACCCAGGTCTCATACATGCTGTCTGGTCTCAGTTTCCTCAGTGTTGGTCTGCAAAATAAAAAAATGGAGGGATTTACAAAATATTCAACACATAAAGTATCTTTCGGCTGAATTGGTTGGTTTAGGACAGTGATGGCGAACCTTGGCACCCCAGATGTTTTGGAACTACATTTCCCATGATGCTCCTGCACTCTGCAGTGTATTTGAACTAGGGTTGTCCCGATACCACTTTTTTTAGGACCGAGTACAAGTACCGATACTTTTTTTCATGTACTCGCCGATACCGAATACCGATACTTTTTAACCGCTTCAATACCAGGCTTTTATACCACCTCCATACCGGGCCTATTCTGACACTTCTCTCCTACATGTAATAATCATAATTTTTTTGCTAGAAAATTACACAGTACCCCCAAACATTATATATGTTTTTTTTAGCAGACACCCTAGGGAATAAAATGGCGGTCATTCCAAAGTTTTATCTTGCACGGTATTTACGCAATTATTTTTCAAACGCCTTTTTTTTGTAAAAAAATAGTTTTATGAATTGAAAAAATAACAAAACAGTAAAGTTAGCCCAATTTTTTTGTATTATGTGAAAGATTATGTTACAGTAAATAGAGACCCAACATGTCACGCTTTAATTATGCGCACACTCATGGAATGGCGCCAAACTTCGATACTTAAAAATCTCCATAGGCAACGCTTTATTTATTTTTTACAGGTTACAGTTTAGATTTACAGAGGAGATCTAGTGCTAAATTTGTTGCTGGCACTCTAACGCACGCGGCAATACCTCACTTATGTGGTTTAAACGGCGTTTACATATGTCGGCGGGACTTGCGTGTGCGTTCGCTTCTGCACACGAGCTATCGGGGACAGGGGCGTTTTAATTTTTTTTTTATCTTTTATTTATTTTTTTGACTTATAAACATCCCTTGTAATAGGAAATGTGTGTGACAGGTCCTCTTTATGGAGAGATGTGGGGTCAATAAGACCTCACATCTCTCCTCCAGGCTGGAAACCATGAGATCGGTGAAAAAAAATTCACCGATCTCATGAATGGGGGCTTACAGCCGCAATCGCGGCTTTGTTTACTTACGGGGACCCGGGCGTGACGTCATCACATCGCGCCCGGGTCCTCCGACGGTCATAGAGATGACTGGTGACCATTTGGTCACCAGTCATCTCTATGCTTCCTGCTGCCGCCGACGATTCGTTCTCCGGGCCCCCGAAGGCACAGATAAGCCCGGAGAAGCACCGGATGGCGGCGGGAGGGGGGGGATGTCCCCCTTCCGCGGCCTGTAAGAACGATCAAGCGGCGGAACCGCCGCTATGATCATTCTTACATTGTGCAGAATCGTCGGCTGAAGAAGAGGATATCTGGATGATGCCTCTGGCTGCAGGCATCATCCAGATATTCGCCTGCAATGCCCAGGCCGTCAAATGACGGCCACTTAGGATGGTAAATCCCATCCCAGGCCGTCAATTTTCTATGGCTGGGTATTGAAGTGGTTAAATGCAGCCACGTGTCCCCAAATGCAGCCATGTCCCTCTGAGTTCAGCCATGGTCCAGTTCAGCCATGGTCCCTCTGAGTTCAGCCATGGTCCCTCTGAGTTCAGCCATGGTCCCTCTGAGTGCTCCGCACTCCACCCCGCACTCAAAAAAAAAAAAAGTATTCTATTTAGGTATCGGGAGTATTCGCGCGAGTACAAGTACTAGCGCAAATACTCTGTATCGGTCCCGATACCGATACTAGTATCGGTCCCGATACCGATACTAGTATCGGTATCGGGACAACCCTAATTTGAACATCATGGGAAATGTAGTTCCAAAACATCTGGGGTGCCAAGGTTCACCATCACTGGTTTAGGACATCCTTGGATCCCCACAGGCCCCCAAATAGTTCAAGAGTTAAAGATTTTTTGCCCGAAAATGACTTAGAACCCCCAAACATTATAGCCTGGATTCACAAAGCACTTACGCCGACGTATCTCCAGATACGCCAACCTAAGTACAAATGTGCGCCGTCGTATCTATGCGCCGACCCACAAACCAAGATGCATCGAAAAATAGGCTTAAGCCACCCGACGTAACTTGCCTACGCCGGCGTAGAGTGGGCGCATATTTACGCTGGACGCATGTTGCGCTCCCATTGATTTTCAAATAAAATATGCAAATGAGTCAAATACGGCGATTCACAAACGTACTTGTGCCCGGTGCATAATATACGCGGTTTGCGTAAGGCCGCGTACACACGATCAGACCGGTCCGATGAACCTGGTCTGCAGACCAGTTCATCGGACCAGTTCGATGGTGTGTACGGCCCATCGGACCGTTGTCCGTCGGACCAAAGTTTTAAAACCTGCTTCAAAATCTGTCCGATGGACACCTGTCCGTTAGACAGGTTCGATGGTTAGTACGCAAAAGCATCGGACCAAGTCGACGCATGCTTGGAAACATTGAACTTCGTTTTTTCAGCACGTCGTTGTGTTCTACGTCACCGCGTTCAGGTCTGAACAGATTTTTGGTCCGATGGTGTGTACGCACATCAGACCATCAGACCACTTCAGCCTGGTCCGATGAAAACGGTCCGTCAGACCAGTTTCATCAGAAAGGTCAGATCGTGTGTACGCGGCGTAAGTCGTACGTCCAGGGTAAAGTTATTTCCCATATTGGAGGCGCAAATCATGCAAAGGTATGGACCAGGGAACAAACGCCGTCGAATTTTACGTTGTTTACGTTGTACGTGAATAGGGCTGGGCGTAGGTTACGTTCACGTCGTAGGCAGGGATTCTACGTATCTTAGGCAGTTGTTTCGACGTGATTGTGAGCATGCGCACGGGGATACGTCCAAGATACGACGCATGCGCAGTTCATTTTAAGTACTTGTCTGACGCTCAGCCCATCATTTGCATGGGGTCACGCTTCATTTAAATGTATCACGCCCACTTCCACCTACTTTGACTTAGGCCGCTTACCCCTACGAATTCACGTTACGCCGGCGCAACTTTGGGAGCATTTGCTTTGTGAATTCCATGCTTCCCTCTTCGCTCTGCTCTGGCATAGCGTAAAAGACATACACTATGGCAGCATATATATGCGCCGATGTATGGGAATCCAGGCTTATATGTAGCAGACAATCTAGAGAATAAAATGCCGATTGTTGCAATATTTTATGTCACACAGTATTTGTGTAGCAATTTTTGTGGAAAAATACACTTTCATGAATTAAAAAAAAAAAAAAACGAAACAGTAAAGTTAGCTCAATTTTTTTGTATATATTTTGCAGAGTAAATAGATACCTAACAAGTCACACTTTAAAATTGCGCAAACTCATGGAATGGCGACAAACTACAGTACCTAAAGATCTCCATAGGCAATGTTTTAAAAAAGAATAACGGTTACTAGGTTAGAGGAGGTCTAGGGCTAGAATTATTGCTCTCGCTCTAACGTTCGCAGCGACACCTCACATGTGTGGTTTGAACACCGTTTACATATGCGGGCGTGACTTCTGTATGCGTTTTCTTTGATGCGCAAGCTCGTGGGGACAGGCGGCGCCTAAAAAAAAAATCGTATTTATTTAATAATTTTTGTGTTTCAAAAAAATTACATTTTGATACATTTTATTGGTGTCACAAGGAATGTAAATATCCCTTGTGACAGTAATAGGTGGTGACAGGTACTCTTCGGCGGTCTAAAAGACCCCAAATTTGCACTTCAAAGTATCCAGATCGCCGAAAACTGAGACTCTGAAAAAAGCCAAGTAACCCGGAAGTGACGTTGTGACGTCACTTCCGTGTTTACAGAGAGAAGACTGGAACAAAGCCGTTTCCAGGTTCCGTCCAGTCTGTCTCCAGACGCCAAATTGGGTCGGGTCTCCCGGTGGGTCGAGAGGCCCGGTAAAAGCGGCGATGTCCCCTCCCGCTCCTCCGGGATAACAATCAAGCGGCTTTTAGCCACACTGGTTGTTATCCCTGGAAAGCCAATCGCCGGCTCTAAAACAACGTTATCGGGATGATGCCTGCAGCTGTGGGCATCATCCCAGTATAAGGGGTTAAAGAACATGTAAAAGATGAGGGTGCCACAAATGTATCATAAGTCCAGTAAAGGTTTAACAATCTTGGTAAATCTAACGTGTTTCGAGGGCTCAACTGCCCCTTCATCAGGGCCCTTGGATCTTCACAGGCCCCAAAAGAGTTTAAGATGTAAGCACTTTAAAGAGATGAAGGATGAGAGTGCCACAAGTTTATCATAAGTCCTGTAAAGGTTTATTAATCTTGGTAGGCAAAGCCAACAAGTTTCGAGGGGCTCACTTCCCCCTTCATCAGAGCCCTTGGATCTTCACAGGCCCCAAAAGAGTATGAGTTGTAAGCACTTTAATGAAAATGTAAACAGGGCCGATCCTAGGCAGGGTGCAAAGGGTGCATGGCACCCAGGGGCCTGCAGAGGTGGGGGCGCCGAACATCTCTCTAACAGAAGCCCTCTCTGTGCCCATCAAAGAGGCCCTCCTCCATGTCCCAATACATTACTCTGCTTCTCTTCCTGTATATTTTGTTTATTGTTAAGAGATCATGTAAGGATCCCAGGTTAATGGAGACTTTGTGGGGGGAGCATCTCTGAGTCATTGCCATTGAAATACTTTAGAGGAGGAGTTAGTAGAATTACGACGCCCATGCGGGGGCGCCAGAAATATTTCTGCACCCAGGTGCCTGTGACCCTAGGATCAGCCCTGAATGTAAAGGATGAGGGTGCCACAAGTTTATGCCATAAGTGCAGTAAAGGTTTAAAAAAAAAAAAATAGAATAGGAAAAAAAGGGATAAAATAGAAACAGGATACAAAATAAAAGAATTAAAAAAAAAGTTGAATAGAAAAAAGGGATAAAATAGCAAATAAAAAAATAGAATAGAATATAATACAGTAAAAAATGAGAGAATACAAAATAAAAGAAGAGAAAAAAATTGAATAGAACAAAAAAGGGAAACAATTGAAAAATAAAAGAATAGGATATAACGTAATATAATAGAGTAAAACAGAACAGAATGCAAAATAAAAGAACAGAAAAAAAATCAATAGAAAAAAAAAAGGGATAAAATAGAAAACAAAAGAATAGAATAGAATAGACTAGTGTAAAACAGAACAGAATACAAAATAAAAGAATAGAAAAAAATAGAATAAAAAAAGGAATAAAATAGAAAATAAAATAATAGAATAGAGTAAAACAGAACAGAATACAAAATAAAAGTATAGAAAAAAATTGAATAGAACAAAAAAGGGATAAAATAGAAAACAAAAGAATAGAATGGAATATAATAGTGTAAAACAGAATGGAATACAAAATAAAATAAAAATAAAAAAAAGGAATAAAATAGAAAATAAAATAATAGAATAGAGTAAAACAGAATAGAATACAAAATAAAAGAATAGAAAAAAAAACAAATAGAACAAAAAATGGATAAAATAGCAAACAAAAGAAAATAATAGAATTTAATAGAGTAAAACAGAACAGAATACAAAATAAAAGTATAGAAAAAAATTGAATAGAACAAAAAAGGGAAAAATAGAAAACAAAAGAATAGAATGGAATATAATAGTGTAAAACAGAACGGAATACAAAATAAAATAATAAAAAAATTGAATAAAAAAGGAATAAAATAGAAAATAAAACAATAGAATAGAGTAAAACAGAACAGAATACAAAATAAAAGAATAGAAAAAAAATCAAATAGAACAAAAAAGGGATAAAACATCAAACAAAAGAATAAAATAGAATTTAATAGAGTAAAACAGAACAGAATACAAAATAAAAGTATAGAAAAAAATTGAATAGAACAAAAAAGGGATAAAATAGAAAACAAAAGAATAGAATGGAATATAATAGTGTAAAACAGAACGGAATACAAAATAAAATAATAAAAAAATAGAATAAAAAAAGGGATAAAATAAAAAATAAAAGAATAGAGAAAAACAGAACAGAATAGAGAATAAAATAAAAGAACAGAATAAAAAATTGAAATAATATATATTCGTCTTCTAAAATTCTGATTTGAATTAAATAGAAAATAATATTATAGAAAATAAAATAGAAAATAAAATAATAGAATAAAATAAACAATAGAAAATAATATAATATAAAATATATTAATATAACCATTTTCTGAAATTCTAATTTCAAATAGAGTAAATTTAAATTCGAATTGTATAGAAAAATAATAGAATAGACCTGAAAGGAAAATAATAAAAAAGAATAGAATATAAAAAAAAAACAATAGAATAGAATGGAATATAACCATCTTCCAAAATTCAAATTTTTGAAAATAATAAATTTGAATTTAAATAGTATAGAAAAGAATACAATAGAACAGAAAGAAAAAATAATAGAATAGAAAAGAATCAAATAGAAAAGAATGGAATATAACCATCTTCCAAGATTTGAATTTCAAATATTATAAATTCAAGTGGAATTCTAAAAATGTTAACAAACTGAACAAATTTAAATTTATGCAAAAACCAAATCGATACAAGTGATTTAAATTGAAAATTCAGATACAATTTTTTCAGATTTTTTTTTTTTCATTTTTTCGGGGGGAATTCAGAGATTTACACATAAAAAACTCTGCGGTTCACTTTCATATTGATGTAAGAAAATCTTTATCGGTATGTTTTAGGGTCAACAGGCGGCCATTTTTGAGTGGCCCTCCTCCTGTAAAGGCGTTGAGAGCTCTAAAGTAGAATAAAATGATGCAGAAGAAAACAATACATATATTACACAAAGGTGGGGGGAGGGTGTAGAAAAAAATATGTATTTGCTCGGCGTGCATGTTAAAGGCCTCGCTGTCATGGCAACCGCGGTCTCGGAACTGACAATCTGTATAGCTGCGCTTTCATCGCCAATCCTGAAAAGAAGGAGACGCCGGAGCCGGCCTCTTATCTGCTTTTTAACCCTCAAGGGGGAGGAACCTGAAGGAGACGGGGCGGGGACTTCTGGAAGACCGCGCTTCAAACGCGATTTTTATATATTTAAAAAAAAAATTCATCTAGAAAAAAAAAGAAAACTACAATAGATGTTTTTTATTTTATTATTCCTTTGTCTTAGAGACTAGGTGGGCGTGTCAGTATTATATATTTGGTTTCCTTGCAGCGTCCTGAAACCAGAGCGGTTAGTCAATCTGTAGTGATCTGTAATAGGAAAGATGTTATAAAGCTTGTCTAAGCCACGCCCCGATCTCTAACAATTGTCAGGGACAGAATATCAGTGGGAGGAATAGTGTCCCATCATTGGTATCAGTGGGAGGAATAGTGCCCCATCATTGGTGTCAGTGAGAGGAATAGTGCCCCATCATTGGTGTCAGTGGGAGGAATAGTGTCCCATCATTGGTGTCAGTGGGAGGAATAGTGTCCCATCATTGGTGTCAGCGAGAGGAATAGTGTCCCATCATTGGTATCAGTGGGAGGAATAGTGTCCCATCATTGGTATCAGTGGGAGGAATAGTGTCCCATCATTGGTATCAGTGGGAGGAATAGTGTCCCATCATTGGTGTCAGTGGGAGGAATAGTGTCCCATCATTGGTGTCAGTGGGAGGAATAGTGTCCCATCATTGGTGTCAGCGAGAGGAATAGTGTCCCATCATTGGTATCAGTGGGAGGAATAGTGTCCCATCATTGGTATCAGTGGGAGGAATAGTGTCCCATCATTGGTATCAATGGGATGAATAGTGCCCCATCATTGGTGTCAGTGGGAGGAATAGTGTCCCATCATTGGTATCAGTGGGAGGAATAGTGCCCCATCATTGGTGTCAGTGAGAGGAATAGTGTCCCATCATTGGTATCAGTGGGAGGAATAGTGTCCCATCATTGGTATCAGTGGGAGGAATAGTGTCCCATCATTGGTATCAATGGGAGGAATAGTGCCCCATCATTGGTGTCAGTGGGAGGAATAGTGTCCCATCATTGGTGTCAGTGAGAGGAATAGTGTCCCATCATTGGTATCAGTGGGAGGAATAGTGTCCCATCATTGGTATCAGTGGGAGGAATAGTGTCCCATCATTGGTATCAGTGGGAGGAATAGTGTCCCATCATTGGTATCAATGGGAGGAATAGTGCCCCATCATTGGTGTCAGTGGGAGGAATAGTGTCCCATCATTGGTTTCAGTGGGAGGAATAGTGTCCCATCATTGGTATCAGTGAGAGGAATAGTGTCCCACCATTGGTGTCAGTGGGAGGAATAGTGTCCCACCATTGGTATCAGTGGAAGGAATAGTGCCCCATCATTGGTATCAGTGGGAGGAATAGTGTCCCATCATTGGTATCAATGGGAGGAATAGTGCCCCATCATTGGTGTCAGTGGGAGGAATAGTGTCCCATCATTGGTTTCAGTGGGAGGAATAGTGTCCCATCATTGGTATCAGTGAGAGGAATAGTGTCCCACTATTGGTGTCAGTGGGAGGAATAGTGTCCCACCATTGGTGTCAGTGGGAGGAATAGTGTCCCATCATTGGTGTCAGTGGGAGGAATAATGTCCCATCATTGGTTTCAGTGGGAGGAATAGTGTCCCATCATTGGTATCAGTGAGAGGAATAGTGTCCCATCATTGGTATCAGTGAGAGGAATAGTGTCCCATCATTGGTATCAGTGGGAGAAATAGTGTCTCATCATTGGTGTCAGTGGGAGTAATAGTGTCCCATCATTGGTATCAGTGGGAGGAATAGTGTCCCATCATTGGTATCAGTGGGAGGAATAGTGTCCCATCATTGGTATCAGTGGGAGGAATAGTGTCCCATCATTGGTATCAGTGGGAGGAATAGTGTCCCATCATTGATGTCAGTGGGAGGAATAGTGTCCCATCATTGGTTTCAGTGGGAGGAATAGTGTCCCATCATTGGTGTCAGTGGGAGGAATAGTGCCCCATCATTGGTGTCAGTGGGAGGAATAGTGTCCCATGATTGGTATCAGTGGGAGGAATAGTGTCCCATCATTGGTGGTAGTGGGAGGAATAGTGTTTCATCATTGGTATCAGTGGGAGGAATAGTGTCCCATCATTGGTATCAGCGGGAGGAATAGTGCCCCATCATTGGTGTCAGTGGGAGGAATAGTGCCCCATCTTTGGTGTCAGTGGGAGGAATAGTGTCCCACCATTGGTGTCAGTGGGAGGAATAGTGTCCCATCATTGGTGTCAGTGGGAGGAATAGTGTCCCATCATTGGTGTCCGTGGGAGGAATAGTGTCCCATCATTGGTGGCAGTGGGAGCAATAGTGCCCCATCATTGGTGGCAGTGGTTGGGGTATACACATGTATTGGGGAGGACATTTTTTCAGGAATGATACCCCCCCTGTCTATTTGGACCCACTGAGCACAACCCACCCAGGTGAATGAGGCACCCTCGAACTGCTGGCATGGGGTTCAATGGGTTAAAGTAAGTGGGGAAGAGGCAATACTTACCGCCTGTGAAATGCTCTCTGGAGAGCAACCTAAGCACGGATCGCTCTTCAGAGACCAAAGCCAGCGTGAATAAGCCTCATCATTGTGTTGGTATTTTTTAAGGGATGGGGGAGGGGAGGGGGGCAGATTTAGGAACCTGGCTAATAGCTGCATCTATCTGAATAAAGAACTGACACAATGTAGCGATGTTAATTCCTGAGTAGCGATTCCCCGAACGGTTACAAATGCATCTGGTGATTTCTGATTAATGCAATTAAGTAACTTGTTGTCGCACGTGGCAGGAATTTATTATTGGCTTCCCCGAGGATCGGCGCTGAGAACGATTATTTTCTCTGCCGTAAAATATTTTACATTTCTTGGGTTTCAGATGCGCTTTTTACACAGAAAGTCCAAAAAAAGAGGGACGAGGAGGTCCGAAAAACGACGGGGAACCATGACTGTGGATGGAGGCTGAAATGGAGCTACGGGATTCGCTGTTTCCATGTGATGAAACGCATGAGTCTGCGGCTTGGCGGGCACGGCGACATAAAATGGCAAGTCGACCTCGCCGCTCCAGGAAATCAGGATGATGCAGCGGCTATTACTTTTCATTTTTATTTCAGACACTTCCTGGATATTTTAATAAAAGAAAAAAAACATTAAAGAAGAAATGCGCATGCTCCAGAGCCGTAATCCTTTAAAAGCGACTTCAGTCCCTGCCTATCCCCCCACCCCCCCTGCCGGTCTTTAAAAATCCAGCCTTTGGGTCTTGGTGGGGACCTGAGATTTGATTTGGGACCTCCATGACTCTTTATGCACGTGCAGGGAAAATCATGCACATGCGCAGATCTGCCAACGGCTCCTGCATGCGCTCTGCTGGCCTTCAGAATCTGAGAGAGGCTTGCAAGACATCTGCACAGGCACCAAGTTTTCCTGCGCATGAGCAGACGACCTGAGATCTAAAACCCCCTGCACGTGCATAGACGTGCTGAAATACTTAGCAGGGCCTAAAGCCCAAAAGCATGCAATCCATTGGCTTTCAGGACCTGAGATAGACCTGAAACCTATCTGCATATGTGCCAAGTATTAATGTGCGCATCAGTAAGGAAATCCCTGCACGTGCATAGACATGCTGAAGAACTCTGCAGTGCCTGAAGCCATGTGGGACATCTGTGCATTCATGCAATCTGGTGGCCTTCAGGATCTCAGAGAAACCAGCAAAACATTTGCACATGTGCCAAGTATTCATATGTATAAGCAGATAATCAGAGATCCGAGATCTCCATACCTGCAGCGTCTACGCGCATGAGTAAGGAAATCCCTGCACGTGCATAGACGTGCTGTAGAACTCTGCAGAGCCTGAAGCCATGTGCCAAGTATTCATGTGTATAAGCAGATAACCAGAGATCTGAGATCTCCATACCTGCAGCATCTACGCGCATGAGTAAGGAAATCCCTGCACGTGCATAGACGTGCTGTAGAACTCTGCAGAGCCTGAAGCCATGTGCCAAGTATTCATGTGTATAAGCAGATAACCAGAGATCTGAGATCACCATACCTGCAGCATCTACGCGCATGAGTAAGGAAATCCCTGCACGTGCATAGACGTGCTGAAGAACTCTGCAGAGCCTGAAGCCATGTGCCAAGTATTCATGTGTATAAGCAGATAACCAGAGATCTGAGATCTCCATACCTGCAGCGTCTACGCGCATGAGTAAGGAAATCCCTGCACGTGCATAGATGTGCTGAAGAACTTTGCAGAGCCTGAAGCCATGTGGCACATCCGTGAAAATATGAAATCTGGTGGCCCTCAGGACCCAAGACAGACCAGCAAAACATTTGCACATGTGCCAAGTATTTATGCGTATGAGCAGATAACCAGAGATCCGAGATCTCTATAAATGCAGCGTCTACGCCCATGAGTAAGGAAATCCCTGCACGTGCATAGACGTGCTGAAATACCTAGCAGGGCCTAAAGCCCAAAAGCATGCTATCCGTTGGCTTTCAGGACCTGAGATAGACCTGCAACTTATCTGCACATGTGCCAAGTATTGATGTGCGCATGAGTAGGGAAACCCCTGCATGTGCATAGATGTGCTGAAGAACTCTGCAGAGCCTGAAGCAGTGGCACATCCGTGAAAATATGAAATCATGTGGCCTTCTGGACCGGTGAGAAACCCGCAAAACATTTCACATGTGCCAAGTATTCATGCGTATGAGCAGATAACCAGAGATCCGAGATCTCCATACCTGCAGCATCTATGCCCATGAGTAAGGAAACCCCTGCACGTGCATAGATGTACTGAAGAACTCTGCAGAGCCTGAAGCAGTGGCACATCCGTGAAAATATGAAATCTGGTGGCCTTCAAGACCTAAGAAAGACCAGCAAAACATTTGCACATGTGACAAGTATTCATGCGTATGAGCAGATAACCTGAGATCCGAGAAATCCCTGCACGTGCATTAAGCCCTGCGCTTTATCTGCACATGCATGAAATTCGGTGGCCTTCAGGACCTGAGAGAGACCGGCAACACATTTGCACGTGCCAAGTTTTCCTGCGCATGAGCCGACAACCTGAGACCCAAGATCTCCATAACTGCAGCATCTTTGTGCATGAGTAAAGAAATCCCTGCACGTGCATAGGCATGCTGAAGGATCTTGAAGCCCTGTAACACACCTATGCAGTCGCTGAAGCTTTGAAGGGGTGAGGAGAGATAGGAAGGTAGAGTAACTGATGGGATGCCGTTACTCTCAACCCATTGCCTTCACCACCATTGGCTCTATGAGGGTCATTTTCGGGGGGGAAATTAAATTTTAAAAAATGGGCGGGACCAACAGCACGCAGCAAAGTGAATAATCGCGAAAAAGTAAAATCAGCAACTCCATTTAATTTGCAACAACTTTCTAAGTAATGGAAAAAAAATACTAATTAAAGGCGCCACAGACTTTGTGATTTCCTCTCCGGTCGCCGCCGTCGCCGTGGCAGGGGCGGCTGGCGCGCACCTCGCGGGTTAAAAACCAGCACGAGACAGAAAAACACATTATTTCAAAACGTTTCTATGGCAGCTAAATTGTTTTTAACGGGGCGCCATGGCAACTGCACCAGCCATCACAACTGCCGCTCGACCCCTTGTCGGAGATGGGCAGATGATGATGTGCGGCTTCCAACATCGTCCAGCTAGCCAGAACAACACGCCGGAGAAATGAGGGGATTAACCCCTACGCCGCCAGAGAGATGCGCCGCGTCTGCGAGATGCCAAGGATCGACTGTCTGCAAAGGAACCTAAAGGGGACCTCTGATAGATAAATAGAGAGAGAGATAGATAGATAGATAGATAGACAGACAGACAGACAGACAGACAGACAGACAGACAGACAGACAGACAGATAGATAGATAGATAGATAGATAGATAGATAGACAGACAGACAGACAGACAGACAGACAGACAGACAGACAGACAGATAGATAGATAGATAGATAGATATAGATAGATAAATGTTGAACCTTTCATTTTGCATGGTATCAAGGGGGTTCCCACCATCCCTGTGCTGAGTTCCCAGGTCTGTACACCTGTTGTGCTCATTATGAGAGGTTCCCATGATCCTTGCTGCATTTATTGTAGATGGTGGAGAATGCGGGCAGCACATTTAACACTTATGCCTTGCAGCACTGAGGTCCTCAGTTTGAATCATGGTCAAGACCACTGCTGTGCCCATTATGAGGGGTTCCCACCATCCCTGTGCTGAGTTCCCGGGTCTGTACACCTTATGTGCCCATTATGAGGGGTTCCCACCATCCCTGTGCTGAGTTTCCAGGTCTGCACACCCGCTGTGCCCATTATGAGGGGTTCCCACCATCCCTGTACTGAGTTCCCGGGTCTGTACACCCGCTGTGCCCATTATGAGGGGTTCCCACCATCCCTGTGCTGAGTTCCCAGGTCTGTACACCAGCTGTGCCCATTATGAGGGGTTCCCACCATCCCTGTGCTGAGTTCCCGGGTCTGTACACCTGCTGTGCCCATTATGAGGGGTTCCCACCATCCCTGTGCTGAGTTCCCAGGTCTGTACACCCGCTGTGCCAATTATGAGGGGTTCCCACCATCCCTGTGCTGAGTTCCCAGGTCTGTACACCCGCTGTGCCCATTATGAGGGGTTCCCACCATCCCTGTGCTGAGTTCCCGAGTCTGTACACCGGCTGTGCCCATTATAAGGGGTTCCCACCATCCCTGTGCTGAGTTCCCGAGTCTGTACACCTGCTGTGCCCATTATGAGGGGTTCCCACCATCCCTGTGCTGAGTTCCCGGGTCTGTACACCTGCTGTGCCCATTATGAGGGGTTCCCACCATCCCTGTGCTGAGTTCCCGGGTCTGTACACCTGCTGTGCCCATTATGAGGGGTTCCCACCATCCATGGATTCATAGAATGAAGATCTTGCTGTTGGCTTATCCAAGATATAAAGGAGGTCAGGAGTTGCCCAAGTGCTCCACCTATTACCACTTATAAACATTTGCCACCCTGGGCTGGCACTAGGGTCGGTGAGGTCGGAACGTCTACTGACCTCTTGTGCTCATGCAGGAACTCCACGATCTCCTTCTCGCTGTTGGGTTTGTTGGGGATAGTGATGGGCTTATCATGGAACGGCTCGTAGTAGTCAACCTCGTTCAGCTTCAAGGTCAACTTCTTGGCAACCTGACGGCAAAAGACAAACAGTGAGAAGCAGTTAGTGAAGGTTTGGAGAGTTTCCTCCAATCAGAAATGATAATTCCACCCTAAGGGTCCCTTGGGGGACGTCTGGTTGAATTCTCAGGTCCGCCCCCCACCTGGCTTGGCCCTGCCCTGGAGGTTCCATTCTCCCTAATGGAAGACTGGAGTCCTTCACTGGCACATCTAAAGCCTATATTATACCGGGTGAACGTCTCAGACCGAGCTCTACAAAGGGTCACCATTCCAGACGCACAATGCCTGCTACTATGCCGTAAAAGTCACATCTCCACCAATACCCCCGGGGCGGAAATCTATTTGGACCATAGGTGTGCGCAGCCTATTGGATTAGGGTGTGCACCCCACAGCTCAAACACACGCTACTGATCACGCACTCAGAAAGGTAAGGGGCCAGTAAATAACATATTTACAGACCCCTTCCCCACTCATCCTAAAACATCCCCCTGTGTGTGCCCGCAGCAGTAGCTGGTGGGAGAGGAGAGGAGGAAAGCCGAAAGCATTGTGAAGGGAAGGGTGGGCAGTAGGGGAAATCTGTGCTGTACAGGATGATCAGGGTGTGCCTGGGCACACCTGGCACACCCTGTGCGCACCCCTATGATTTGGACCCTCATTTTACCCTTTCAGAATGTCATGTGCAAAGGAGAGCCTGTGAGGACACGCCCCTTGGCTTATATACCCCAATATGGCAATATAACTTATATTGTTGACCACTACACTCTGAGTACTGTGCTATATGTTATTGACTCTCTGCCCACTCTGTATATTGTGCTGTATACTACATACTTTGGACTATTGCACTCAATGCCGCGCTGCATGTTAAATACGCTGGACTACTGCACTCTGTATGCTGTGCTGTATGCTTCATACTCTGAACTGCTGCATTCTGTATGTTGTGCTGTGCGTTACATACTCTGGACTGCTTCCCTCTGTATACTGTGTTGTATGTTACCTGCTCTGGATGTCTGCACTCTGTATGCTGCACTACATGAAACATACTCTGAACTGCTGCACCCTCTATGCTGTGCTGTATGTTAAATACACTGGATTACTGCACTCTGTATGCTGTGTTGTATGTTGCATACTCTGGACTGCTTCCCTCTCTATGCTGTGTTGTATGTTGCATACTCTGGACTGCTTCCCTCTCTATGCTGTGTTGTATGTTGCATACTCTGGACTGCTTCCCTCTCTATGCTGTGCTGTATGTTGCATACTCTGGAATGTTTCCCTTAGTATGCTGTGTTGTTTGTTATCTACTCCTTACTTCAGAACTCTGTGTGCTGTACTGTATTATACATAGATCAAACTGCTGTACTCTGCATGCTGTGCTGTATGTTGCATACTCTGCATTGCTGCACTCTCTGTGCTGTGCTGTATGCTGCATACTCTGGACCACATAGTTACATTATTTTACACAGTTATGTTCTGTATACTGTGCTGGATGCTACATGCAGTCTGTAGAACGTGTCACACTTTACATTCCCCAGACTGCTGCACTCTTTATGCTGTGCTGTGCTGTACATCACACTCTCCAGACTTTGAGAGTCAAATGCTGTGCTGTAAGCGGAAGAATCTCTCTTACCTTTGCATCAAATGTGGCAAAGAATGGGATGTATGGGTGGAACTCCTCGGCAGCATCTTCATAGGCCTTGTAATCTGCAAACCAAAGAGACACCGAAACCTTTAACATCATTCTGCGGCACACTGTGCTGTACATTACATACTTTGGACAAGTGGGCTCAAGGGGCAGCTGGTTTGGGCCCCACAACTGGGACTGGGCCCGGGGCAGCTTCCCCTTTTTCCCTCCCTGGCAGGGCCATCCTTAATATGGATTGGACCCCGGGCAAACATTTTCTCGGGCCTCTTCCGAATCCACTTGACAACTATTTTCAGGCGGTGTGGGCTCAAGGGGCGGCTGCTTTGGGCCCCACAACAATGACTGTACCTGTGGCAGCTGCCCCCCTTTTGCCCTCCCTGGCAGGGCCATCCTTAATATTGATAGGACCCCGGGCAAACATTTTCCTGGGTCTTCCCGAACCCACTTGACAACTATTTTCAGGCGGTGTGGGTTTAAGGGGCGGCTGCTTTGGGCCCCCACAACAATGACTGGGTCCGGGGAAGCTGCCCCTTTTGCCCTCCCTTAAAGATGGCCCTGGCAGGGGTTGGGGGGGAGGGGGTGGGGATGGTTTTAAGTGCATTACAAACTTCCTGCACTTCTCTGATCCCACAGGCCGGAGTGGCCCTTTAAGCCGTGAGTCATTCCAGCCAGGGAGCCGAGGGACAAGGACAGCTCCTGCGCCGATTGCGGTGACTAAGCCCGCCGTCATCATCCCATTCAGCGAGGTCCAGGCCGAGACCCGTCATCCATGTTGATTCAATTTATAAATTTAGTAACATCTCTATGAGACTCCTGAATTACTAAGTAGGCTGGGGGAGGGGGAGGGGAGGGGGGGCGAGAGGGTCCCGCGCCAGCGCCTCGCCGCCTTATCAGAGCGGCACACATGTTCGGCCCATTAAAACAAATTATTGACGTGAAAGTGACTCAGAGAGACCCCGCCCCCCCCTCGCATCCGATGCTGGCGACCAATGAAAAGAAAGAGATAAAGTGAACGGGGAGCCCGCCATTGGTCGCAGTTTTTTGTAACCCCGCCCCCCTCCTTTACTACGCTCTTCAGGATCATATTTGTGTGATCTCTCACTCCGGGCCTCGCATTCTCCACCTGGGCTCAGAGGAAGTTGGTTGAACAACGTCGGCCATTATAATGATGACATCTTCATTTTTTTTTATAACGGGACTGCAGGGGACATCTCTGGATTGAAGGTGGATGTTGCTGGACATCAGCCTGAGGACATCTGGTGGCAGAATAAAAGTACTGCAGGGAAAATTTGGGGTTTGAAGGAGAATAGTGCTGGACATCAGACTGAGGACATCTAGTGGTAGTAATAAAGTACTGCAGTGGACATTTCTGGATTGAAGTGGAACATGTAGTGGCAGAATAAATGTATTGCACGGGGCATCTCTGGGTTGAAGGTGACAATTGCTGGCTATCAAACCGAGGACATCTAGTGGCAGAATAAATGTATTGCATGGGGCATCTCTGGGTTGAAGGCGAATGTTTCTGGCCATCAGATATTGCTGGACTGAGGACTGAGGACACGAGGACATCTAGTGGCAGGATAAAAGTACTGCAGGAAAAATCTTTTGCTTGAAGGTGGACATCAGGCTAAGGACATCTAGTGGCAGAATAAAAGTATTGCAGGGGACATCTCTGGATTGAAGGTGACTAGTGCTGGCTATCAACCTGAGGACATCTAGTGGCAGAATAAAAGTACTGCAGGGGACATCTCCGGATTGAAGGTGAATATTGCTTGACTGAGGACTGAGGACATCTAGCAGGAGAACAAAGTATTGCAGGGGACATCTCTGGATTGAAGGTGAATTTTTCTGGCCATCAGACTGAGGACATCTAGTGGGAGAAAAAAAAGTATTGCAGGGGACATCTCTGGATTGAAGGTGAAAATTGCTGGACATCTGGCTAAGGACATCTAGTGGCAGAATAAAAGTACCTGAGTGGACATCTCTGGATTGAAGGTGAATATTGCTGTACTGAGGACTGAGGACACGAGGACATCTAGTGGGAGAAAAAAGTATTGCAGGGAAAATCTTTGGATTGAAGGGGACTATTTCTGGCCATCACACTGAGGACATCTAGTGGCAGAATAAATGTATTGCAGGAGGCATGCCTGGTTTGAAGGTGAAAATTGCTGGACATCAGGTTGAGGACATCTAGTGGCAGAAATAAAGTACTACAGTGGAAATCTCTGGATTGAAGTTAAATATCTAGTGACAGAATAAAAGTATTGCATGGGCCATCTCAGGATTGAAGGTGAATATTGCTGTACATCAGACTGGGGACATCTAGTGGCAGAATGAAAATGCTGCAGGGGAAATCTTTGGCTTGAAGGTGAATATTGCTTGACTGAGGACTGAGGACACAAGGAAATCTAGTGGGAGTACAAAGTATTGCAGGGGACATCTCTGGATTGAAGGTGAATATTGCTGGCCATCAGACTGAGGACATCTAGTGACAGAATAAAAGTACTGCAGGGGAAATCTCTTGATTGGAAAAAAAAAGATTTCTGGCCATCAGACTGAGGACATCTAGTGGGAGAAAAAAAGTATTGCAGGGGATATCTCTGGATTGAAGGGGACTATTGCTGCCCATTAGACCGAGGACATCTAGTGGCAGAATGAAAGCACTGCAGTGGAAATATTGATGGACTGAGGACACAAGGACATCTAGTGAGAGAAGGTGGGGAAAAAATGTATTGCATGGGGCATCTCTGGATTGAAGGTGACTATTGCTGGCCATCAGACTGAGGACATCTAGTGGTAGAAATAAAGTACTACAGTGGAAATCTCTGAATTGAAGTTGAATATCTAGTGACAGAATAAATGTATTGCACGGGGCATCTCTGGATTGAAGGTGAATATCTCTGGCCATCAGACTGAGGACATCTAGTGGGAGAAAAAAGTATTGCAGAGGACATCTCTGGATTGAAGGTGGATCTTGCTGGACATCAGACTGAGGACATCTGGTGGCAGAATAAATGGGGCATCTCTGGATTGAAGGTGACTATTTCTGGCTAACAAACTGAGGACATCTAGTGGCAGAATAAAAGTACTGCAGGGGACATCTCTGGATTGAAGTTGAATAGTGCTGGACTTCAGACTGAGGACATCTGGTGGGAGAAAAAATTATTGCAGGGGACATCTTTGTCTTGAAGGTGAATATTGCTGGACATCAGGCCGAGGACATCTAGAGGCAGAAATAAAGTACTGCAGGGGACAGCTCTGGATTGAAGGTGAATATTGCTGGACATGAAGCGGAAACTCTGGTTTACTTATTTTATATTGTAATGGACTATTCATTTTTATCCTATTCTTTGTCTGGAGATCTAATTGATGTTTTTCGGTCACTTTATGGAGGTTCCCCCGTATCTCAGCCCATTCGACTCCACCGACTCTGAAATCTGATGTTCTGGGTGGTTCTGCATGTTTTGCACGTAGAAAGGTTCCAGGAAATCTTCGCACGGCGGCCCCTGTGAGTGACTCCATCTTCTATTTTACACGGGCCCCCTAGTCCCGCGTTCCGGCTGAGGGGCCCCATCCAGTAGATCAGTGTGATACATTGTAGCGCTCGCCCATTCCTGTTACCAGTCACGCTTACTCATTAGTCAGCTTGAGATGCGCGCTTGTCATAAATGTGTGGTTTGGGGAGCGGTAAACATATGCAAATACGCGAGGATTAATCTAGCGCACAGCGAACGCCGCAGCTTGATGTATGCGGGGAGAGAACTGATATTTTACAGTGGGTGGGCTGCATTAAGCAACGGGGCTTAAAGGGCCAGCGCACAGAAAGCAGACACGGGATCCACATGGGAATGAAAAAGATTTTCTGCTTTCATTACAAAATGTATTTTCGACCCAATGATGTCATCGCTGGGTTTCTGTGCTTTCTTTATGGAATGCAGGCAGACCGGGCGTGGGAGGAGGGAGGGCAGGAGGGACGGCTGCCCTGGGCATTATAGTATCATGTGAGATGTGGGGGCACCACTTGGAGATTAGGGGGGGATTTGTGTTGGGTGGGGGATTTGGGGGGCAGCAGGGGGTAAGTATTGTTTCAGACGGGGGAATTGGGGGGGGGGGTGCTAGAAAAGGTGATTCATGAATAAGCACTGATCCAGTGCGAAACGCGTCGGCTGTTCCTTGTTTCTACTGCTGTGACCCTATTTTTGTACATGCTGTCTATTGAATAAAAGACCACCCATCAGGTTTTGGAGTGCGGCTATCCATTTTTCTTTGTCTTCATTTTGCTTAGTGCACCGCCAGCACCCTCGGTATCCTGCACCACCTGTAACCATTTAGTGATCCCACCTGGAGCGGTGACTCCTTTCTCTCTATCGTTTCTGGGGGCACCACTTGGAGATTAGGGGGGGATTTGTGTTGGGTGGGGGATTTGGGGGGCAGCAGGGGGTAAGTATTGTTTCAGACGGGGGAATTGGGGGGGGGGGTGCTAGAAAAGGTGATTCATTGGGATTTGGGTTGGGTGGGGGAATTTGGGGGGCAGCAGGGGGGTAAGTATTGTTCCAGGCAGGGGGGTTTGGGGGGCAGCAGGGGGGTAAGTATTGTTCCAGGCAGGGGGATTTGGGGGGCAGCAGGGGGTAAGTATTGTTTCAGACTGGGGAATTGGGGGGGGGGTGCTAGCAAAGGTGATTCATTGGGATTTGTGTTGGGTGGGGGATTTGGGGGGGCAGCAGGGGGTAAGTATTGTTTCAGACGGGGGAAATGGGGGGGGGGGGTGCTAGAAAAGGTGATTCATTGGGATTTGTGTTGGGTGGGGGAATTTGGGGGGCAGCAGGGGGGTAAGTATTGTTCCAGGAGAGGGAATTTGGGGGGGGGGGTGCTAGAAAAGGTGATTTGTGTTGGAAGTGGGGATGGGGAAGATGATTTGTGCTAGGAAGGAGGATTTTGGGTGTTTGTGACCAAACATTGATCCCTCCATGGTATAGGACAGCAGGAGGGGGGGGGGGCACAGTAGGGTTGCCACCTGTGCAGGATTCACCAATAAAGTTTGGGTTTTGAATCATGTGTCACAGTGGGGCACAGTGACCCCTCCATGGTATATGACAGCAGGAGCAGGACAGGGGGCACAGTGACCCCATCCATGGCATAAGACAGCAGGATGGGGGGGGCAGAGTGACCCCTTCATGACATAGGACAGCAAGACAGGGGGGCACAGTGACCTCCTCCATGGGAAAGGACAGCAGGACAGGGGGGCACAGTGACCCCTCCATGACATAGGAGAGCAGGGATGGGGGCACAGTGACCCCTCCATGGCATATGACAGCAGGACGGGGGGCACAGTGACCCCTCCATGACATAGGACAGCAAGACAGGGGGGCACAGTGACCCCCCCATGACATAGGAGAGCAGGGATGGGGGCACAGTGACCCCTCCATGGCATAGGACAGCAGGACGGGGGGCAAAGTGACCCCTCCATGACATAGGACAGCAAGACAGGGGGGCACAGTGACCCCATCCATGGCATAGGACAGCAGGACGGGGGGCACAGTGACCCCTCCATGACATAGGACAGGGGGGCACAGTGACCCCTCCATGACATAGGACAGCAAGATGGGGGCACAGTGACCCCTCCATGACATAGGACAGAAGGACGGGGGGGCACAGTGACCCCATCCATGGCATAGGACAGCAGGACGGGGGGCACAGTGACCCCTCCATGACATAGGACAGCAGGACAGGGGGGCACAGTGACCCCTCCATGACATTGGACAGCAAGATGGGGGCACAGTGACCCCTCCATGACATAGGACAGAAGGACGGGGGGGCACAGTGACCCCATCCATGGCATAGGACAGCAGGACGGGGGGCACAGTGACCCCTCCATGACATAGGACAGCAAGATGGGGGCACAGTGACCCCTCCATGACATAGGACAGAAGGACGGGGGGGCACAGTGACCCCATCCATGGCATAGGACAGCAGGACGGGGGGCACAGTGACCCCTCCATGACATAGGACAGCAAGATGGGGGCACAGTGACCCCTCCATGACATAGGACAGAAGGACGGGGGGCAAAGTGACCCCTCCATGACATAGGACAGCAAGACAGGGGGGCACAGTGACCCCATCCATGGCATAGGACAGCAGGACGGGGGGCACAGTGACCCCTCCATGACATAGGACAGGGGGGCACAGTGACCCCTCCATGACATAGGACAGCAAGATGGGGGCACAGTGACCCCTCCATGACATAGGACAGAAGGACGGGGGGGCACAGTGACCCCATCCATGGCATAGGACAGCAGGACGGGGGGCACAGTGACCCCTCCATGACATAGGACAGCAGGACAGGGGGGCACAGTGACCCCTCCATGACATTGGACAGCAAGATGGGGGCACAGTGACCCCTCCATGACATAGGACAGAAGGACGGGGGGGCACAGTGACCCCATCCATGGCATAGGACAGCAGGACGGGGGGCACAGTGACCCCTCCATGACATAGGACAGCAAGATGGGGGCACAGTGACCCCTCCATGACATAGGACAGAAGGACGGGGGGGCACAGTGACCCCATCCATGGCATAGGACAGCAGGACGGGGGGCACAGTGACCCCTCCATGACATAGGACAGAAGGACAGGGGGGGGCACAGTGACCCCATCCATGGCATAGGACAGCAGGACGGGGGGCACAGTGACCCCTCCATGACATAGGACAGCAGGACAGGGGGGCACAGTGACCCCTCCATGACATAGGACAGCAAGATGGGGGCACAGTGACCCCTCCATGACATAGGACAGAAGGACGGGGGGGGCACAGTGACCCCATCCATGGCATAGGACAGCAGGACGGGGGGCACAGTGACCCCTCCATGACATAGGACAGCAAGACAGGGGGGCACAGTGACCCCTCCATGACATAGGACAGCAGGACAGGGGGGCACAGTGACCCCCTCCATGACATAGGATAGCAGGACAGGGGGGCACAGTGACACCTCCATGGCATAGGAGAACAGGGATGGGGGCCACAGTGGCACATGCGTAGGTGTGTTTCATTGGAAGGTAATACGCCTCCTGTCTCTGTGTATCCATTGGGGAGCAGTCGCCCTTCAATGAGTTATCTCACCCGATCGATTCCCAGCACAGCCAAGAGACAATCTTTATTAACAGGCAGAGTAAACAAAAGGCTGCAGCAGGGAGTTGGGGGGGGGGGGGGGCGCTGACACCCACCCGCTCGTGCTGTGGAAGCATGTTTTGTGCGCCATCTGAAAAGAATGGAAGGGGGGTATTTGCTGACTCCATAAATCCCTTAATACCCCCTTTATCACGGGCTACACAAAAACGTCATTAACCCTTATGGAAGCCCGGCGATACAGACCCCAATCTCAGAGTGTAGGGGGCTTCTGTTTAATTTAGTTAGGACAGCGCCGGGCCCCTTTTTGCTTCGGGGCCCCATAGCAGTTGCATGGGGTCTATGATGGCTATAGGTGCGCCCTTGGCCCATACAGGCGCCACCTTCACTACGCAGGTCCTGTTGGGCCAGTTACCCCCATGGATATGCCTGGGCAGTTATAGGCTTTGTCATTGTGTCCAGCCAATCCTGAGATTCACCCCCCCCCAGACATCACAGACAGCCTGACTCTCCCCCTGCTCCAGAAATGCAAGACAGGCTCTATGTGCTTTGGTGTGCCACCAACGCATGTCAACAATGCTCTGAAATGCACAACAACGCATGGCGCCCTATTTTTTTAGTGCATTGGAAAAGAATGGGCCACTTAAAAAAAAAACAAGCCGCAAAGTACAAAAATGCCTTGTGGTGTGGATGGGCCCTTTTTTTGATGTGAGGGACTTTTAAAAATAAATGGACTCTCCTCGAGGGACTGTTATAAAAAAAGACGCTCATTGAGGGACCAATATAAATAAATGGACACTAATAGAGGGACCATGATAAATAAATGGACACTAATAGAGGGACCATGATAAATAAATGGACACTAATAGAGGGACCATGATAAATAAATGGACACTAATAGAGGGACCATGATAAATAAATGGACACTAATAGAGGGACCATGATAAATAAATGGACACTAATAGAGGGACCATGATAAATAAATGGACACTAATAGAGGGACCATGATAAATAAATGGACACTAATAGAGGGACCATGATAAATGAATGGACGCTCATTAAGGAACCAATATATATAAATGGACTCTCATTGAGGGACCAATATAAATAAATGACTCTCTACTCAAGGGACTAGTATAAATACATGGACACTAATAGAGGGACCATGATAAATAAATAGACACTCATTGAGGAACTTTTTAAATAAATGGTCGCTCACTAAGGGACCAATATAAATAAATGGACTCTCCTCAAGGGACTGTTATATATAAATGGATGCCCATTAAGGGACCAATATATATAAATGGACTCTCATTGAGGAACTTTTTAAATAAATGGCCGCTCATTAAGGGACCTTTATAAATAAATGGACTCTCCTCGAGGGACCATTAAAGAAAAAATGGCCGCTCATTGAGGGACCATTATAAATAAATGGACGCTCACTGAGGGACCTTTATTAATAAATGGATGCTCAAGGGCTTTTATAAATAAATGGCCCATCATTGAGGGACCATTATAAATAAATGGACAGTCATTGAGGGACCATTATAAATAAATGGACAGTCATTGAGGGACCATTATAAATAAATGGACAGTCATTGAGGGACCATTATAAATAAATGGACAGTCATTGAGGGACCATTATAAATAAATGGACAGTCATTGAGGGACCATTATAAATAAATGGACGCTCATTGAGGGACTGCTATAAATAAATGGACTCTTCTCGAGGGACCGTTATAAACAAAATGGACGCTCATTGAGGGACCAATATAAATACATGGACTCTCTACTCAAGGGACCAATATAAATAAATGGACACTAATAGAGGGACTATTATAAATAAATGGACACTAATAGAGGGACCATTATAAATAAATGGGCGCTCACTAAGGGACTGTTATAAAAAAAATAAGGCCTCTCATTGAGGGACAATTATAAATAAATGGACTCTCACTGAGGAACCCTTTATTAATAACTGGATGCTTCTTAAGGGACTATTATAAATAAATGGACACTCATTGAGGGACCTTTAATAATAAATGAATGCTCAAGGCCTTTTTAAAATAAATGGACACCCAATGAGGGACCATTATAAATAAATAGACACTCATTGAAGAACTTTGATAAATAAATGGATGCTCATCAAGGGACCTTTATAAATAAATGGACGCTCACAGAGGGACTTTCTATCAATAACTGGATGCTTCTTAAGGGACCGTTATAAATAAATGGCCGTTCATTTAGGGACCAATATAAATAAATGGATGCTCGCTGGGGAACCTTTATTAATAAGTGGATGCTCAAGGGCTTTTATAAATAAATGGACGCTCATCAAGGGATTTTTTTTTAATTAAAATGGACACTCAATGAGTAACTTTTATAAATAAATGGCCACTCATCAAGGGACTGTTATAAATAAATGGACACTCATTGAGGGACTGTTATAAGTAAATGGACACTCATTGAAAAACTTTTATAAATAAATGGACACTCATTGAAAAACTTTTATAAATAAATGGACACTCATTGAAGAACTTTTATAAATAAATGGACGCTCATTGAGGAACATTTATAAATAAATCGACACTCATTGAGGGACTGCTATAAATAAATGTCCGCTGATTGAGGGACCATTATAAATAAATGGCCGCTCATTAAGGCACTGTGATAAATGCTTATCAAGGGACCGTAATAAATACCTGGACACTTATTGAGGGACCATTATATTTATATAAATGGACGCTCCTTGAGGGACCATTCGAAATAAATGGACACACCCACAAGATGTGCGCGCAACATATGTGAGCGGCACACCCTGATGCAGGATAATGCAAATTGTGAGTCCCTAGAATTAATTAAACCTTAATTTTCCAAATTTAGCATTCAAATTTTAAATTTTGGCGCCTAAAATTTCGTCCATGTCACAGATGTACACTTGCGAAACTGAGAAGGTGTGTAAAATATCAATTTTGGGTGGAGAGACCATTTAAACCCAACATTAGCATTGCCCATAGTTGTGTTTGACCGACCGGCATGCTCTATATCCTCCAGCTCAGTCTCCATTGTACGGGGGATCTGCTGTGAATCCTGGTATAATCTACATTCATCCCCCTCATAGAGAATCCATTTGACAGGCCAGACAAAAAGAACTTTGTCAGCTTTTTTTTTAGCGTGGCTCAATTTTTAACCCTTTATTCGCACCGATTATAGAGATTTTAAAGAAGAATTGTTTGTATTCAACTTAGCTACATAATATAACTGCAATGGAGTCACTAGGTTAAAGTGTCCCTGCACACAAGTGCCATAGGGGTTGACTCACCAAAGGGGATAATTCTCTTGCAAAATTCAAATTCCCTTGCAAAGTAAACATCCTATCTGCCTTTAGTATATCAACCCTATAGCCTTTCAAAGTGCTCTGAGTTCCAGAGTTGTCCGATATGCAAATGAATTGCCTCACAAACGTTTTGGCCTGTCCTGCTGTCTACTTCCATGCATAGCAAGCAAATGGTTATTGAGCCTGTTCCTCACATGTAAGGACTGGTAGCTAGATGTGGAAGATGGGAGGTAGCAGACCAGCTCTTGACTTTAGGAAGCAAAGTCATAACTTGCGTATCTGGTTAGGAGGTTCTGGGACACTCCTGAGGAAGTTGCACACAAGCGCCTAAAGTTAATTCACTATATTTTGTGAATGGAAAGACTTGTTTTAGGATAGCATTGTCAGTAGGTATGGAGAACCTCTTTACTGTGATTGGAGGATGAGCTCAGGTTAGGCATTTTCTAAAGTTATGGGTTCAGGTTTAAGGTTAGGATTAATAGTTGTTGCTTAGTATTGGAGGTTGAAGTATTGGTTAAAGTTTGGGGGTAGAGTGAGGGGTCAAGTTGAAAGTTCAGAGTTGAGGCTTATGGTTCGGGGGTCAAGTTAGGGTTTGGGGCTAAAGTCTAGGCAGTCTAGTTAGGTGTAGATTTAGAGTAATGATTGAAGTTTGGTGTTATGGGTAAGGTTTAGAGTTAGGCATTGAGTGTAATGGATAGGCATACAGTTAGTGGTTAGGGTGAGGGTTAGGAACTGAAGTAAGCGTATGGTTAAAATACTTAGGGTTGAGATGTAGTATTATAAAAAAGAATGGTTGAGGATTAGAGATATGTCAAATTAAAGGCAAGTATTTGGGTTGGGATTTCCAGTTGAGGATTGGGTTTTAGTTGTTGAGGTTTCAGGCACTGCCTGGAGTTTTAGGGGTTTAGTATTTGGGTTTTAGGTTTAGGGCTGTGAATAACAGTGCATGTTTAGGGTTGGAGATTGAAATGTTGGGTTAAGTCAGTGTTTCTCAACTCCAGTCCTCAAGGCCCCCCAACAGGTCAGGTTTTCAGGATTTCCATTATTTTGCACAGGTGATTTGATCAGTTTCACTGCCTTAGTAATTCCCACAGCCTTTTCATCTGAGGGAAATCCTGAAAACATGACCTGTTGGGGGGGGATTGAGGACTGGAGTTGAGAAACACTGGGTTAAGTTTAGGGTTTAGAGTCAGAGATCAACTTGAAAGTTCATAGTTGAGGCTTATAGTAATGATTCGAAGCTGAAGTCTATAGTTGGGTGCAGGATTTGCCATTAGGGTGAGGATTAGGGAGTTAGGTTTAGAGTTATTAGTGAGGTTGAGTTTAGATTGAGTTAAAGATTAAGTTTAGGGGATATGCATATGTTTAATTGTTAGGGTGAGGTTTAGGAACTGAGGAAAGAATAGATACTTAGGGTTGAGATTTAAGATTATAAAACATAATGATTGATGATATTTATGTTAGGAATTATTTATGTTAGGAATTAAATTTCAAGATTGGGTTTAGTTGGGTTTTAAGCATTGTCTAGATTTAGGGGATTAGGATTTGGGCGTTGAGTTTTAAGGTTGGGAATAATTATTGATATTTAGGGTTGAAGGATGAAGTGTTGGGTTAGGTTTAGAATTTGAGGTTTAGAGGTTAGCTTAACAGTTAAGGTTTATGACACAGAGTCATGTTACAGTTAGTTAGGTTTAAGGATAGGCATTAGGGAGAGTATTAAGGATTTTATGTTAGCGGTACATATGAAGTTGATAGGTAGGGGTTGGATTAGGGCTTGAAGAAAGTACAAGGAATAACTACTTTGGGGTGAGGTTTAGGATTTGACCTTGAGAGTAATGTGTACGGTTAGGGTGAGGTTTAGGAAATGAGGACAGGGTGACAAAAAAATACCCCGGGATGAGGTTTAGTATTATGAAAAATTAGAGTTGAGTTTTAGAGTGACGATAAGTCAAGATTTAGAGTTATGATTTAAAGTTAAATATTGGGCGTAAGGTTTGAGGTTAAGGTTTGGATTGATATTAGGCCTTAGGGTAAGGCTTCAATTAGGGGGTTTAGGGCTTGTGGTTTAGGACTGAGGTGTAGTGTTAGGTTTAGCTGTAGATGCTTAAGGTTAGGGGTTGAGGTATAGGGTTAATTGCAGATGTTTAGTGTTGGTGGTTGACGTATAGGGTTAGTGATTGATGTTTCGGGTTGAAGTATAGCGTTAGGTTTAGCCATAGATGTTTAGAGGTTGCTGTTAAAGCATATGGTTAGCTGTAGATGTTTAGGATTAAGGTTTGAAGTATAGAGTTAGTAGATGATGTTTAGGGTTGAGGTATAAGGTTAGTAGTTGATATTAAGGGGTTGAGTTATAGGGTTAGGTTTAGTTGTAGATGTTTAGGTTTGGGCTTGAGGTATAGGGTTATTTGTAGATGTTTAGGGTTGGGGGTTAAGTTGTAATGTCAGTGGTTAAAGGTTTAGGTTTGAGGTAAAGGGCCAGGTTTAGCGTTAGCTGTTGATGTGTAGGGTTAGTTCTTGATATTTACGGTTTGAAGTATAGGACTAGTGGTTGATCTTTAGTGTTGAGGTATAGGGTCATCTGTAGTTATTTAAGGTTGGGAGTTAGGGTTAGTGGTTGATGTTAAGTGTTGAGGTATAGGGTTTGTGGTCGATAGTTAAGGTTGAGGTATAGGGTTAGTTGTTGATCATTAGGGTTGAGATATATAATAGTTGATCTTTATTGTTGAGGTATAGGGTTATCTCTAGATGTTTAGGGTTTGTGATTAAGGCTAGTGATTGATGTTTAGAGTCGAGGTATAGGACCAGGTTTAGCTTTAGATTTTAGGATTGGGGCTTGAGTTATAGCGTTAGCTGTTGAAGTTTATGGTCAAGGTATAGGGTTAGTGGTTACTGTCTAGGGATTGAGGTATAGGGTTAGGTTAAGCTGTAGATGTTGAGGTTTGAGGAATAGGGTTAGTTGTAGATGTTTAGGGCTGAAAGTTGAGGTCTAAGCTTATGTTTAGCTGTGTAGATGTTGAGGTTTGAGGAATAGGGTTAGTTGTAGATGTTTAGGGCTGAAAGTTGAGGTCTAGGGTTAGGTTTAGCTGTGTAGATGTT
This sequence comes from Rana kukunoris, assembly GCA_029574335.1. Taxonomy (NCBI): domain Eukaryota; kingdom Metazoa; phylum Chordata; class Amphibia; order Anura; family Ranidae; genus Rana; species Rana kukunoris. Next base: position 7,349,020 of record CM056059.1, on the reverse strand, counting down.
GAGGTTTGAGGAATAGGATTAGTTGTAGATGTTTAGGGCTGAAAGTTGAGGTCTAGGGGTAGGTTTAGCTGTGAAGATGTTGAGGTTTGAGGAATAGGGTTAGTTGTAGATGTTTAGGGCTCAAAGTTGAGGTCTAGGGGTAGGTTTAGCTGTGTAGATGTTGAGGTTTGAGGAATAGGGTTAGTTGTAGATGTTTAGGGCTGAAAGTTGAGGTCTAGGGTTAGGTTTAGCTGTGTAGATGTTGAGGTTTGAGGAATAGGATTAGTTGTAGATGTTTAGGGCTGAAAGTTGAGGTCTAGGGGTAGGTTTAGCTGTGAAGATGTTGAGGTTTGAGGAATAGGGTTAGTTGCAGATGTTTAGGGCTGAAAGTTGAGGTCTAGGGTTAGGTTTAGCTGTGTAGATGTTGAGGTTTGAGGAATAGGATTAGTTGTAGATGTTTAGGGCTGAAAGTTGAGGTCCAGGGGTAGGTTTAGCTGTGAAGATGTTGAGGTTTGAGGAATAGGGTTAGTTGTAGATGTTTAGGGCTGAAAGTTGAGGTCTAGGGGTAGGTTTAGCTGTGTAGATGTTGAGGTTTGAGGAATAGGATTAGTTGTAGATGTTTAGGGCTGAAAGTTGAGGTCTAGGGTTAGGTTTAGCTGTGTAGATGTTGAGGTTTGAGGAATAGGATTAGTTGTAGATGTTTAGGGCTGAAAGTTGAGGTCTAGGGTTAGGTTTAGCTGTGTAAATGTTGAGGTTTGAGGAATAGGATTAGTTGTAGATGTTTAGGGCTGAAAGTTGAGGTCTAGGGGTAGGTTTAGCTGTGAAGATGTTGAGGTTTGAGGAATAGGGTTAGTTGTAGATGTTTAGGGCTGAAAGTTGAGGTCTAGGGGTAGGTTTAGCTGTGTAGATGTTGAGGTTTGAGGAATAGGATTAGTTGTAGATGTTTAGGGCTGAAAGTTGAGGTCTAGGGGTAGGTTTAGCTGTGAAGATGTTGAGGTTTGAGGAATAGGGTTAGTTGTAGATGTTTAGGGCTGGAAATTGAGGTCTAGGGTTAGGTTTAGTGGTTGAGGTTTAAGTTTAGGAATTTAGGTTTGAAGGGGGGGGGGGGGGTAAAGTAAGTGGATTAAAATATTTGTCCTTCCTAAGTTTTTGAAGTGCCATAACTCTCAGAGCCAAGTCCAAATCAATTATAAAAATGTGCAAGTACAAATTATTCACACCAAAATGTTTGTGCTGCTTTTTCGGCAGATAAAAAACTGTGCTGTACGGTGAAATGATTTATGGTTTGCAATCAAACCTATGTGTGGTCTATAGAGAAGGAACATCAAACAGAAAGTGAACTCAGAAGGAATCTGCAGGCGGTACAATCTCTGAATAGCGAAGAAAATAATGTTTTCATATTTTTTAACAGCAGCACAAATAATGAGCAATGTTTTTAATGCTTCTTTGCTTTGCGCTCAATTTTTTTTATATTTCCCTGTATGACACTATACAACTATACAACATTTGCAGTTTGATTTTAGTTTTTTTTAATGCCACGCCGGAAATAGCACACCATGATTCTCATATAAGCTAGCAATTCATTAGTTTTGTCTAGGCAATACTTTGGAACATGGCACTTACGTTCAGAATCTTCATTTTTGAAGTATCCAATGAGTTTTTGCTCGTCGTCAAGGTTCTCAAAGGCAGCAAGTTCATGGTTTCCATCGATAAACTCTACTGGGTCCTCAAGTACCTGCACAGAAAGAGGTCCACCTATTTATTGTTGTCGTTGCTACAGACAAGCAGCCATATTTCTAAAGAGCATACCGCATACTGCTTCTTTGTAATTGGTCAGTAGTCTACTGTCAGCCACTTGGTTTAGCATACATAGCACCATGCAAGGTAGAGACTGAAGGCTCGTTGAAGGCCAACTTTACACCAAAACCCTTTGAGGAGCTTTCACTTATCTTCCTGTCCCGGGGACACAACAGGTAAAAGAATCACACCTTTATTATTAAATTGTGGGAGGGGCAGTGACACAAACTGTTGTTAGGAAATTTCTTAAAGGCCTCTAAGAAGTTGATGGGGGGCTCAACCCATTGATGCAGATTCCATTCTGGACTCGCCTCGAAGCTACTTGGTTTCCTCCATCAGTTCTGAGAATAAGGTAATGTGCAAGGCACAAAGTTCCTCTTCTGAAATAATAACCCGTAAATGGCCCAAGATGGCCTTGTCCATATAGGGTTGGTCTCCAAGAGAGTGCCTTTAATATTCACTAACATACAATGACAATCCAATGAGGTCATCAAACAAACATCCAAGATTCTAAGGCCCCGTACACACGGCCGAGATTCTCGGCAGAAACCAGCGAGAAGCTCGCTGGGATCCTCATTCTGCCGAGAACCTCGGCCGTGTGTACGGTTTCGGTGAGCATCCCGCTGAGAAAGCCGTCGAGCCAAAATAGAGATCATGTTCTCTATTTGCTCGATGGCCCATCGAGAACCATGGCTCGACGCCTTTCCCGACAGCTTGGTCGACGATTTCGACGGCCGGGCGAGAACCTCGACGGGCGGAACGATGTGTTTGGCCCGTCGAGGTTCTCGTACGTGTGTACGCGGCCTAAGGCTTTTAATGGTAAAATTATTTATAGCAGGACCTTAAAAACCTTGGACACTTGGACGTTTGTTCGGCTCTGGATTGGTTGAATGTCAATTCTCAACTCTGGGTACTTTTACTGTTCCTAATGCCGTGTACACACGATCCTAAAATTCCGACAAGAAAAGTCCGATGTGAGCTTTTGGTCGGAAATTCTGACCATGTGTATGCTCCATCTGACTTTTTCTGTTGGAATTTCCACCAACAAAATATTGAGAGCTGGTTCTCTATTTTTCAGACAGAAAAAGTTCCTATGTATGCAATTCTGACGCGCAAAAAAACACGCATGCTCAGAATCAAGCAGAAGAGCCAAACTGCCTATTGAACTTCATTTTTCTCGGCTCGTCGTACCTCTTGTACGTCACGGCGTTCTTGACAGTCGGGAATTTCTGACAAGATTTGTGTGACCGTGTGTATGCAACACAAGTTTGAGCTAACATTCCGGCAGAAAAAATCCACGCTTTTCTTGTCGGAATTTCCGATCGTGTGTACGCGGCATTAGAGGAGTCTCAGTCTCGTGAAAAGACAGTGTGCCCAGTGGCAAATTTTGGTGACCCTTAGAAAATCTGAGATAAGAAGAAAATTTGTTCTTCCTTTCTTCTTTTTATGTGTGTTTTAGTGATTACATTTGGAATGCGCTGCGCAAACTGTTGGCGCTAAATAAATCTGATATATTAATAATAATAATAATAATAAAAATAATTGAAAGTTTCTCTTTAGCTGTCGAAATTTGGCACGAGCAGGGTCTAAGGTTGGCGTTGTTTTTGGAAAACATGTCCTCTGGAAAGAGATTTCAGTCACTCATGTCCCCCGCACAATCTTTACAGATTTAGCCTACATTCGGGAGGTGTAATTGGGGTCAGATGGGACTTAATTCAGTAAACACGGGCAGATTTACAGTCTCTGCCAGGCCAAGGGTGTCCTTTTTAAAATAATTCTGCTGATAATGAGTGACGGGAGGAATCCTAATTATCAAAAAAAAAAGATATTAGAGCCTCCGTGGCCCAGGAGTTTGGTCAAAAATGTGTAATTTGTTGTCTTATACCTGAGGATGAAGAGTCTGTGCTCCCCCGCAGGAGGGAGAGCCCCCCACCCACTGCCACTAAACTAATGTTTACTCTGCCAGAATCCCCCCCCCCCCCACCCACCCAGGATCTGTGCGCTCAGTGCCAGCCTGGTACTGCTGTCTCCTGCCAACCCCTGCATCTTTCTTCTGATTCATCTCCCTCCTCATTCTGTCTCGTCTCTCTCTTTAATCTGTCTCTTTTCTAGCTTGTTTACCCGTATCATATCTGTCACTCTTCTTCTATTCTATTCTCAGTCTCTCTTTTTTCCTTTTTTTTCCTCCTCCGTGTCTCCATCTCAATTCTCTTTTCTTCTGTCTCCTCTGACTCTCTTTTTTCTTTGTTGATATCTTTCTCCTCTGTCTTTCTGCTCTCTCTCCTCTCTCTCTCTCTCTCTCTCTTTCTCTTCTCTCTCTTTAGTCTCTCCTCTGTTTCTCCATCTCCCTCTCCTCTGTCTCTCCTCTATCTCTCCTCTCTTTCTCTTCTCTTTCTCCCCTCTCCTCTCTCTCTCCTCTGTCTCTCTGTTCTCTCTCCTCTTTTCTCTCTCTCCTCTGTTTCTCCATCTCCCTATCCTCACTATCCCTCCTCTGTCTCTCCTCTGTCTCTCCTCTATCTTTCCTCCCTCCCCTCTGTCTCTCCTCTATCTTTCCTCCCTCTCCTCTCTCTCTCTCTCTCTCTCTCTCCTCTTTATCTCCATCTCCCTCTCCTCTGTCTCTCCGCTATTTCGCCTCCCTCTCCTCTCTCGCCTCTGTTTCTCCATCTCCCTCTCCTCTGTCTCTCCTCTATCTCTCCTCTATCTATCTTCTTTTTCTCCTCTCTCCTCTGTCTCTCCCCCATATCTCTCTCCTCTGTCTCTCCATCTCTCTCACCATTCTCTTCTCTGGCTCTTCTCTCTCCCTTCTGTCTCTCCTTCCTTTTTCCTCTGTCTCCTCCACCTCTCTCTCTCTCTTCTATGTCTCGCCTCTTTCTCTCCCTCCTCTGGCTCTCCTCTCCCTTCTATCTCTCCTCTATCTCTTCTCTTTCTCTCTCTCTTCTCTGTCTTGCCTTTCTATCTCTTCTCTGTCTGTCCTCATTCTCTTCTCTGTCTCTCCTCTGTCTATCCTTTCTATCTCCTTCCTATGTCTCTTCTCTTTCTTTCGCTCCTCTGTCTCTCCTTTCTCTATTTCTCCTCTATCTATGTTTTCTCTCTTCTGTCTATCCTCTCAATCTCTCCTCTATCCTCTCTCTCTCCTCTGTTTCTTCGCTCTATATCTTCTCTGTCCCTCCTCTCTCTCAGTTTTTTCTCTCCTCTGTCCCTTCATCTCTCTCTTTCCTCTTTTTCTCAATCTCACTCTCCTCTGTCTCTCCATCTTTCTCCTCTGCCTCCCTTCTGTCTCCCTCTATCCCCTTGTCTTCCCTCTCTCCTCTGTCTCTATTCTTCTCTCTCTCTCTCCTCTGTCTTTCCTCTTTCTTTCTCCTCTGTCTCTTCGGGCTCTGTCTTTCTTTTTTTTCCTCCTCTGTCCCTCCTCTCCAGCTCTCTTCTCTCTCCCCTCTGTCTCTTCATCTCTCTCCCCTCTGTCTCTCCATCTCTCTCCTTTGCTTCCCCTCTCCCCTCTGTCTTTCCTTTCTCTCCTCTGTCTCCCCTGTATCTCCTCTGTCTACCCTTTCTCCTCCATCCTTCTCCTATCTCTCTCTCCCTCCTCCGTCTTTCCTCTGTTTCATCTCTCTTCTCTGTCATTTCTCTCTTTCTCCTCTGTCTCCCCCTCTCTCTCTCCTCTATGTCTTCCCTGTAATATCTGTTTTGTCTCTCCTCTCTCTGTCTCATCCTCTATGTCCCCCCTGTCTCTTGTCAATCTCTCTCTTCTCTACTTCTTTTTTCTCTCTTCTCTCTGTTTCTGCTCTATTTTTCCTCTGTCTCTTGTCTATCTCTCTCCTCTTTATGTCACGTTTGTCTCTCTTCTATGACTCCTCTGTCTCCCATCTATCTCTCTCTTCCCTCACTCTTCTATGTCTCTTGTCTATCTCTCTCTTCCCTCACTCTCCTCTGTCTCTTGTTTATCTCTCTCTTCTCTGTTTTTCCTTTTCTTTCTCTCCTGTCACTTTTCTGCTTTTGTTTTTTTTAACTATTTTATTTTTTAATATTTCTCACCTGACTTACTTTTTTCTACATCTGTTCTATCTTTCATCTATCTCTCTTCTCTATATAATTTATCTTTTTCATTTGGTTTTGTACACATTGTTGTTTTTTTTTGTATTTGTACACCAAAAGTGTGCCAACCAGAGGTACATTTATAGGTTTCCAAATGACACACGGCAAAACCCCGTCGGAATTTCCGAAGAAAAAATAGAAAACCTGCTCTCTAAGTCCGTCGACAATTCTGACGGAAAAAGTCAGATGGGGCGTATACACGGTTGGAATATCCAATGGTAAGCTCCCATCTGACTTTTTCCATTGGACATTCCGACCGTGTGTACGCAGCATTAGTGGGAAGGGGCTTTTTTTTTGGAGGGGGTAGGGGGCTCTTAAAATAATGTAAAACTGACAGTTGACCATATTTGGGCTCCATCTTGAAAGAGGTTAGAGCAGGGCTGGACTGGGACAGAAATTTGGCCCTGAACTTCATCCAGACTGGCCCACTTTGACAGGTCTCTTCCATGGCGGCCGGATAACTCCTGCAGCCCCCCCCCCCCCCCCCGGCCATCCAAGCCACTAGTCGTTCTACTAGAGCAGAACGGCTGGCACTGGTACTTTTATAGGCAGTACCAGTGGGGAAGCTAGACAATATTTCACCCAGGGCAAAGAATCAGTTTGGTGCCCCCCTTATGGGACAAGATTAGGCAGAAGTGAGAAAACTCCCAGGCCATAGCTATTGAGTCAGCTGTCTGTCCCCTCCCCTCATGCTCCTCTGTCATCCCCCCTGCTCCTCTGGTCCTCCCCCTGCTTCTTTGTTCCCCCCAGGTGAGCGCTGTGGGGAGGGAGAGATAGAGGAGCAGAGGGGGCGGCAGTTCGCTGACACTGAAGCCGGCCCACTGAGCCATCGGCCCGCCGGGAAACTCCCTGTAGTCCCAATGGCCAGTGCATCCCTGGGTTAGAGTGTCAGAAATTCAGAATTGTCCTGTGTCTTGTGCACACTTCCTCTGTTATCTCAATGAGTCCTTCCAGTTCTTACCATTTACTGACGAACTACCATCCCTCACATTGTAAAGATTGGGAGAGGAGAAGGGGATTCAGTTGTTTAACAAAATGCAACTGGGCAGGGCTGACACCATTTTTTTTTTTTTTGCAATTTCAGTTCAGAAAAGGCATGTGTTGTCAACCTGTAACAGGAAATTGGGAGCTGAGGGCATTTCCGACAGATCAACAGGTATGTTTCTACATATGTAGGATCTTTAAGCATCACTGGAGCAGTGTGACCCATGTCAAGTAAGAGGAAACCAACGTTTTCCAGTAAAACGACGATTTATGTCAACTTACAAGAACCAAAGACTTATCAGGCAATGATTTATTTTAAGTTTATATCATGTTACGGAACCGAAAACTTGCATCATCACATAAAGAGAAGCCAGTGACTTATTTTGAGTAAGCAGAGACACACAATTTGCATTAAAAAGGGGAAGCAATGACTTACTGTACATTGAGTAAAAGCAACTTGGGGGGCTGTCATGAAGCTTGGGTAAACCTAACAACTTACAACAAGTATAAGGAGCTGATGTTCATATTAGTAAGGGAAATCCAAAGACTTCTGTCAACTAGGAGGAAGCCATTGATGTATACTATATGGCCAAAATATTGTGGGCAGCTGACCATTACACATATCTATAGAGCCAAAAGTATGATGACCCCCCCCCCCACCCCTCCAAATGATTGAGCATAGGTGTTTACTGTGAAGGGCAGGGCAGGACTTAGGGTGGTGGGGGCCTAATAATGGAAGGGGCCCCCTGGAGCAGAGAAGTGAGGGAGTGGGTTGTTACCGCCGACCGTTCATAGTTGTTGAGGGGGGGTGGGGGTTCAGGATCCGCCCGACCAACCTATCAAAGTTGTTGGGGGCGGGGCAGTGCGCCGACCGATCATACTTGATGAGCGGGGGGGATCCTCTTCCCAGGGCCGCCTTCAGTAATTTTGGGGCCCCTTACACAGGTGCCAAAATTGGCGCAAACGGGAGATTACCGCAAAATTGCAGGAGGGGGTGGCCTCGATTGGCGGGAAAATGCGGGAGAGGGTTGCCTCCGTGAAATTGCGGGAAGGGGTTGCTGCGATTGCCGCGAACAGGGGATTGCAGCTAAAATTGTGGGAGGGGGTTGCCGCAAAACTGGGGGAGGGGGTTGCCGCGATTGTCGCGAACGGGGGGTTGCCGCGATTGAGCCCATGGGCTTGACCCTAGTCAGGTGAAGGGTCCTGTTAAGGGCACATCATAGAAAGACATTTTATAACCTTGTGGTGCCAGTTTGGGGAAGGCCTTTTTTTGTTCAGGCACGACTGTGCCCCTGTGTACAAAGCCAGCTCCATAAAGACATGGTTTGACCAGTTTGGTGTGGAGGAACTCGAGTGGCCTGCATGGTGCCCTGACCTAAACCCTACTGAATGTCTTGGTGTGGAGGAACTCATGTGGCCTGCACAGTACTCTGAACTCAACTTTATTGAACCTCTTGAAATCTGTTTGGTGGGGGGGGACTCAACTCGTCTGCATAGAGTCCTGACCTCAAACCTACTGAACATCTTTGACCAGTTTGGTGTGGAGGAACTGTTTACTGTGAAGGGTCCAGTTTGGTGTGGAGGAACTCATGTGGCCTGCACAGTACCCTAAACTCAACTCTGTTAAACCACTTAAACCTGTTTATTGGGGAGGAACTCAACTGGCCTGCAAAAAGCACTGACCTCAAACCTAATAAGCCTGTCAAACTCGAGTGGCCGGCACAATTCCCTGACCTTAATCCTACTGAACATCTTTAACCTGTTTGATAGGGAAGAACTCAACTGGACTGCATAGAGCCCTGACCTCAACCCCACTGAACACCTTCGACCAGTTTGGTGTGGAGGAACTCGACTGGTCTGCATAAACCCCTGACCTCAACCCTACTGAACATTTTTGACTAGATTGGTGTGGCGGAACTCGACTGGTCTGCATAAACCCCTGACCTCAACCCTACTGAACGCCTTCGACAGTTTGGTGTGGTTGAACTCGACTGGTCTGCATAAACCCCTGACCTCAACCCTACTGAACATTTTTGACTAGATTGGTGTGGCGGAACTCGACTGGTCTGCATAAACCCCTGACCTCAACCCTACTGAACACCTTTGACAGTTTGGTGTGGAGGAACTCGACTGGTCTGCATAAACCCCTGACCTCAACCCTACTGAACACCTTCGACAGTTTGGTGTGGTTGAACTCGACTGGTCTGCATAAACCCCTGACCTCAACCCTACTGAACACCTTCGACAGTTTGGTGTGGTTGAACTCGACTGGTCTGCATAAACCCCTGACCTCAACCCTACTGAACATTTTTGACTAGATTTGTGTGGAGGAACTCGACTGGTCTGTATAGAGCCCTGACATCAACGCTACTGAAAACCTTGGACCAGTTTGGTGTGGAGGAACTGGAGTGACTTGCGCAACCCTACTGAACATCTTTGACCTATTTAGCGTTGAGCAACTCAAATGGTCTGCACAAAGCCCTGACCACAACCCTTACTGAACACCTTTAACCAGTTTGGTGTGGAGAAACTCAAGTTGCCTCCACAGTCCCCTGACCTCAACCCTACTGAACACCTTTGGGATAAATTGGAACGCCAAACCAGCTTTTGTCCCCCAACATTAGTACCTGACATCACACCTATTAGACACCTTTGGGATGAACTGGATTGCCAATTTTGAGGCAGGTCTTCTCATCCAATTTCAATATACCTAACCTCACGTGATGGTCAGGGGTCCCCATATCTTCGGCCGTACTGTAGTGTACATCAAATCAAATAATGGAGAAACCTGTGGCCAGGGGTGGACTGACAACTCACGTGGCCCCCGGGCAATAGAAGATTATGGGGCCCCCGGGCTTACAGATGGCCACCACGCCAGTAGGCAGTGCAGAGGCGGGGCAGCTAAAATCTCGAGATTTTCACATCAAAAGCATGTCGGTATCGGACATATCAATGACAGATATTCCCTGGTTTTACTGAGCCTGGCAACCCTGATGGGGCCCCCTAGTGTCATGGGGCCCTCGGGCAGTGCCCGAGTGGCCGAATGGTCAGTCCACCCCTGCCTATGATTTATGTTAAGTGAGGCTGAATCCACAACTTACGTCAAGTAAGAATTCCACCAAGGTGTCGGCTGAGAACTCTCCATCATACTCAATCATTTCATCATCCTTAAACACGTAGATACTGTCTTCTTCATCCAGTCCTGGAAAAGGCAACACAAAAAATGGAAGAAGGTTATATTCCAGGATTGCCAAAACCTTTTTGGAACTACAAAATATTGAAACATCTACTGAACATCCAACATTGACCCCGCTTATCCTGGGAGGACAAATCCACCTCATCTACATGAACACCTGAAACCGCCATCGACGTCGCCGCATCTGGGCCTCCTATGGTAATGTAACCTTTGTGATAGTCCAGCCAAATGTAATATACACACTTCTGCTCACACCAAGAATTAAGAATGACCTTTATAGCAGACCAACGGATCAGAGGAATTACCAATGAAGGTCAGCATTTGCGGCATTGCATTACCACTTTCCCCTGCCTCTGTCCGTAGTTGCTCCCAGCTCTTCTGAGGAGCCTCGGGCCACAGTATATGGCCAGAATAGTTACATACAGAGGAGATCAAGAGACATCCATTCAAGTGGCAGCTGGTGCTCCATTTTAGGGGAGCAAACAAACCACCCCCCATTCTGTCGATCGATCCATTAAACCCCCCCCCCCTGTGAACACCCCCTAGTCGCTCGCCTGTCTGACAACCAGCCCCATACTTACCCCATCCAGGTCACAGCTAGCTTCGGCGGCTTCCACCTGCGTCTCCTCCATGGCGGCTCCCCCACCTACTTCTAGTCCTAGCCAACACGGTCGCTTCTCCTCTCAGCCAATTGGGTCTTAAGACCCACTTCCTGGTTAGCCGGGATGAGAAATATTAATTTGCTATTGTCACACAACTGGGTGGGCTGGGGGCGCAGTGCTCTGCACCCTGAGCCCACCATTTTTGAAGCCAATTAGAGCCTCAGGATTTAATCATGTGCTTAACAAAAAAAAAATAACCCCATTGAAATCCATGTGTCCGGCGCCCCATTCCCTAATCTCCTGTGTGGTTATTGAACTTGGAAGCAACCATAATTTCATAATTTCATATTTTAAAACTGACATTCTTCAGCTACTGTAGCTGAGGATGCAACTAATCGAGCACAATCTGCATTCGTTTTTGCTATTTATTTAGTTTAGCTAATTTCCTCCTTGCCCTTGCGTGGTCTATGATCTCTAAATGCGTTCCTTCCTGTGCTTCTGTGTATGGCTTGGCCTAGCTGACTCTTCTTCGATTCCTGTTCCTGATTTTTGAACCTGGAAGCAACCATGATTTCATAATTTCCTATTTTAAAACGAACATTCTTTGGCTACTGTAGCTGAGGATGCAGCTAATCGAACACGATCTGCATTAGTCCAGCCTACAGTCAGCCCCTTTTTTTGTTATTTATTCAGTTTAGCTCATTTCCTCCTTGCCCTTGTGTGGCCTATGATCTCTTAATGCGTTCCTTCCTGGGCTCCTGTGTATGGCTTGGCCTGGCTGACTTTCCTTTGATTGCTGTTCCTGATTTTTGAACCTGGAAGCAACCATGATTTCATAATTTTAAAACTGACATTCTTTGGCTACTGCATCTGAGGATGCAGCTAATCGAGCACGATCTGCATTAGTCCAGGCTACAGCCAGACCCTTTTTTGCTGTTTATTCAGTTTAGCTAACTTCCTCCTTGCCCTTTCATGGTCTATGATCTCTAAATGCGTTCCTTCCTGTGCTTCTGTGTATGGCTTGGCCTGGCTGACTTTCCTTCGATTCCTGTTCCTGATTTTTGCTCCTGACTATGCTGACTTCTGGTTTCCCGATCCCAACTCGTCTGATTACCCGCTCTGGTATCCAAACCCTGGCTTCTGCTTTTTGATTACGTTCCTAAACTGTGTTATTTTAACTGTACTTTCTGGGCCAGATTCACAGAACGAGTACGCCGGTGTATCTCCTGATACGCCGGCGTACTTTCAAATTTCCCGCGTTGTATCATTAGTTTGAATCCTCAGATCTACGCTGCAATCTTTTTCCGCCCGCTGGGTGGAGTTCGCGTCGTTTTCCGCGTCGGGTATGCAAAATAGCTTTTTACGGCGATCCACGAAGTTCCGTTCGGCTGTCGCATTCTCTAACGACGTCGCTAGTCGGCTTTTTCCGGCGTAAAATTAAAGCTGCTATTATTCGGTCTATAGTTAGACTGCCCATGTTAAGTATGGCTGTCGTTCCCGCGTCGAATTTTCAATTATTTTTTTTTTTTTGTGTAAGTCGTCCGTGAATAGGAATGTACGTAAATTACGCTACCAAAAAAAAAAATGACGTTTCGACGTAATTTGCGCAGTGCACGGCGGGAAATTTCAGAACGGAGCATGCGCAGTTCGATCGCCGCGGGGACGCGCCTAATTTAAATGCTTCACGCCCCCCTACCCGCGTAATTCAATTCCGCCGCGAGGAATACACTACGCTGCCGTACCTTACGGCCCGAAATCTTCCTGGATTCGACTTAGGTCCAGGTAAAATACGGCGACGTAGTGTATCTCTGATACTCTACATCGATCTAATTGTATGTGAATCTGGCCCTCTATCTCCGTCTGGTTTAGATAGCAATAAAGTTAAATAAAAAAATAAAAATAAATTATTTGAATAAAATAAATAAAAATAACAAAAAAATAAAAGCACTTCTGTCCACCTGTGAAAATGCAGCATAGGTCCTGCACCCAGGGCGGGGTCAAGTGGTGGGTAGAAGGTGCCCCTGGGTGCAGCGTGTATAGTAGCGATGGGAGCGCCGCATCAATACGTCTGTCAGCCAAGTGCTGGAAGTGGCAAGGAAAGGAGGAGAGAGCTGGGAGGAGGTGCAGGCTGTGCTCTCTCTCCTCCTCATAAACTTGCACATAATGAAGAAGGGTGGAGGTGGGGCGCAATTTGGTATCTTTGCCCTGGGCACTGGGTGATCTTGTCCCAGCACTGCCTGCATGTGTAGGTAAACAGCGACTGCACCACACATCTGAGGTATCGCCGCGAACGCCAGAGCGAGATAAACAATTCTAGGGCCATCATTCATGGTTAACTTTAACCTGTAAAGACTTCGAACAATTTTGACCTGCTGAATTTTGTTGCCTATTTCACAGGTGCATGCAATTTTGAGTCTTGGCATGTTTGGTATCCATTTACTCTACGCAACCTCGTCTTTTATATTTTTTAACAAAAATTGGGTAAAATGTTTATGTGTTTGATAAAGGGCTACGTATATATAGCATACGGCATAGAAAATTGCAACATTCTCGGGGGGGCCTCTGCTTTCAGAAAATATATAATGTTGGGGGGGGAAGAAAATGCTTGCAAATAAAGATGTGTGTGAAAATGTATCGCCATCTCTGTGAGGGGACTTCCTGTGTGGTCACCGGGACAGGAAGTGAGGTTCATTCTCCACGAAGGGGGGGGGGGGGGCAATAAAACCCCCCGGTAGAGGTTCCAACCCTTCTCTCTCTCTCTCTTGGCCTGGAGTTAAAAGTGAATAAGGCGGCCCACGTACACCTTTTTTTCCTGGCGCATCTTCACGCCGCCGTCTGCTTGTATTTATGTGAAGTACGAATCGCCCCATCTGACGAAAATATTTTCCTTCGCAGTAAATCGCCGGCAGATGTCCCGGAGACAACGCAGGCCGGGCTACCGGGAATCGCTCAAGCTGTTTGCAATCTGTGCTTTTTTTTAAAAGGGAGATTTCGGCGTGTTCCTCCAATGTTTTTCTACACCAGGATGGTCTTTGCTGTTCCATATTTCCACGGCTGGCTTCCAGGCGCAAATGCGTGACTGCTCCCTCTAGTGGCCTTCTGTCTTTCCACAGTGTATGGAATCAGCAGATGTGGCTCACTCCTCTCCTTCCACAATCATTGCCCGGGACTGTTTACAGGGGAGCGCCTCGCAGTGGGCATTAGAAGCTGCAGCAAGTCAGACAGAGTTTTTTAAGTGTATTACAAGTGAAATAATTTTTTTCCCGTTTTGGATGGAGTAGGAAAAGGAGTCGATCTTTACTTTATGGGCAATGAGTGTGAGAATTTGGCATGGCCTTGCCCCCCCCCCCCCTCCCCGCCGCCATTCAGACGGAGACAAACGGAGCATGTGAGTGACAACGATCCCCGGGTGGGCGCCGTGCACTTAGTCTAATGACCCGGGCCCGTCTTCCCCCTGTTATTACCAGCCAGGAAGTTAATGTAGTGGCAATGTTGCTGCCTTTTAATTACGGGAGAGATTACCATCCGTTGTGGGCGAGGGAATTGTCGCAGCCGCAGCGCCGATGGAGCACCGCGGAGCGCTTTTGTGCCGGCGTACAAAGACTGATCCTGGACCAATGGTCCAATGCCAAGTCTTCGGGAACAGGCAGTGCCGGCACCGGACATAGAGCCAGGCTTGTCAAGCAGACAATGCAACTGTGCCAAATTCACAAGAGCTCTCGATCGGTCTGCTTTACTCGGAGATCTGGAGCCGCAACGGGGTCGGGAGGAGGGCAGTGGGATGGGAGTTTTTGGAGCCTGTGCTGAACTTGCGGTTGGGTCCAATTTGTGGTTGTCACTGCTTTTTCTTCTTTTTTTTTTACATCACTGCTTCTGCCATAAGGAGCGTGCAGTGGGTGTTCCAGAGACTCAAACAGGCGCTTTCCAGGAGCTTCAGATTACATCCAATTGGTGCCTGTGCCTCTGCTTTTTCTTTCCTTTTTTTTTACCATCGTTGCTTCTACAGTAAGGAGCCTGCCGTAGGTGTTCCAGCACCTCCAACAAGCGCTTTCCAGGAGCTCCAGATTACATCCAATTGGTGCCTGTGCCTCTGCTTTTTCTTTCCTTTTTTTCTAACATCGTTGCTTCTACAGTAAGGAGCCTGCCGTAGGTGTTCCAGAACCTCAAACAAGCGCTTTCCAGGAGCTCCAGATTACATCCAATTAGTGCCTGTGCCTCTCCTTTTTCTTTCCTTTTTTTTTTTACCATCGTTGCTTCTACAGTAAGGAGCCTGCCGTAGGTGTTCCAGCACCTTAAACAAGCGCTTTCCAGGAGCGCCAGATTACACCCAATTAGTGCCTGTGCCTCTCCTTTTTCTTTCCTTTTTTTTTTTTTTAACATGGTTGCTTCTACAGTAAGGAGCTTGCAGTAGGTGTTCCAGGAACCCAAACAGGCGTTTTCTAGAAGTGCCAGATTACATACAATTGGTGTCTGTGTCACCCCTTTTTTTACATTATTGCTTCTGCAGTAATGAGCCTTCAGTGGATGTTCCAGCACCTCAAACAGGCCCTTTCCAGGAGCTGCAGTTTACATCCAATTGGTAGCTGTGCCTCACTCCTTTTTCTTTTTTTTTTGCATCAGTGTTTCTGCAGTAAGGAGCTTGCAGTGGGTGTTCCAGTGCCTCAAACAAGTGCTTTCCAGGAGCTTAAGATTACATCCAATTGGTAGCTGTGTCTCACTCCTTTTTCTTTTTTTTTGCATCAGTTTTTCTGCAGTAAGGAGCTTGCAGTGGGTGTTCCAGCACCTCAAACAGGCGCTTTCCAGGAGCTCCAGTTTACATCCAATTGGTAGCTGTGCCTCACTCCTTTTTCTTTTTTTTTGCATCAGTGTTTCTGCAGTAAGGAGCTTGCAGTGGGTGTTCCAGTGCCTCAAACAAGTGCTTTCCAGGAGCTTAAGATTACATCCAATTGGTAGCTGTGTCTCACTCTTTTTCTTTTTTTTTTTTACATCGGTGCTTCTGAAGTAAGGACCCTGCAGTGGGTGTTCCAGCACCCCAAACAGGCACTTTCTAGAAGTGCCAGATTACATCCAATTAGTGGCTATGAGCACTGCTTTTTTTTTTGCTTCTGCAGTATTAAGCCTGCAGTGGATGTTTCAACATCCCAAACAGGCACTTCCCAGGAGCACCATATTACATACAATTGGTGGCTGTGTCACTCCTTTTTCTTTTTTTACATCTTTAATAAGGAGCCTGCAGTGGGTGTTTCAGCCCCCCAAACGGGCGCTTTCCAGAAGCACCAGATTACATCCAATGGGTGTCTGTGCCCCTCTTTTTTTCTTTTTCTTTACCTCATTTCTTCTGCAGTAAGGAGCTTGCAGTGGGTGTTCCAGCATCTCAAACAGGCACTTTGGAGGAACAGCAGATTACATAAAATTGGTGTCTGTGCCTGACCCCCTTTTTTTTTTTTTTTTTTTACATCAGTGCTTCTGCAGTAATAGGTCTGCAGTGGATTTATCAGCACCCCAAACAGGCACTTTACAGAAGCTCTAGATTACATACAATTGGTGGCTGTGTCACTTATTTTTCTTTTTTTTTTTTTACATCATTGCTTCTGCAGTAAGGAGCTTGCAGTTGGTGTTCCAGAACCTCAAACAGGCGCTTTCCAGGAACGTCAGATTACATCCAATTTGTGTCTGTGCCTCACTCCTTTTTCTTTTTTTTTTGCTTTTGCAGTAATAAGTCTGCAGTGGATGTTCCAGCATCCCAAACAGGCACTTTCTAAGAGCCCCAGATTACATCCAATTGGTGGCTGTGTCACTCCTTTTTCTTTTTTTTACATCAGTGCTTCTGCCGTAATAAGCCTGCAGTGGGTGTTCCAGCATCCCAAACAGGCACTTTCCAGAAGTGCCAGATTACATCCAATTGGTGGCTGTGAGCACTGCTTTTTTGGGAGCCTCTAATAGCCAGACATTATTACATCATCAGCACAAAGAAACGGTGCTTCTGTCTCGTCTATTAATTAGAGCACCCAGCCTCTTCTATTCCGAGAAATGGTGAAGGGTCGATGCTCGCTGCCCACTATGGTTCTTGGAACGCAAGCTATATAATGGCATAGTATCTCTCGTCCCCGCTCTCCGTGTAATTATCCCCACATCCCCCGCAATAAGACTAATTAATATTGAGCCTAGACTTTTTTTTTTTTAATAAGGAGGTACCACTTGGAATATCGAATCTCCGATAATACCGGAATGATGAGACGATAAAAGGAATCCGATTAATGATGACTCGATAAAATCGATCGTTTCCCAACACAATCTGTTTCTGATGATGCAGTGAGAATGTGCTCCCAATATACATGGTGGCTGCTGATAAGGCAGTACAGCCAACCTTCCTGTACTGGACCCAGGCCCTATCAGTTTAAATGGGGGGCCCGGGCACCTGTGGAGTAGGAGGTCTGGCTGCACTGTCTTATTGCAAACATCGATCCTCTTCTGTCTCCCCTGCAGCGCTGCCAGGTTCTCTTCTTCTTTATACCCCCGGATGCACTGCAGGTGGATTGGTTCTAGCATATGCGCCCCTTCCATCTGCTGTCTACCCCCCATCCCCCCCCTCATGTGCCCCTTTCCTCCCCCCGCAGCACTGCCAGCTTCCTCTTCTCCCACCAGCAGCTGCTGCGGGCAAACAGGGGGATGTTTTAACATGGAGAACGGGGGGAGTGATATGTCATTTACTTGCCTATTTCTTTCTTGAATGAACACAGTAAGCGATCATTGCCAATAGATCCTGTGTCCATTCATCGATGAAGCATAGTAAATTGTATTTACTATGCTTTGATTTGTGAATAATCTAGAAGCCTTCTCAGGCTTGATGATGTCACTGCTAATTTTACAAGGTTTTGGTGTCTGGGGTTCAGCTTTTAAGTGCACGCTAACCATTTATTAAAATAATGGATAGAGTGGGGAAGGATTGGAACCCCTTACAGGTTTTTGCTACAGCCTCTTCGTGTCTACATGTACTCGAGCGATGGCTGAATGGCATTCCCCGGCCCAGTTTGAGGATGGTGTCAACAGTGGACCATGTCAGCAGAACCATATATGCCAATTGTCCCGGATTTGCCAGAACAGTCCCACATCTAGTCTGTCTGTCCCGCTGATGACCTGTCCCGGACCGTGTCCTGGGATCACATCATCAACCTTATTTGATTTACTGCACACATGCAGTAACTCAAGAAGGTATTATTTATGACAATCGGGGCCACAAGTGGACGATCCCTTCATGTTTTGAGGTGGGGACTGGGTGGCATCAACCTGTTAAGTGGGTAGTCCCTACATATCTACCCACCCAACCCATAAAGTGGGATGTGCTTTGGGCACGCACACCTGAAAAGTGGGTGGTCAAAATGTGGACTGTGGGCGGGGTTAACAGTATCCTGCGATCCTGGACAATATTGTTAGTAAGTAGGTTTTTCTGATGGTGACAACAATGGACCATGCCAGCATAATCATAGATGCCAACTGTTCCGAATTTTCCGGGACTGTCCCACATTTTCCAGGACTGACCCACATTTTGTCAATCTGTCCCGTTGATGATGTGTTCTGGGCCATGTCCAATCACAGCATCAAAACATTGCACAAAAAGGCAATAATTGCAGAGACTTGGGCTACAAGTATATTTAGAGGCAGGATCTGGGCAGGACCATCCCCAAAAATCACTGGATGAAATGCATGGAGTTAACAGTGTTCCAGGATCCGGGTCCATATTGTTGGTAAGTACAGTTTCCTAATGGTGACAAGTTAAAAAATACGAAAAAAAAAAATGTCCGCTAATAAAAAAGTCGTGGACGACCTTCGGCTGGCGGCTCTCTTTTGTTAGCTGGAGTGATGCGGCTGGTAGCAATATTATGAGGCTTGAGGTGGAGTTACCAAGGAGACCTTGCCATCACAGAAGCCATTTTGTGCCGCCCTGAATAGATGGGGTGTATTTACACGGCAAGGTCGTCCGTGCTCTACAGGGAGTGCAGAATTATTAGGCAAGTTGTGTTTTTGAGGATTAATTTTATTATTGAACAACAACCATGTTCTCAATGAACCCAAAACACTCATTAATATCAAAGCTGAATATTTTTGGAAGTAGTTTTTAGTTTGTTTTTAGTTTTAGCTATTTTAGGGGGATATCTGTGTGTGCAGGTGACTATTACTGTGCATAATTATTAGGCAACTTAACAAAAAACAAATATATACCCATTTCAATTATTTATTTTTACCAGTGAAACCAATATAACATCTCAACATTCACAAATATACATTTCTGACATTCAAAAACAAAACAAAAACAAATCAGTGACCAATATAGCCACCTTTCTTTGCAAGGACACTCATGCAGCCTGCCATCCATGGATTCTGTCAGTGTTTTGATCTGTTCACCATCAACATTGCGTGCAGCAGCAACCACAGCCTCCCAGACACTGTTCAGAGAGGTGTACTGTTTTCCCTCCTTGTAAATCTCACATTTGATGATGGACCACAGGTTCTCAATGGGGTTCAGATCAGGTGAACAAGGAGGCCATGTCATTAGTTTTTCTTCTTTTATACCCTTTCTTGCCAGCCACGCTGTGGAGTACTTGGACGCGTGTGCTGGAGCATTGTCCTGCATGAAAATCATGTTTCTTGAAGGATGCAGACTTTTTCCTGTACCACTGCTTGAAGAAGGTGTCTTCCAGAAACTGGCAGTAGGACTGGGAGTTGAGCTCGATTCCATCCTCAACCCGAAAAGGTCCCACAAGCTCATCTTTGATGATACCAGCCCAAACCAGTACTCCACCTCCACCTTGCTGGCGTCTGAGTCGGACTGGAGCTCTCTGCCCTTTACCAATCCAGCCACGGGCCCATCCATCTGGCCCATCAAGACTCACTCTCATTTCATCAGTCCATAAAACCTTAGAAAAATCAGTCTTGAGATATTTCTTGGCCCAGTCTTGACGTTTCAGCTTGTGTATCTTGTTCAGTGGTGGTCGTCTTTCAGCCTTTCTTACCTTGGCCATGTCTCTGAGTATTGCACACCTTGTGCTTTTGGGCACTCCAGTGATGTTGCAGCTCTGAAATATGGCCAAACTGGTGGCAGGTGGCATCTTGGCAGCTGCACGCTTGACTTTTCTCAGTTCATGGGCAGTTATTTTGCGCCTTGGTTTTTCCACACGCTTCTTGCGACCCTGTTGACTATTTTGAATGAAACGCTTGATTGTTCGATGATCACGCTTCAGAAGCTTTGCAATTTTAAGAGTGCTGCATCCCTCTGCAAGATATCTAACTATTTTTGACTTTTCTGAGCCTGTCAAGTCCTTCTTCTGACCCATTTTGCCAAAGGAAAGGAAGTTGCCTAATAATTATGCACACCTGATATAGGGTGTTGATGTCATTAGACCACACCCCTTCTCATTACAGAGATGCACATCACCTAATATGCTTAATTAGTAGTAGGCTTTCGAGCCTATACAGCTTGGAGTAAGACAACATGCATAAAGATGATGATGTGGTCAAAATACTAATTTGCCTAATAATTCTGCACTCCCTGTATTAGGATACAGTATATGTTGTAGAAGTGTTTGCAGGTTACACATCACCATAGAAGCCGTTTCCATGGTGAGGTTCAAACCATCCCCCAACTTCGAGGCTCCACATGGTCCTTTGTTGGGAAGAAAAACAGATGCATGTGTAAAGGATGGTCACACAATCAGCCTCCTGTGAGTGATATGAGTTTGTTATTATACGGAGTAGATGGCTGTGTTGTTAGATAAAGTATGGATATGATTCCATCTGTATAACCATTCCTCAGGCATGTAGGCCGCAATGTTTACAGTCAATCAATATGACTATACCTGAAGTGTGTAGGTCGCAGTGTTTACAGTCTATCAGTATGACCGTACCTCAGGCATGTAGGCCGAACTGTTTACATTCAATCAATATGACCGTACCTGAAGTGTGTAGGTTGCAGTGTTTACAGTCTGACCGTACCTCAGGTATGTAGACTGCACTGTTAACAGGTAATCGATATACCCATACCTGAGGCATGTAGACTGCACTGCTGACAGTCTATCAGCATGACTGTACTTCATGCATCATGTAGGGCAACTTGTTTACAGGCCACCAGTATGACCATACCTCAGACATGTAGGCAGCACTGTTTACAGTTAATCAGTATGACCGTACCTCAGGCACATAGGCCACACTGTTAACACTTAATCAATATGACCGTACCTCAGGCATTAAGGCTGCACTGTTTACAGTCAATCAATATGGCCGTAGCTGAGGCATGTAGGCCGCACTGTTTACAGTCTATCATTATGACCATACTTCAAGCACGTAGGCCACCTTGTTTACAGTCCACCAGTGTGACCATATCTCAGGCACATAGGCCGCACTGATTACAGTCAATTAATATGACCATGCCTAAGGCTTGTAGGCCACCTTCAAGAAAAACTGAAATTAATATGCCACACCTTGGAAGACCTATTAGCGCTGGAAGTGACAGTGTTTTTTTGTAGGCCTCCTTGTTTACAGTCCACCAGTAAGACCATGCCTAAGGCTTAAAGGCCACCTTGTTTACAGTCCACCAGTATGACCATACCTCAGGCACGTAGGATGCACTGATTACAGTCAATTAATATGACCATGCCTAAGGCATCTAGGCCGCACCGGTTACAGTTTATCAGTATGACCATACCTTCAGCGTGTAGGCCACACTGTTTACGGTAAATCAATATGACTGTACCTGAGGCACATAGGAAGGCACTGTTAGCAGTTAATCAGCATGACCATACCTCAGGCATTAATGCTGCACTGTTTACAGTCAATCAATATGGCTGTACCTGAGGCTTGTAGGCCGTACTGTTTACAGTCTATCATTATGACCATACTTCAAGCACGTAGGCCACCTTGTTTACAGTCCACCAGTGTGACCATATCTCAGGCACATAGGCCGCACTGTTTACAGTCAATTAATATGACCATACCTGAGGCAACTAGGCTGTACCGTTTACAGTTAACCAGTATGACTGTACCTCAGGCATGATGTACCCTATGCTGCACTGTTTAGGGGCTACGCTACCATTATGCCTGTACCTCAGGCATGTACCCTATGCTGCACTGTTTAGGGGCTACCATTATGCCTGTACCTCAGCCGTATAGACTGCACTGCTTACAGTCCCCTGGAAAGAACGCACCTTGACATGTAGGCCACACTGTTTACAGTCCTGGTGTGAAGAGTACCAATGCAGTCTTTGTGACATCCTCATTCGGTTTTTAACCAACCATAGTAGCTGGCCTGAGCTGGGAATTCTGGAAAAGCCATTTATTTTTACTTGGCCATCCTCCCAGTAACGCACTTCCTGTCCTGGGGTGACAACATTCACTGTACTGTATGTATGGAGGAGCAGTGTTGTCACCCTAGGACAGGAAGAGGGAACACCTCCTAATCTCCATTATATAGTCCCACCCCTAGACTTTTATCCTGGTGGGTTCTGTTCACGGCACTTTGGGCAAAGATTGATGGCAGACCTTTATGAAAGTGGCAACTGAGAAGAAATACCATGACCCATTTCTTGTTTTTTTGTGTTACATATTCCAACTGCAGCAGATTGTCAGTTGATGGGGTGAAAACGGCAACAATGAAAGAGTGCACTCTGACTGCAGTGCAGTGTATTGATTTTGTTAAGGTGCCATCATCTCCCATTAGATGATAGCCACTCGAGATTAACTTCCACCCTTCTGATGAGGAGCCCCCTGAGGAGCGGGTCCACCAGTCCTTCTGTGGACTCTTCCAATATAGAGGCTTTTAGAGTGCGTGCCAGGCCCATCTCGCTGAGCATTACGCCAATCTACCGCTAATGAGCAGGTAGTTTATCAGCGAGTTTAACGCAACCGGGTTTGTTTGTGCTTCATTCCACTAAAACATTGTGTCCTCCGCAAAGCCTCAGCGCCTGGAGCCCCCCACCTCTCCTTTAGCCGAATAGGGGTCTCTATGGAAACCAGCCGCTTCACTTTTAAAGTTAATTGGACCTAGCCTTTAATGTCTGTAACCTGCTCCTTCTGTGAGGTTGTTTATGAATAAGGAAAATAACAGCATTCCTCCTGGGCATCAATAAAGAGGAAATTCGATTTAGCATCCTCAGGAGCCGAGTATGGACAGAGAAAGGAGATGGACGCAAAGGTTAAAGAAGTGCAATCGTTATTTCTACATTCCGTCTTTTCCTAACTTTTTTGTATTTCTACTTATTTCTTCCTTCCCTCCATTTCTTCATTCATTCCCTCCTGTGTTTCATTCATTTGCTCACTTATTTCCTACTTTCCTTTATTTCCCCACTCCATTTCCTCCTTGCTTTCTTTCTTTCAGTTCTTTCCATACTTCTTTTCATTCAAACCTTCCCACCTTCCTGTCTCCCTTGAGCTCTTCTTTTGCTCCCTTTGTTTCTTTTCTTCCAGCCCTCCTTCCTTTCCCTTCTTCCTTTCCTCTATTTTTCTTCTTTCCTTTCTTTTTTTTACCTTCCTTCTATCCTCCCCCTCTTTTCTGCTTTTTTCCTTCCCTACCTTTCTTTCCACCCTTCATTTTCTTTTCTCCCTTCCCTTCTCTCTATCCTTCCTTCTTTCTCTCTATTCCTTCCTCCCATCCCGTTATTTTTTCCATTCTTTTCTACATTCCCCCTCTCTTTTCCTTTATTCCTTTCTTTTTTCATTCCTTCCCGACTTTCCTTTTTTATTCTTTACTCCCCTCATTTCCTTTCCTCTCTTCACGCCTCCTTTTTTTCTTCCTTCCTCCTATTCCTCACTTCCTTCTTTTATTTCCTTTCTTCATTCCTTTTTTTTCTTCCATTTGTTACCTTCCTTTTTCCTTAGTTCCCTCTTTTCCTTTCTCCTCTCTATTACTTCCTTCCAGCCTTCTATTCTTTCCTTCCTCCTTTTTTTCCCTCTTTCCTTTTTTCGTCCTCTCCTCCTTTCTTTCCTTTTTCTTTAGTGCCTCTTTTCCTTTCTTATTTCTATTCATTTCTCCTATGTTTTTTATCCCCGCTGTCCTTCTTTCCCCTTCTTTCTTTCTTCCCTGCCTCCTCTCTTTTTCCTTCCTTTCTCCTCTTTTTAATTTCTTTCCTTCGTCCTCTTATTTTCCTTCCCTTCTCCTCTTTTTTTCCTTCTATTCTCCCCTTTCTTTCCTTCCTCCTCTCTTTTTTCTTCTTTCCTCCTCTTCCTTTTTTTCTTTCCTCCTCTCTTTTACCTTCTTTCGTCCTTTCTTTTACTTTCCTTCCTCCTCTCTTTTTCCTTCTTTCTTCCTCTTTCTTTCCTTCCTCCTTTGTTTTTCCTTCTTTCCTCCTCTCTTGTTCTGTATTTTCGCCGCTCTTTTTCCTTCTTTCCTCCTCTCTTTTCCTTCTTTCCTCCTCTCTTTTTCATTATTTCTTCCTCTTTCTTTCCTTCCTCCTTTCTTTTTCCTTCTTTCCTCCTCTCTTTTTCTTTCCTTCCTCCTTTCTTTTTTCTTCTTTCCTCCTCTTTTTTTCTTTCCTTCCTCGTCTCTTTTTCCTTTTTTCCTCCTCTTTTTTTCCTTCTTTCCTCGTCTCTTTTTCATTATTTCCTCCTCTTTTTTTCCTTCCTCCTCTGTTTTTCCTTTTTTCCTCCTCTCTTTTTCTTTCCTTTTCCTTCTTTCCTCCTCTCTTTTTCTTTCCGTCCTCCTTTTTCCTTCTTTTTTCCTCTTTCTTTCCTTCCTCCTTTGTTTTTCCTTCTTTCCTCCTCTCTTGTTCTCTCTTTCTTTCTCTCTTTTCCTTCTTTCCTGTACTCTGTTTCATTATTTCCTCCTCTTTCTTTCCTTCCTCCTCTTTTTTTCTTTCCTTCCTCCTTTCCTTTTCCTTCTTTCCTCCTCTGTTTTTCCTTCTTTCCTCCTCTCTTTTTTCTCCCTTTCTCTTTTCCCCCCCTTCTTTCTTTACCAGGATGATGTAATGAAGCAGACATAAACTTGATGCAAAAACCAGGAAGATGACACCTTCTGAGGAACTACATCTCCCAGCATGCCCCTTCATCAATCATTAGGGATGTGCCCCTTTCCCATCACAGCCTTTGTCATCGTCGATCACACTCTCACTGACTCTGAACCTCCTCGCTCATTAAGTGGGCGTCACCCACACAGTGACTACACAGTGTGGCATCAAGGTGACGGTACCTAGCTGAGAACGCAGCTTAATGATAATTAACAATTTGTGAGATTTTTTTTTCTTATGGCTTCTAATATGAAATGGATTCCTAAGCTTTGCAACTGAGGCCCAACTCCACCCAAAAACATTTTTTATTGAAAAAATAAATTAAAAAAAGGAACAAATTGTTTAGAATAAGTAGTGCTTTAGCAAGCTAAATGTTCTCTAGCAGGTGCAGTGCTTGAACAGTGATCCTGCCGGGGCTCTGTATTTATTCCGAATGCTGCACTGAGACCTGTTTAAAAAATAAATTACTTTGCTACATAACAGCTAAAATTTATTAGCACAATATTGTTAGAGTTACATAGGTTCACACTAAATCCTCACACCTAGCAATCTCATTAGAGTGTGGTGCAGCAGTGCCCCCTAATGGTACACATGCTAACTACACCCTATAGACATTTATTCAGAAAGCTTGACATTACAGTAAATATTTTTTTAAATAATTTATGACTTTTGAGCTAATATCTTATAATCTACACATCGACAATAATAAATCTTAAGAATTAATTAATTTTTTTAAATAGTGACCTATTTTTTTTAATATAGAGTACTATTAGCAAAT
The DNA here is from genome assembly GCA_029574335.1 of Rana kukunoris. Taxonomy (NCBI): domain Eukaryota; kingdom Metazoa; phylum Chordata; class Amphibia; order Anura; family Ranidae; genus Rana; species Rana kukunoris. The sequence continues at coordinate 7,323,601 of CM056059.1, read as the reverse complement.
GAGTTTAAGTTATAGGTACGCAATATTAACAGTAGCAGAGACTTGTACTGTGTTAGAATGAAAAAGAGAGGTGGAAAGAAGGAAAAAAAGAGGAGGAAGGAAGGAAAAGGAGAGGAGGAAGAAAGGAAAAGGAGACGAGGAAGGAAGGAAAAGGAGAGGAGGAAGGAAGGAAAAGGAGAGGAGGAAGGAAGGAATTGGAGAGGAGGAAGGAAGGAAAAGGAGAGGAGGAAGGAAGGAAAAGGAGAGGAGGAAGGAAGGAATTGGAGACGAGGAAGGAAGGAAAAGGAGACGAGGAAGGAAGGAAAAGGAGAGGAGGAAGGAGAGAAAAAGAGAGGAGGAAGGAAGGAAAAGGAGATAAGGAGGGAAGGAAAAGGAGAGGAGGAAGGAAATGGAGACAAGGAAGGAAGGAAAAGGAAACGAGGAAGGAAGGAAAAGGAGAGGAGGAAGGAAGGAAGGAAAAGGAGACGAGGAAGGAAGGAAAAGGAGAGGAGGAAGGAAGGAAAAGGAGAGGAGGAAGGAAGGAAAAGGAGAGGAGGAAGGAAGGAATTGGAGACGAGGAAGGAAGGAAAAGGAGACGAGGAAGGAAGGAAAAGGAGAGGAGGAAGGAAGGAAAAGGAGAGGAGGAAGGAAGGAAAAGGAGAGGAGGAAGGAAGGAATTGGAGACGAGGAAGGAAGGAAAAGGAGACGAGGAAGGAAGGAAAAGGAGAGGAGGAAGGAAGGAAAAGGAGAGGAGGAAGGAAGGAAAAGGAGAGGAGGAAGGAAGGAATTGGAGACGAGGAAGGAAGGAAAAGGAGACGAGGAAGGAAGGAAAAGGAGAGGAGGAAGGAGAGAAAAAGAGAGGAGGAAGGAAGGAAAAGGAGATAAGGAGGGAAGGAAAAGGAGAGGAGGAAGGAAATGGAGACAAGGAAGGAAGGAAAAGGAAACGAGGAAGGAAGAAAAAGGAGAGGAGGAAGGAAGGAAAAGGAGACGAGGAAGGAAGGAAAAAGAGAGGAGAAAGGAGAGAAAAAGAGAGGATGAAAGAAGGTAAAAGAGTGGAGGAAAGAAGAAAAAAGAGAGGAGGGAGGAAAGAAACACTAGGAAAGAAGGAAAAAGAGAGAAGAAGGGAAGGAAAAGAGGGGAAGAAGGAAAGAAAGAAAGAAAGAAAGAAAGAAAGAAAGAGAGAAAGAAAGAAAGAAAGAGAGAAAGAGAGAAAGAAAGAAAGAAAGAAAGAAAGAAAGAAAGAAAGAAAGAAGGAAGAAGGAAGGTAAAAGAGAGGAGAAAAGAAGGAAAAGAGAAGAGGAAAGAAAGATGAAGAAAGACAGAAAGGAAGAGGAGGAAAGAAGAAAAAAGGAGGAGGAGGGAGGAAATACAGAGAACGAAAGAAAGGAAAAAGAGGAGAAAGGAAAAAGCGAGGAGGAAAAAAGGAAAGAAAGAGGTGGAAAGAAGGAAAAGAGGAGGAAATAAGTAAAAAAGAGGAGGAAGGAAAGAAAGAGGAGGAAAGAAGGAAAAAGAGAGGTGGAAAGAAGGAAAGGTTGAGGAGAAAAGAAGGAAAGGGAGAGAAGGAAGGAAGGAAAAAGGAAGAGGAGGAAAGAAGAAAAAAGAGAGGAGGAAGGAAAGAAAGAAAGAAAAAAAAGGAGAAGGGAAGGGAAATTAGAGGAGGAAAGAAAGAAAGAAAGAAAGAAGGGAGGAAGGAAGAAAGAAGGGAAAAGAGTAGGAAAGAGGGGAAATAGAGGAGGAAAGTAAGATAAAGGAAGAGAGGAGGAAAGAAGGACAGTAGGGATAAAAGGCAATAAGATAGGAAAAGAGGAAATAAGGAAAAAGGAAAGAAAGGAGGAAAGCAAGAAATAAGGAGGAAGGAAAAAATAGAAGAGTGGAAGGAAGTAATAGAGAGGAGGAAGCAAAAGAGGGAACTAAGGAAAAAGGAAAGTAACAAAGGGAAGAAAAAAAGGAATGAAGAAAGGAAATTAAAGAAGGAAAGAAGGAAGAAAAAAGGGAGGAATGAAGAGAGGAAAGGAAAATAGGGGAATAAAGAAGGAAAAAGGAAGGAATAAAGGAAAAGAGAGGCAGAAGGTAGAAAAAATGGAAGAAGGATAGAGAGGAGGGAAGGAAAAAAAGAAAATGAAGGGAGGAAAGAAAGGTAGGAAAGCAGAAAGCAGAAAATAGGGGGAGGATAGAAGGAAGGTAAATAAATAAAGAAAGGAAAGAAGGAAAAAATAGAGGGAAGGAAGAAAGGAAGAAAGGAAAGGAAGGAGGGCTGGAAGAAAATAAACAGAGGGATCAAAAGAAGAGCTCAGGGGAGAAAGAAAGGTTGGAACGTTTGGATGAATAGAAGTATGCAAAGAACTGAAAGAAGGGAGGCGAGGAGGGAGTTTAGGTGAACGCTTTCATTGGCAGACTTAAATTAATCAAGATGTAAGCCTGCATGTAGCCAATAAAAGGTTTAATTTAAACTCCAAACATTCTGCCTTACGGAACATTGATACAACCATATATGTTTGCTTGGAATTAACAGCGAGGGGCTGCATGGGGGTGGGCCTTGAATCCCACTTGATAACTAGTTTGTGAAGTCCAAAGCTCCTAATAACTTTGCAGCTTAAAGCTTGCCTGCCCCCCAGTGGTGACTTTAGAGAATGCCTGCTAATATTTAAAATGTAGCTAAGTTGTTAAAAGGTCCCATTGCAAGATGGGCTTTTGGCCCCCTAGTTAATTACAGGCCAAGTATATGTCCATTTACCATGTATCTATAGATATATAGAAATGAGCCATCTCTAGGTCTATGTGACAATGGGGGGGGGGGGGGGTTCTAGAACCCATGATACCCACATCTATTATTTAAAGGATCACTAAAGGAAAACATTTTTTTTAGCTAAATAGCTTCCTTTACCTTACTGGCAGTACTGGTTTCATGTCCTTATTGTTCGTTTTTGATTTGAAGTTGCTGTAATCCTGCTCTGTTCTCCACACTTCCTGCTTGTCTGTTTCCTTATAACCACAGTGCTGGGAGCTTTCTCACGGTGGTCTAAGCTGTCATTACTGTGTGTCTAAAACTTCCCAGAACCAATCAGATTAATTTTGAAAACAAAACACTGCCCTGGATTTGTTTGTTTTTGTTCTGTGTGTCTATTTCTACTTCACAGAAACATGAAGCCAGTTCAAAAGTGAAACTAACCTGCAGGCACATTATATGATTGATTTTTATCTATTTTTAATCATTTTGAAAAGGAATCAGTTAACTTTTATGTCTCTATACCCTGTAAACAGTCATTTCAGCAAAATGTTTTTTTTTTTTTCCTTTAGTGACCCTTTAAAGAGACTCCTAAGTCCCTAAGGGACTGTTTTGTGTTTTGGACAGAGTAGGCATGGGTAAAAACCCAATAGTTTTTTGTTTTTTTTTGGACCGTGTTCTTTGCGGAGACTCCCCTTAAGTTCCTTAAGGGCAAAACTCCCCAAAGTAAGGGAACCCCATTTTTAGAATGGTTGTCACTGGAACAGATCCCCCCTCTTAGCACAATTTCTCTACCACTCAAACATAAATCCTCTCCACCACCTCCGAAACCCCCTTTTCCAGCATAAAGCTTCCCCAAATCCCTTCTACTAACACTAATCCCACCCCCCCCCCCAAACTAGCACAAATTCCCCCCAATCATCCCTACTAGCACAACTCCTTCCTCCCGCCGCTCTATTAGGGGCGCCGGACACATGGATTTCAATGTTTTTTTTTCTTTTGAAGCACATGATTTGAGCCTGAGACTCTAATTGGCTTAAAAAAAAGGGTGGGCTCGGGGCGCAGTGCACTGCTCCCCAAACCCACCCAGTTGTGTGAAAATAGCAAATTAATATTTGCTATTGTCTTTCCGATTCTCTGTCCGGTCAATCAGCTTCCTGATCAACCAATTGGCTGAGAGAAGAAGTGATCCTATTGGCCAGGAGAAGAAGATGCCGCCCGCAGCGCGAGGCTGGTGCCTGTCCCGACCTGCATGAAGTATTGAAGCTAGAGTGGTTGAGGTCAGTGGTGGCTGGTGGAATATTTTTTAGGGGGGGGGTGGCAAACAATCAACCCACCGCCACTCCCCCAAAACATATATATACAGTGAAGTCTCAGATTGCAAGTAACGCAGTTAACAAGCGTTGCGCAATACGAGCACTACGAGCAATACGAGCACTGTATTTTAAAATATCAACTCGGTTTGTGAGTGTTGTCTCGCAAAACGAGCAGGATTCAGGCCAAAGGAATGTGCAGTACCGCACCTTGAGGTGGGGGCACCGGAGCCATATGGCGCCGAATGGCGGCATTTGAAAATGCACGGAAAGGCCAGAGGACAGCTCGGCTGACCTTGGCAAACCTCGGGAAAGGCTCAGGAACGGCTCAGGAACTGTCCTCTGGCCTTTTGGCCATTTCCGAGGCTCTCTGGGGCCCCCCCCCGCCTCTGGCCGCATGCGGTATTGCATGGCACTGAAGTCAATGTGGAACAAATTATTTTAGTTTCCATTGACTTCAATGGGGAAACTCGCTTTGATATGCAAGTAGTTTGGATTACGAGCATTCTCCTGGAACGGATTATGCTCGTAATCCGAGGTTCCGCTGTACCACCAGCCACTACTGACCTCAACCCCTCTAGCTTCAATGAGGGCTGGACTGGGACAAAAATTTGGCCCTGTACTTTATCCAGACCAGCCCACTTTAATTTTGCAAACACGCACAAAAACAAGTGAAGCGGGAGGGCTAACGACATGCAGGAACATTGCTTCAGCCCCATTGGCTGGAATTTCAGAAACCGGCACCGCTGTACAGCCATTGGCTGCCTTTCAGCAATGCAGCGGCGCTGAAGCTGAACTGGGTTGTGCACTATAAAGTGAGGTGATGGGCAGTGCGGATGACATGTCTCTATTATACCGGCCGGCCGGACAAATAGACCCCCACCCCCGGTCAGCCAACCTCGATGGCCGCCCAAGCCCCCCATTCACTGGCCATTAGCCATTCTACTTTATTTCTCTTATAGGCAGTGCAGCAGTGCTCAAATTAATGGGCCACGCAGCCATTACTTTGACAGGATGTCACCGAAACCGGCCCGCTGAGCCAACGGCCCACCGGGAAACACCCTGTAGTCCCAATGGCCAGTACATGCCTGCCTTCAATACTTTGTGATTCTCTGATGTCATCTGCATGCGCAACACAACACCTATTTCAGGGAACATTCTACAGGTCCACCTTGACTGTGGCTAGAAGGAGTCAAGTGGCTGGCTGGCTCGCCAATAATGCATCTGACGTCTATAGTCTGATTCACTGTGTTTGCCATAGGGCAGGGATCCTCAAACTACGGCCCTCCAGCTGTTGCGGAACTACACATCCCACGAGGCATTGTAAAAATCTGAAATTCACAGACGTGACTAGGCATGATGGGAATTGTAGTTCCTGAACAACTGGAGGGCCGTAGTTTGAAGGCCCATGCCATAGGGAGTAGACTGGCTGGCTGGCTCGCCAATAATGCATCTATTATCGGTAGGCTGATTTATTTTTTTCTTACCTAGCTTCTTGGCTACGGCAGCGTCATGTTCGGAGTCCACCAACCCAAAGCCCACACCTTTATCTTCCAGGACTTGGGCAGCTAACTAGGGAAAAAGATAAAAAAGGGGAAAAAGAAGGGAGGAGGGGGAGAACAAAGAGAATTGTTTTAGTGGAGTTATATGGACATAAAAAAAAGCATATAAAATATAAGAAATTATCTTCCAGTGATGGGAACTATCCTGCTATGATTGATAAACTCAGAGCAAAAGTAGGGATGAGATATTTACTGTTTTCGGGAGAAAAGGCTGCGGCAGGCTCTCTCCAGTGCTGCTTACATGATAGAATCAAAATTCGGGTTCTGTGATATTGGGAGGAACAAGTTCACACCGGCTCCTCCTATTCGTCAGCAGAGATCACATGGCCAAGTGGTAAGCCTTAACCGTGTAGTCAGCACCGGAAGGAGCGCCGAGCAGCATTTTCTTCACCAAAGGTGATTTTGTTTTTACTAGGGTTGTCCAGATACCGATACTAGTACTAGTATCGGGACCGATACCGAGTATTTGCGGGAGTACTTGTACTCGCGCAAATGCTCCCGATACCTAAATACCTAAATACTTTTTTTGTATTTATCAACATGTTCTGTGAAAATTCTTTGAGTTTTTTACTACTGCGTGACAAGCAAATAAGACATTTTTATTCATTTTTACTCATTTTTATTCTTTTTTAATGTCTTGAGTTAGAGTCCTTCATAATTCTAAAGAAAATATCCTTAGTCTGTATTGTGGTTTGAAAACTGTCACATGACATTTAAAAAAAGTATCGGTATTCGGTATCGGCGAGTACATGAAAAAAAGTATCGGTACTTGTACTTGGTCCTAAAAAAGTGGTATCGGGACAACAATAGTTTTTACGTTTTTTATTACCCTTGTTTTTATCCATCCCAGCAAGATTGTTCTACAGACCCGGGAACTCAGCACAGGGATGGTGGAAACCCCCCATAATGGGCACAGCAGGTATACAGACCCAGGAACTCAGCACAGGGATGGTGGAAACCCCCCATAATGGGCACAGCAGGTATACAGACCCAGGAACTCAGCACAGGGATGGTGGGAACCCCTCATAATGGGCACAGCAGGTGTACAGACCCGGGAACTCAGCACAGGGATGGTGGGAACCCCTCATAATGGGCACAGCAGGTGTACAGACCCGGGAACTCAGCACAGGGATGGTGGGAACCCCTCATAATGGGCACAGCGGGTGTACAGACCCGGGAACTCAGCACAGGGATGGTGGAAACCCCTCATAATGGGCACAGCAGGTGTGCAGACCTGGGAACTCGGCACAGGGATGGTGGGAACCCCTCATAATGAGCACAGCGGGTGAACAGACCCGGAACTCAGCACAGGGATGGTGGGAACCCCCCCATAATGGGCACAGCCGGTGTACAGACCCGGGAACTCAGCACAGGGATGGTGAGAACCCCTCATAATGGGCACAGCAGGTGTGCAGACCGGGGAACTCAGTACAGGGATGGTGGGAACCCCTCATAATGGGCACAGCAGGTGTACAGACCCGTGAACTCAGTACAAGTATGGTGGGAACCCCTCATAATGGGCACAGCAGGTGTACAGACCCGTGAACTCAACACAGGGATGGTGGGAACCCCTCATAATGGGCACAGCAGGTGTACAGACCCGGGAACTCAACACAGGGATGGTGGGAACCCCTCATAATGGGCACAGCAGGTATACAGACCCGGGGACTCAGCACAGGGATGGTGGGAACCCCTCATAATGGGCACAGCAGGTGTACAGACCCGGGAACTCAACACAGGGATGGTGGGAACCCCTCATAATGGGCACAGCGGGTGTACAGACCCGGGAACTCAGCACAGGGATGGTGGGAACCCCTCATAATGGGCACAGCAGGTATACAGACCCGGGAACTCAGCACAGGGATGGTGGGAACCCCTCATAATGGGCACAGCAGGTGTACAGACCCGGGGACTCAGCATAGGGATGGTGGGAACCCCTCATAATGGGCACAGCAGGTGTACAGACCCGGGAACTCAGCACAGGGATGGTGGGAACCCCTCATAATGGGCACAGCAGGTGTACAGACCCAGGAACTCAGCACAGGGATGGTGGGAACCCATCATAATGGGCACAGCAGGTGTACAGACCCGGGGACTCAGCACAGGGATGGTGGGAACCCCTCATAATGGGCACAGCAGGTGTACAGACCCGGGAACTCAACACAGGGATGGTGGGAACCCCTCATAATGGGCACAGCGGGTGTACAGACCCGGGAACTCAGCACAGGGATGGTGGGAACCCCTCATAATGGGCACAGCAGGTATACAGACCCGGGGACTCAGCACAGAGATGGTGGGAACCCCTCATAATGGGCACAGCAGGTGTACAGACCCAGGAACTCAGCACAGGGATGGTGGGAACCCATCATAATGGGCACAGCAGGTGTACAGACCCGGGGACTCAGCATAGGGATGGTGGGAACCCCTCATAATGGGCACAGCAGGTGTACAGACCCGGGAACTCAGCACAGGGATGGTGGGAACCCCTCATAATGGGCACAGCAGGTATACAGACCCGGGGACTCAGCACAGAGATGGTGGGAACCCCTCATAATGGGCACAGCAGGTGTACAGACCCAGGAACTCAGCACAGGGATGGTGGGAACCCATCATAATGGGCACAGCAGGTGTACAGACCCGGGAACTCAGCATAGGGATGGTGGGAACCCCTCATAATGGGCACAGCAGGTGTACAGACCCGGGGACTCAGCATAGGGATGGTGGGAACCCCTCATAATGGGCACAGCAGGTGTACAGACCCGGGGACTCAGCATAGGGATGGTGGGAACCCCTCATAATGGGCACAGCGGGTGTACAGACCCAGGAACTCAGCACAGGGATGGTGGGAACCCCTCATAATGGGCACAGCAGGTGTACAGACCCGGGAACTCAACACAGGGATGGTGGGAACCCCTCATAATGGGCACAGCAGGTATACAGACCCGGGGACTCAGCACAGGGATGGTGGGAACCCCTCATAATGGGCACAGCAGGTGTACAGACCCGGGAACTCAACACAGGGATGGTGGGAACCCCTCATAATGGGCACAGCGGGTGTACAGACCCGGGAACTCAGCACAGGGATGGTGGGAACCCCTCATAATGGGCACAGCAGGTATACAGACCCGGGGACTCAGCACAGAGATGGTGGGAACCCCTCATAATGGGCACAGCAGGTGTACAGACCCAGGAACTCAGCACAGGGATGGTGGGAACCCATCATAATGGGCACAGCAGGTGTACAGACCCGGGGACTCAGCATAGGGATGGTGGGAACCCCTCATAATGGGCACAGCAGGTGTACAGACCCGGGAACTCAGCACAGGGATGGTGGGAACCCCTCATAATGGGCACAGCAGGTGTACAGACCCGGGGACTCAGCACAGAGATGGTGGGAACCCCTCATAATGGGCACAGCAGGTGTACAGACCCAGGAACTCAGCACAGGGATGGTGGGAACCCATCATAATGGGCACAGCAGGTGTACAGACCCGGGAACTCAGCATAGGGATGGTGGGAACCCCTCATAATGGGCACATCAGGTGTACAGACCCGGGGACTCAGCATAGGGATGGTGGGAACCCCTCATAATGGGCACAGCGGGTGTACAGACCCGGGAACTCAGCACAGGGATGGTGGGAACCCCTCATAATGAGCACAGTGGGTGTACAGACCCGGGAACTCAGCACAGGGATGGTGGGAACCCCTCATAATGGGCACAGCAGGTGTACAGACCCGGGAACTCAGCATAGGGATGGTGGGAACCCCTCATAATGGGCACATCAGGTGTACAGACCCGGGGACTGAGCATAGGGATGGTGGGAACCCCTCATAATGGGCACAGCGGGTGTACAGACCCGGGAACTCAGCACAGGGATGGTGGGAACCCCTCATAATGGGCACAGCGGGTGTACAGACCCGGGAACTTAGCACAGGGATGGTAGGAACCCCTCATAATGGGCACAGCGGGTATACAGACCCGGGAACTCAGCACAGGGATGGTGGGAACCCCTCATAATGGGCACAGCAGGTGTACATACCAGGGAACTTAGTACAGGGATGGTGGGAACCTCTCATAATGAGCACAGCGGGTGTACAGACCCGGAACTCAGCACAGTGAGAGACAGATGAAAGATTGCAGAATCCCTCAGCCCTGAAAAGTTAGTTTTGGGTGGACTTATCCTTTTAAAAGTAATTTCCATCGGGTCCATAGAATGACTTGGTCCTGGTCTTGGGATCGGGACCCCAGGGAGAGACCAGGTTGCAGTCAGGGACCTTATAAAAGGGTCTATTTTTGGCCGCCCCCTGGAAGGTACGGACAGCTCGGCTCGGGGAAGAGGAGATCTCAGCTCCCTCTAAGCCGGAGGGTTCTTTTTCGGGAGCTCAGACCATGTGTAGCCATGCAGAGAGGAGCCCTTTTTCCCTGATGGTGCATTTCAGCCTGTAACCTAAGCAGGGCACAGGCGGCGGGCGGTATGCAACGCCAGCTCCACTCAACACATCTCCCATCTGCCACCCCGGAAAAAAAAAGGCCTTTCTTGGCCACGGGCTCGTCGTTTGGCCTGAGAGCAATGGAGGGCAGGGCAACGCTTTTTTTTTACTGGAGTCAGCGGAGACTCTTGCCCGACCTGACCGACCCAGCACGCCTTATAAAGGTACGCCGAGGGGCCACCCGCTTTATATAAAGTGCCACTCCGCAATGGTTTTACCTGGTGCTGCCGCTGTGAATTTTTTTTTTCTTGGTTTATATTTAGACAACCCCCCCGCCCCTCCCCTTCACCATTTTTTTACTACCCCATGTCTCCTTCACCTGTCTAAAGGGGAGGCTAGTTAGGATTAGATTGTAAGCTCTTGTGACCAGGGCCCTCCTAACCCTCTTGTATTGTATTGTAGCTGTACTGACTCTCTGCCCAAGCTGTTGGCATTATATAAATCCTGAATAATAATATTAATAATAATAATAATAATAATAATAATATTATAATAATATAAATCCTGAATAATAATGATAATATTAATAATAATATTATTATAAAATTAATTTTATTAATAATAATGATAATATTAATAATAATATTCAAATAGTTAGAAAATAGTTGCAAAGGGCCAGATTCACAGAGCAATTACGCCTGTCTAACTGGTGTTAGACAGGAGTAATTTCAAATTTCGCGCGGCGTATCACTAGTTTGAATCCTCAAACCATGATACGGCGGCTTCGGGCTTCGATCCGAGAGGCTTACGTCTTCGTAAGCCTTCGGATCTACGCTGCCATCTATTTGCGGCCGATGGGAGGAGTTCGCGTCGTTTTGATGCGTCGGGATATGCAAATGTTTTTTTACGGCGATTCCCGAAGATACGAGTGGTCGTCGCAATCACTTTCGTCTATTTTTGTGTACGTAATGTTAGAGCAGCTTTTTGCTGCTCTAACGTTACGTAGCCCATGTTAAGTATGGCCGTCGTTCCCGCTTCGAATTTATTTAATTTTTTTTTTTTTTTACGTAACTCGTTCGGGACTAGGATCGCCCGTAAACGACGCTACCTAAACAACGAATGACGTCACGACGTGATTTCGCGCAATGCACGGCGGGAAATTTGCGAACGGAGCATGCGCAGATCGATCGCCGCGGAAACGCGCCTAATTTAAATGATTCACGCCCCCTACTCGTCTATATGGATTGCGACGGGAGAAATACACTACGCCGCCGTCGTTTACTGGACAAAATCTACCTGAATTCCACGTAGAGCCAGGTAAAAAGCGGCGGCGTAGTGTATTTCTGATACGCTACGATAATCCATTTCTATGTGAATCTGCCCCAATGTATCTTATTTTAGACCCAGTGACATCATATCTGGGTCTCTGTGCTTCTTGTATTGTATTGTAGCTGAACTGTCTCTCTTTATATTTTAAAGCTCTGCAAAGCTGTTGGCATTATATAAATCCTGAATAATAATAATAATAATAGTATTAGTAATAATGATACAAATCATAATAATAATATTTTTTTAAATAATAATAATAATAGTATTCAAATAATTCTAAAATAGTTACAGTATCAGTTGCATTGTTTAATCATCCTCATTTTGTTTCCTCTGCTTCCTCCCTTCCCCTCTTTTTTTTTTTTTTTTATAAAAATCTTGCCGTTTTCATGACATATATTATTTTAGACCCAGTGATGTAATCTCTGGCTCTCTGTGATTCTTGTATTGCATTGTAACTATACTGTCTCTCTTTATATTTTAAAGCGTTGCCCAAGCTGTTGGCATTATATAAATCCTGAATAATAATATTAATAATAACAATTTTATATTCTTCTTAATAGTAATAATAATAATATTAATAATAATTAAAAAAAAATAATAATCATCATAATCATAATAATAATATTAATAATAATAATATTATTCAAATATAGTTACAATGTATTAATCACATTTCCTGCAAGCTGAAGTTTAATCATCATATTTTTTATAATATTTTCATGACATATTTTATTTTAGTGATCAATAGATTATTACGCCTGTGTAAATGTTGTTACTGGAGTAATTTCGACTTATTATAGTCGAAATCCTCAAACCATGAAAAGACACCTGCGGGCTTCATTTCGACTGTATTACGTGTTAGTACGCCTTCAGATCTTAATTGCGGCCACTGGGCGGATTTCGCCGTCAGGGTATGCTAATGAGCTTTTGCCTGCAATCCACAAAATTTCGCACTTTCAACGCAATCTCTTACGGCACCTTTAGTCATCTTTTTTTTCCGTTTCACTATACCTGCTTTTTGCTGGTCTAATATTAGACAGCCCATGTTAAGTATGGCCGTCGTTCCCGCGTCGAATTTCAACGTTTTATGTCTTTTATTATTTTTTAAGTCGTTAGGAATGTTCGTAAACGCCGCTACTCAAACAACGAATGACGTCACGACGTGATTTCGCGCAATGCACGGCGGGAAATTCCTGAACAGAGCATGCGCAGTTCGATCGTCGCGGGGACGCGCTTAATTTAAATGCTTCACGCCCCCTAATCACGTATTTCGAGAAAAAAAATACGAAACAATAGCGTACGCGCAAAAAAACTCTGAATTCGGTGTAGAGTCTACGGCAGCGTACCGTATTTCGATTACGCAGCGGAATATTACGTCTTTGTGAATCTGCCCCCTTGTATTGTATTGTAGCTGTACTATAAGGCTTTATATTTTAAAGTGCTGTCCAAGCTGTTGGGATTATATAAATCCTGAATTGTAATAATAATATTATTGATAATAATAATAATCTAATAATAATAAAAATGATCATAATATTGATAATAATATTCATAATAATCATAATAAAAATATTTAAATAATAATAATAATAATAATAATAATAATAAAAATACTCATACTAAAATGAATCATAACAATAATAAAAAATAACCATACTATTATTTAAATAATATGTAAATAGTTACAAGCCATCAGTTGCATTTTCTGCAAGCCGAAGTTTAATAATCCTCATTTTGCTTCCTCCATCCCCTCTCATAATTATTTAATTTTTTTAAATAAAAATCTTCCTGTTTTCATGACATATCTTATTTGAGATCTGGGTCTCTGTGCTTCTTGTATTGTAGCTAAACTGTCTCCCTTTATATTTTAAAGCTCTGCCCAAGCTTTTGGCATTATATAAATCCTGAATAATAATATTATTAATAACAATAATTATTATTATTAATGATAATAATAAAAATAATAATCAAATAATTTATATTAAATATAGTAATAATAGTATTCATAATAATAATAATCATCATAATAAAAATTTAAATATTCAAATAATAAATTAAAATTAAAGCGCTGCCCGAACTGTTGGCATTATATACATCCTAAATAATAATAATAATAGTATTATTAATAATAATAAAAATCATAAAAATAATCCAAAATATTACAATTCATCCTGTCATTCTGCCACATCTCCCCCCAGATCAGTAGTTCTTGGCTCTGACAGCAGGGTGGCGGTATGTTAGGTCACAGAGCTGTGAGGACTTGGCATGGCTCATTCTAATCCTGGGTGAGGTGGGTATTCCCAATAAAAGTCTACATTATGAGATATAGGAGGCCAGAAATGTGGCCCCTGAGGTCACCCGGGGCCGTACATGGGGGTCAATTCATAAAAAATTCATTGGATGAATGTGACGAGCACTCGGCCAGCCGTGAAGAATTCCGAGCATACTTCACTACATGCGTTCATTTCCCATGAAAGCCAGCGCCATCTAGTGGCCACAATGCAGTATTTTTTCTTAAAATACCTCAATCAGGGAAAATATCACATTGTGGCCACCAGATGGCGCCGATGATCATAGGAAATCACTGTATTGAGAAAAAATACGGTCAGAATGTGATGAATTCTGACCATTTTTCGCTTAATAGAGTGATTTCATATAATCGGCAGCTCCATCTAGTGGCCACTATGTGGTATTTTTCTGGATTAAGGTATTTCAATAAAAATACTACATTGTGGCCACTAGATGGCACTGACTATCATAGGAAATGAAATGGTAAATGTAGAGAATAAGGAGACCCCATTATATTCAGTATATAGGTTTTTCGGTTAAGGCTTAGTGTCAGGTATTGGGGAGTTAGGTTTATTTGTTAAAGCTTAGTGTCAGGCATTAGGAGGTTAGGGCTTAGTGACAGGTATTAGGAAGCTAGGTTTTTGGCTTAGAGGTAATAGGGGGATTAGGTTTTTGGGTTAAGGCTTAGTGTCAGGTATTAGGGGGGTAGGGCTTAGTATCAGGTATTGGGGAGTTAGGTTTATAGGTTAAGGCTTAGTGTCAGGCATTAGGAGGTTAGGGCTTAGTGACAGGTATTAGGAGGCTAGGTTTTTGGGTTAGGGGTCATAGGGGATTAGGTTTTTGGGTTAAGCCTTAGTGTCAGGTATTAAGAGGTTAGGGCTTAGTGTTAGGTATTAGGCGGTTAGGTTTATAAGTTAAGGCTTGGTGTCGGGCATTAGGGGGTTAGGGCCTAGTGTCAGGTTTAAGGAGGTTAGGTTTTTGTGTTAGAGCTTAGTGTCTGGCATTAGGGGGTTTGGGCTTAGTGTCAGGCATTAGGAGGTTAGGGCTCAGTGTCAGGCATTAGGGGGTTTGGGCTTATTGTCAGGTTTTAGATGGTTAGGTTTTTGGGTTAAGGCTTAGTGTCAGGTATTGGGGGTTAGGTTTATGGGTTAAGGCTTAGTGTCAGGTAATAGGGGGTAGGTTTATGGGTTAAGGCTTAGTGTCTGGCATTAGGGGGTTAGGGCTTAGTTTCAGACATTGGGGAGTTAGGTTTTTGGGTTTGGGCTTAGTGTCAGGTATTAGTGGGTTTGGGGGGCTTAGTGTCAGGTTTAGGAGGTTAATTTTTTGGGTTAGGGCTTAGTATCAGGTATAAGGGGGTTTAGTTTTTCGGTTAAGGCTTAGTGACAGGTATTAGGAGGTTACGTTTTTGGTTAAGGCTTAGTATCAGATAGAAGGGTGTTTGGTTTTTCTGTTAAGGCTTAGTGTCAGGTATTAGGGGTTAGGTTTATGGGTTAAGGCTTAGTGTCGGCATTAGGGGGTTGGGGTTTAGTGTCAGGTATAAAGAGGTTAGGGTTTTGGGTTAGGGCTTAGTGTCAGGTATTAGGAGGTTCGTTTTTTTGGGTTAGGGCTTAGTGTCAGGTATTAGGAGGTTAGTTTTTTTTGGGTTAGGGCTTAGTGTCAGGTATTAGGGGGTTGGATTTTTGGGTTAGGGCTTAGTGTCAGGTATTAGGAGGTTAGTTTTTTTTGGGTTAGGGCTTAGTGTCAGGTATTAGGGGTTAGGTTTATGGGTTAGGGCTTAGTGTCAGGTATTAGGGGGTTGGGTTTTTGGGTTAAGGCTTAGTGTCAGGCATTAGGGGGTTGGGTCTTAGTGTCAGGTATTGGGGGGTTAGGTTTTTGGTTTAGGTTAAATCTTGGGGGAGGTTTAGGGTTAAGTGTTGGAGGCGGGGTTAGGAGTGAAGGTGTTATTTTAGGGGTCAGGTTTAGTGTTAGGAACACTTTGTAACATCGGGACACTTGGAGGTGCTCTAGGATTTCGATGGGTTCTCAATGCCAAGCACTCCGTGCCAAGAAATTGGACCTTACCGAACTGTCAGTACCGCAGATTAACATTCTGTCCTCTCCCAGTCCCTGTGCCGGGAGTTTGGGATGTTTGAGATTTGGATCTTCATCCACCAATGAATGAAACACATTCTGGTGTCACTCGTTGTCACTCCAGCACACACATGTATTTATCACTAAAATGTTCTGTCCTTCAGACTTTAGGGGGTCCGGACTGTGCCTAGTGGGAGAACACAATGCCCAGTCTTTGGTATTAGGGGTAGAATTAGTTGGTGTCAGTGGCAGGATAATGCCCCATTGTTGGTGTCAGTGGGAGGAGTCACACCTCATTCTTGGTGTCAGTGGGAGTATTAATGCCCCATTGTTGGTGTCAGTGGGAGGAGTTATGTCTCATTGTTTGTGTCAGTGGGAGGAGTTATAACTCATTGTTGGTGTCAGTGGGAGGATTATGTCTCATTGTTGGTGTCAGTGGGAGGAGTCATGCCTCATTGTTGGTGTCAGTGGGAGGAGTCACGCCTCATTGTTGGTGTCAGTGGGAGGATGTATGCATCATTGATGTCACTGGGAGGATTTATGCCTCGTTGTTGGTGTCAGTGGGAGGAGTTATACCTCATTGTTGGTGTCAGTGGAAGGATTTATGCATCGTTGTTGGTGTCAGTGGGAGGAGTTATACCTCATTGTTGGTGTCAGTGGGAGGATTTATGCCTCATTGTTGGTGTCAGTAGGAGGATTTATGCCTCATTGTTGGTGTCAGTGGTAGGAGTCACACCTCATTGTTGGTGTCAGTGGAAGGAGTCACGCCTCATTGTTGGTGTCAGTGGGAGGAGTCACGCCTCATTGTTGGTGTCAGTGGGAGGATCTATGTCTCATTGTTGGTGTCAGTGGAAGGATTTATGTCTCATTGTTGGTGTCAGTGGGAGGAGTCACACCTCATTGTTGGTGTCAGTGGGAGGATTTACGCCTCATTTTTGGTGTCAGTGGGAGGAGTAATGCCTCATTGTTGGTGTCAGTGGGAGGAGTCACGCCTCATTGTTGGTGTCAGTGGGAGGATTAATGCCCCATTGTTGGTGTCAGTGGGAGGAGTAATGCCCCATTGTTTGTGTCAGTGGGAGGATTTATGCCCCATTGTTGGTGCCAGTGGGAGGATTTATGCCCCGTTGTTGGTGTCAGAGGGAGGAGTAATGCCCCATTGTGTGTCAGTGGGAGGATTTATGCCTCATTGTTGGTTTCAATGGGAGGAGTAATGCCTCATTGTTGGTGTCAGTGGAAGGATTATGCCCCGTTGTTGGTGTCAGTGGGAGGAGTTATGCCCCATTGTGTGTCAGTGGGAGGATTTATGCCTTGTTGTTGGTGTCAATGGGAGGAGTTATGCCTCATTGTTGGTGTCAGTGGAAGGATTATGCCCCGTTGTTGGTGTCAGAGGGAGGAGTAATGCCCCATTGTGTGTCAGTGGGAGAATTTATGCCTCGTTGTTGGTGTCAGTGGAAGGAGTTATTCCCCATTGTGTGTCAGTGGGAGGATTTATGCCTCGTTGTTGGTGTCAATGGGAGGAGTTATGCCTCATTGTTGGTGTCAGTGGAAGGATTATGCCCCGTTGTTGGTGTCAGAGGGAGGAGTAATGCCCCATTGTGTGTCAGTGGGAGAATTTATGCCTCGTTGTTGGTGTCAGTGGGAGGAGTTATGCCTCATTGCTGGTTTTAGTAGGAAGAGCCTCAAGGGCCGAATACCGGTAAGCAAAGGGCCACATCTGGGTCCCCTAGCCCACCGTCTATGAAGAGCAGCCAAGAACCAAATGGCAGCTTAAACAAGGGGAGCAATGGGGGATGGCGCGTTTGGGGGTTCTTGGGGGGATTTACGAGGATGAATTATGATGATGAATGTTAAAACTTTGTTTTAATGCCGGCAATTATGTAGTGTGAAGGGACTGCCGATCTCATACACACTGAACTGTTTAGATAATTGTACAATCAGATTGCACGGTGTATGGCCGTATCAGCAAATCCACCGGTAATCTCGGTTCATAGACGGTGGAGCCGGTCGGAGGGTCACAGTGCGCGTCCAGTGGAAGCTTTATGAGCCGCACATACTGTACTGAAATGTGACACCCCGCGAACCTGTCTCCTGCGTTGGGAATTCAGTTTTGTAACCTTAGAGCCCCGCGCTATTTTTACCGCCCCCCTGGAATGCCAAATATCGGTGGAGCGCCAATTTCATCATGCTATATAATCTCTCTCTCTATATATACACATATATATATATATATACCCTATCATCGTGCTCTGATTGCATGTATATAGACTTGCATAAGGTAAGCTGCGAGAGTTCGGCAAGCCCCTCCCACCAGATACAGACACATCAATATATCTGCTCGACGCAACAAAATAAAAAAAATTGGTTGCATTTATTTAAACGAATCTGACAATTTTTTTTAAAAAAAATTGCATTACCCAGAGTTCTACCTCTTAGGCGGCGTACAGACGATCGGATATATCCGATGAAAACGGTCCGCGGACCATTTCCATCGGATATGTCCGATCGGGAGTTTGATCCGATGGCGTGTACACACCATCGGATCAAATTCCCCGCCGCCGGACGGCGCGGTGACGTAGTGGTGACGCGGCGGTGACGTTGACGCCGCCGCGTCACCGCCACTTCACCGCACCAGGAAGTAAAACACTTCCGCGCATGCGCCGAATCCATTCGGCAGCGGCGCGGCGGCGGTGGGGGCCGACATGTCTGCTGGTAAGTGTACTAACCAGCAGACATGTCGGGCGGACAGATTCCCACCGGATAGATTTCAAAGCATGCTTTGAAATCTGTCGGGTGGAGAAATCTGTCCGCTAGCCCATACACACGAGCGGAGATGTCTGCTGAAACGGTCCATCGGACCGTTTTCAGCGGACATATCCCCTCGTGTGTACGCGGCCTTATCGGCAAAAAGACACCTAAAGCCCAAAGTTTTTTTTTTTTACACAGCATGGGAGGGTTCGAATACCTTGCCAACTGTGTCCCCATAGAGAAGATTAATCTTCCTGTTCTGTTTGTCACCTGGACAGGAAGTGAGGGCAATAAAATCCTAACAGTATCCTCACTGCCATTGTCCCCAATCGAGAATTTACCTTCACTTCCTGTTCTGATACTATAGACAGGAAATGGAGAGATTTCCCTTCACCTCCTGTTCTGACACCATAGACAGGAAATGGAGAAATGGGGAGATCCTTCCTCACGTTATGTTGTGAATTAAAGTGGAACTGTGGCCTTGTTTTCTTTTTTTTGTAATCTGTCTTACTGCCTGTGTCCCCATCGGATAATTTACCTTCACTTCCTGTTCTGACACCATACACAGGAAGTAGAGAGATTTCACTTCCTGTTTTAATACCATAGACAGGAAGTGGAGAGATTTTCCTTAACCTCCTGTTCTGACACCATAAACAGGAAGTGGAGAGATTTTCCTAGGTTCTGAATGAAAGTGGGACTCTGGCCATGCTTTTTTTTTAAATCTTTAGCCCCTCAACTCTCAGTGTCCCCATCAGATAATTCACCTTCACTTCCTGTTCTGCCACCCTAGACAGGAAGTGGAGACATTTCTCTTCACTTCCTGCTCTGACACCATAAACAGGAAGTGGAGAGATTTTTCTTCACCTCCTGTTCTGACACCCTAGACAGGAAGTGGAGACATTTATTTTCACTTCCTGCTCTGACACCATAGACAGGAAGTGGAGAGATTTTCCTTCACCTTAAGTTCTGACACCATAAACAGGAAATGGATATAAATATATAATATATTTATATATTGAATATATATATATATATATATATATATATATATATATATATATATATATATATATATATATATATATATTTATATGTATGAATATAACTTTCTGGTCTCAGGAAACCCCTGCTAAAACTTACTATATCTATGACTCATGGTACATTAGTATGGTCAGTGGGAAAACCGGAAATGATGTCGTAACTTGGATGGAAAGCACCGCCCATGTAATTATAATAATCAAAGCACCCGGCTGTAGGGTGGAAGTTGTCAGTGCAATGAAATGCGCTGCAGGGCAGGTCAAAATCCTGCAAATGAAGCGCCTCGTCTGCAATCTCGTGAATGTATAGACGTGGTGCTTCCCATACAGCACTGTGTCCGGCTCCCGAACACAGTGCACTTAAGAAACTTTTTTTCATTATTTTTTTAAGGGCCACTGATCCTTACATTTGTGGTCATTGGGAAGAATTACCCCCTTACAGATATCTAAAAAGATCAATGGTGTCAGTGGGAACTTATCTGAGAGGCAGAAAATGCTCATTGATCATGGAACCTCTAACAACCTCTGAAGGAACCCTTGTTGAGAAATCTGCGATAGGCTGTCAATCCACTACAGTCTAAGATACCCCTAGCAACTACTTGAGGAACCCTGGTTGAGAAATCTAAGAAAGGTGGTCAATCAGCTACAATCTAAGATACCCCTAGCAACCTCTGGAGGAACTGTAGGATTCCATGGAACCCTTGTTGAGAAATCCAGAAATAGGTGGTCAATCGGCTACAGTCTAAGATACGCCTAGCAACCACTTGAGGAACCCTAGGGTTCCACAGAACCCTGGTTAAGAAATCTAAGATAGATGGTCAATCAGCTACAATGTAAGATACCCCTAGCAACCACTTGAGGAACCCTAGTGGAGAAATCCTGCAACAGGTGGTCAATCGGCTACAGTCTAAGATACCCCTAGCAACCTCTGGAGGAACCCTAAGGTTCCATGGAACTCTTGTTGAGAAATCTAAGATAATTGGTCAATCAGCTACAATCTAAGATACCCCTAGCAACCTCTGGAGGAACACTAAGGTTCCACAGAACCCTGGTTAAGAAATCTAAGATAGGTGGTCAATCAGCTACAATGTAAGATACCCCTAGCAACCACTTGAGGAACCCTAGTGGAGAAATCCTGCAACAGGTGGTCAATCGGCTACAGTCTAAGATACCCCTAGCAACCTCTGGAGGAACCCTAAGGTTCCATGGAACTCTTGTTGAGAAATCTAAGATAATTGGTCAATCAGCTACAATCTAAGATACCCCTAGCAACCTCTGGAGGAACACTAAGGTTCCACAGAACCCTGGTTAAGAAATCTAAGATAGGTGGCCAATCAGCTACAATATAAGATACCCCTAGCAACCTCTGGAGGAACCCTAAGGTTCCATGTAACCAGAGCTTTTTTTCTCAGAAAATAGGTGCAGGAACTCAACCACGACCCCGTTCAGATTTCAAAAACAGTAGAAGGGTCTTAACGGGGCATTAAATACCAGGACTGCATTACATAAAGAGTGTAGAGTTCAGGGGGGGTTACACACAGAGTGCAGAGCTGTGACTTGTACACACAGAAACCAGACTTCTTTGTTTACAAGTGATTGTGGTGAGCAGGCACCAAAGGGTCTGAGCCAGAGGTGGTGGAACTCAGTTCCCCCAAGTTCCCCCTGAAAAAAAGCCCTGCATGTAACCCTTGTTGAGAAATCTAAGATAGTTGGTCAATCAGCTACAATCTAAGATACCCCTAGCAACCTCTGGAGGAACACTAAGGTTCCACAGAACCCTGGTTAAGAAATCTAAGATAGGTGGCCAATCAGCTACAATATAAGATACCCCTAGCAACCTCTGGAGGAACCCTAAGGTTCCATGTAACCCTTGTTGAGAAATCTAAGATAGTTGGTCAATCAGCTACAATCTAAGATACCCCTAGCAACCTCTGGAGGAACCCTACGGTTCCATGAAAACCCTTGTTGAGAAATCTAAGATAGGTGGTCAATCAGCTACAGGTGGTCCTCAAGATAGGTGGTCAATCAGCTACAGTCTAAGATACCCCTAGCAAATACTTGAGGAACCCTAGGGTTTCACGGAACCCTGCTTAAGAAATCTAAGATAGTTGGTCAATCGACTACAGTCTAAGATACCCCTAGCAACCACTTGAGGAACCCTAAGGTTCCATGGAACCCTTGTTGAGAAATATAAGATAGGTGGTCAATCAGCTACAGGTGGTCCTCAAGATAGGTGGTCAATCAGCTACAGTCTAAGATACCCCTAGCAAATACTTGAGGAACCCTAGGGTTCCATGGAGCCCTAGTTGAGAAATCTAAGATAAGTGGTTAATCAGCTACAGTCTAAGATACTCCTAGCAACCACTTGAGAACCCTGGTTGAGAAATCTAAGATAGCTGGTCAATCAGCTACATTCTAAGATACCCCTAGTAACCTCTGGAGGAACTGTAGAGTTCCATGGAACCCTGGTTGAGAAATCCTTTAATAGGTGGTCAATCGGCTTTAGCAGAGGGGCTTCTAGGCTTTCTGCGGCCTTAAGCAAAACTGAGACATGCAAATTCAAGCAAATAAAAATGGCAAAAGAGGCAAATTAGGGGGCCGTAAGGCCCCTGTGAGTGTGAGGCCTTAGGCGGCCACCTAATTTGCCTAATTAAAGAGCTGCCTCTGGGTTACAGTCTAAGGCGGCGTACAGACGATCGGATATATCCGATGAAAACGGTCCGCGGACCATTTCCATCGGATATGTCCGATCGGGAGTTTGATCCGATGGCGTGTACACACCATCGGATCAAATTCCCCGCCGCCGGACGGCGCGGTGACGTAGTGGTGACGCGGCGGTGACGTTGACGCCGCCGCGTCACCGCCACGTCACCGCACCAGGAAGTAAAACACTTCCGCGCATGCGCCGAATCCATTCGGCAGCGGCGCGGCGGTGGTGGGAGCCGACATGTCTGCTGGTAAGTGTACTAACCAGCAGACATGTCGGGCGGACAGATTCCCACCGGATAGATTTCAAAG
Organism: Rana kukunoris; assembly: GCA_029574335.1. Classification (NCBI taxonomy): domain Eukaryota; kingdom Metazoa; phylum Chordata; class Amphibia; order Anura; family Ranidae; genus Rana; species Rana kukunoris. Next base: position 7,301,103 of record CM056059.1, on the reverse strand, counting down.
CATGCTTTGAAATCTGTCGGGTGGAGAAATCTGTCCGCTAGCCCATACACACGAGCGGAGATGTCTGCTGAAACGGTCCATCGGACCGTTTTCAGCGGACATATCCCCTCGTGTGTACGCCGCCTAAAGATACCCTGAGCAACCTCTGGAGGAACCCTAGTTGAGAAAACCTGGTCTATAGGTTTGAAAACGTAAAAACAAGTTGAGTTAAAAAAACTGGACATTCATATAGAACATAAGACTTCTCGTCATGGTAGAATAACCAAGAGCTTGCATCGGGCAAGTCCAGGAGAATTATTATGCCTTATAGAGATTTAATGATGTGCCAACCCTTGGAGCTAAGGTCAAACATTTCGAATTCTGTGAAAGATCTGGAAGACAGACAATAACTTCTACAATTACCATCCCAAATAGTAGCGTGGGTTGTCAGCACCCCGGGCAAGGCAAGTCATTTTACTGTCCACTATACTGTACAATTTTCATTGCTTGTCTCCCCCACGCTCTGGCCGCCATGTTCAATGTCTGGCGAGCTGTGATTGGGCGTATGGGGGTCATGTGCGGAGGCGGGACTTAAGGAGCAAACGTGATCGTGGAAAGGCCTACCGCACATGACCCCCATATGCCCAATCACAGGGCGCCGGACACCGAACATGGCGGCCAAGACGCGGGGGACACAGGAAATTAAAAATTAGGAGGAGGCAGCCAGAAGTGACACACACAGGTGCAGAATTTTGCCCCCCCTAAATGTTGCGCCCGGGGCCATGGCACCCTCCACACCCCCCACACTACGCCACTGCCTGTGAAAACCATCATTAATATATGGCAGTGATGGCAAACCTTGGCACCCCGGATGTTTTGAAACTACATTTCCCATGATGCCCAACTACACTCCAGAGTGCATGAGCATCATGGGAAATGTAGTTCCAAAACATCTGGGGTGCCAAGGTTCACCATCACTGCCATATATTAATAATGGTTCTCACCGACAGTGGTGTAGCGTGGGGGGTGCAGAGGGTGCCGTGGCCCCCGGGTGCAACATTTAGGGGGGCCAAATTTTGCACCACTGTATGTCACTACTGGCTGCCTCCTCCTAATTTCAATTTCCTGTGTCCCCAGCGCTCTGGCCGCCATGTTCTAACCTGTAACTGTTTATGCCAATTCCAGAATATGGTTCAAGAAATTCAGCTTGTGGAGAAGACAAATATTATCTAGAAAAGGGGTCTCCAAAAGTTCTAAATAAAGTGCCAGTTTACTGTCCATCAGACCTTTTTGGGGGAGGGGGAGGCGACAGTGACCACTAGGAGTAGAAAATATCCCGGTGTCATTGAGAGCAAACAATGCCTCAGGCTTGGTGTTCAGTGAGAGGAGTAATAGTGCCACATCATTGGTGTCAGTGGAGGGAATAGTGCCGCATCATTGGTGTCACAGGGAGGAATAGTGCCCCATCATTGGTATCAGTGGAGGGAATAGTGCCCCATCATTGGTGTCAGTGGAGGGAATAGTGCCGCCTCATTGGTGTCACAGGGAGGAATAATGCCCCATCATTGGTATCAGTGGGAGGAATAGTGCCCCATTGTTGCTATCAGTGGGAGGAATAATTCCCAATTGATAGTATCAGTGGGAGGAATAGTGGCCCATTGCTGGTATTAGTGCTAGGAATAGTGGCCCATTGCTGGTATTAGTGGGAGGAACAGTGGCCCATTGCTGGTATCAGTGGGAGGAATAGTGGCCCATTGCTGGTATTAGTGGGAGGAATAGTGGCCCATTGCTGGTATTAGTGGGAGGAATAGTGGCCCATTGCTGGTGTTAGTGGGAGGAATAGTGGCCCATTGCTGGTATTAGTGGGAGGAATAGTGGCCCATTGCTGGTATCAGTGGGAGGAATAGTGGCCCATTGCTGGTATCAGTGGGAGGAATAGTGGCCCATTGCTGGTATTAGTGGGAGGAATAGTGGCCCATTGCTGGTATCAGTGGGAGAAATAGTGGCCCATTGCTGGTATTAGTGGGAGGAATAGTGGCCCATTTATGGTATCAGTGCGAGGAATAGTGGCCCATTGCTGGTATTAGTGGGAGGAACAGTGGCCTATTGCTGGTATTAGTGGGAGGAATAGTGGCCCATTGCTGGTATCAGTGGGAGGAATAGTGGCCCATTGCTGGTATTAGTGGGAGGAATAGTGGCCCATTGCTGGTATTAGTGGGAGGAATAGTGGCCCATTGCTGGTATCAGTGGGAGAAACAGTGGCCCATTGCTGGTATCAGTGGGAGGAATAGTGGCCCATTGCTGGTATTAGCGGGAGGAATAGTGACCCATTGTTGGTATCTGTGGAAAGAATAATGTTTCATTGTTGGTGTCAGTGGTTGGCATCATTCCCCATTGTTGGTGTCAGCATTTGGCATCATTCCCCATTGTTGGTGTCAGTTGGAGGAAGAGTGATCCATCGTTGATCTGGCCCGTGGGCCACAGTTTGGAGACCACTGATCTAGTGGAAAAGGTTCATTGTTGGAGTAAGGGAAGTACAAGGTAAGAAACAAAAGCTTGGAGATTCCACGAGTCCAAGGTAGACCCTGCAATAATTCTAAGAGGTAAACAATTAATCTAGAGCAGGGGTCTCAAACTGGTGGCCCTCCAGCTGTTGTGAAACTACAAGTCCCATGAGGCATTACAAAGCCAACAGTTACAAGCATGACTCCCACAGGCAGAGGCATGATGGGACTTGTAGTTTTGCGGAACATAATAAAGGAAATCCTTTGGGATTTTAAAGGACCAGTACAGCTAAATTACAACACAGAAGGTGTTTAAAGGACCTCCATGGAGACTAAGAAAATTTGACAAGATCGGGAGATGGTTCAAGCCAAGGCCATATTATGGGAAAATATTTGGAATACACGGTCAACTTTACTGTCCAGTTATCTGCAAGGAAATAGTTTAGTCGTTTACTGACCCAGAATAAGCCACTGAAATGTAAACCCCTTCCCCAGCACAATGGAGTTGGCTGGTGTCCCCATAGTAATCAACTCCTAAATCAACAGAGCCACCGAAACGGCAAACAATTCCAACAAAACGTATAAACATCCAACAAAAAGTGGGAATCAAACCACCAATGTCATTGTAGATGGTGGAGAATTGTAGTTGGTGGAGAATGCGGGCAGCACAGTTAGCACTAGGAAGTCCATAGCTCCCAACTGTCCCTGATTTCGAGGGACTGTCCCTGATTTGGAGCAACGTCCCTCTGTCCCTCATTCCCCCTCATGTGTCCCTCATGTTGGTCTGATCTATAAAGTTGTATATAAAATGCACTTTTTATCTATCAAAAAGTATTTTCCAGCGCGAAACCTTTCATCTGATTTCTAAATTGCTGCATTTTGTAAATTGTAAAAGCCAATATAAATGAAAAGTAGTGGTAAAAAAAGTCCCTTGTGGATTTAATTAACTTTTTTTGGTTAAGTCTCCTTTAAGAGGGTGTGGCAGTGGGGCGTGTCCTATGCCTACTTTTTGCCTACATACATTTGCTAGTAGGTGTCCCTCATTCATATCTGCTGGGAGGTGTGGTAATATAATGGGCACAAGACACAAAAAGGTGTACAGACCCGGGAACTCAGCACAGGGATGGTGGGAACCCCTCCTAATGGGGACAGAAGGTGTACAGACCCGGGAACTCAGCACAGGGATGGTGGGAACCCCTCCTAATGGGGACAGAAGGTGTACAGACCCGGGAACTCAGCACAAATATCTCCACATATAGAGTCCCTCAAAGATAGAAGAGGCGATCGGGGCGATTTAACTCTCTAGTATTTACATACCTCCCAACTTTTTTGAGATGGGAATGAGGGACACCTATCAGCAAAAGGACATACCCCTTGCCACGCCCCCTTAAAGGAGAATTGTACGGAATAACACGATTGGTTAAACCAACAAGTGCTTTTTTTTTAACCACTACTATTCCTGTATATTGTATAAATATACTATTGTATAAATCAGTTCCAACGAAATGGATACTACAGTCCCCACTGAGGGAGGGTCCGACTTGTATGGGTTCCAACAGGCACCATCGGTGGTCCCTAAAAATACCATTGTTAGTGGGAAGAAGTCGGTACCACAATCCTCCCAATCGCCCAGGAGAGGCCATGGGCCACCCAGGGGGGTACTCACAAAGGGGCAAGGCACGCCTGTCTGGGGGCCCCAGACTGGATTACGACCCTAACGTCTATTATGGACCACAGTATCAGGGACCACCTCCAAAATCAAGAGGGTATCCCCCGTACGTGGTAGGCGGTGGTCACAGGGGACCCATAGAGGGAAGGAACCATATGTCGACTACCCTAATGGGTGGAAACAGAATCAGGGGGGTGACACAGAGGTACAATCCCCCTCCCTATATAGGGTGGAGGGAGCCTCTGGTTGGGACTATAATATCCCAGTGTCCAATGCTTTCTTTCTACTAAATGACAGAGAGGGGCCGGAATTTTTTCCTTTTCCTGAGGAACCCCACTATTCCACACAAAGAACCACCCTTCCCCAAGTATATCAATCCTATACTAGACCTCCCATCCCTTCAGGCCCCCCAGCACCCAATGGGTCTAATAGCTGGGGTTTTCACAAACCCACCCAAGGGCTAAAGAGGAAAGGAGAAAGAGAAGGGGGACTAGAAGGGGGAGGCGGAACAGAGCAATTAAAAAGAGCAAGAATGTAGCAGGAAGGGGGATCTTTAATTTAAGCACCAAGGTTTTGAGTGACTGAGAGAAACTTATTCTTGATAAAGGCCTTAAATTTGTCCCCCCAACAAATCTTGATACATTTCATACATTTATGGACATCCATAAATTCATGAGAAAATTAAATATAAAGAGATACATGATGGGTGTGTCACACACTGAAAATGGTGTTACAAACCAATATGTCCACTCTGGGCTGTCAAACGCATTCCCTTTTTAACCCTCCAGGGGCTCTAGCACCCTCCTTGAAAGTTTTCAGGGATGTGCTTATTAGAGATTTAGAAACGATGGAGGTTAAAAAGGCCAGATTACACAAAACCCTACAAAAGGGTCTTGACACCCTGTGTAAAAATAAGGAATTAGTTATAAGGCCAGCTGACAAAGAGGGGGGGGGGGTTGTAGTGTTGGACAAGGCAGACTACCTGCAAGAGATGCACAATATAGTGGATGACACCAACACCTATACTTTGCTACCAGGTGATCCCCGAGCCAAATACACTAAAGATCTGAAGTTGCTGGTTGATAAAGGCCTGTATGAAAGCATTTTAACCCCAAAGGAGAGACTATATCTGGTACCCAAGACCCCACGTACACCAACAATCTATTATTTACCTAAACTTCACAAGGATCCTTTCTGCCCCCTGGGACGTCCCATTGCCAGTGGGATTGATTCAATCATGTCCCGGGTGGGCAGATATTGATTTTTATCTACAGCCACTTGTGAAACAGATTCCCTCTTACATAAGGGATTCTAAACATATAATCAACCTGCTGTCCAACTATTCGCCTACAAGCGACATGTGGATGGTTACGGTTGATGTAACTTCCCTTTACACCATCATCCCCCACCATTTGGGGTTTGAGGCGGTTCAGTATTACCTGGAACTCAAATCAGGGCTACAGAGAAAACAAATAGAGTTCATCAAGTCCCTACTTAAATTTGCCGCCGCCTCGAACTATTTTTGGTTCGAGGGAAGGATTTAAAGGCAGGATACGGGGGTGGCCATGGGGACGAAGTATGCCCCAAGTTTAGCCAACCTCTTTATGGCCAAGTGGGAGGAGGATGTCATCATGTCCGGGGTCATGCCCCAGGTGACCCTTTGGGCGAGGTACATTGATGACATCCTCCTCCTATGGGCCGGTGACCATCAGAGTCTGGCGTCCTTCATGTCTTCCCTAAATCGTAACGATAGGGGAATAGTCCTCAAGTTTGAGGCAAGCCAGTCAGAAATACACTATTTGGATTTGAGCATCAGAATAGTGGGTGACAGGTTTGTGACTTCCACCTATTTTAAGGAGACCGACAGGAACTCCTTTACACCATCTGATAGCTGCCACCATAGACCTTGGATCACTGGAGTCCCCAAGAGTCAGTACTTAAGACTCAGGAGGAACTGTAGTGACACTAGAGATTTTCTGAGACAGGCTCAGGTCCTGACTGATAGATTTTTAGAAAAAGGTTACCCGGTAGAATCTCTGAGGGTGGCTAGGGATGAGGTTTTGAGCACTAACAGAAAAAATCTCTTAGTGGATAAGGTTCCAACACAAGGGGGACAATTCCCATTAAGTGTACCTTTCATTACAACATACTCAGTCCAGCATAAGAACATAAAGGATCTTATGAGCAAACACTGGCATCTGGCACTGAATGATAACATACTAAAGGAGGTCCTCCCTGAGAAACCACGAATCATCTTCAGAGGGGCGCAACTAATAAGGTCTCAGGTAGCGAATAGTGTCCTAAATCCACCCACTGTAGGTATTGACTCCAATACCTACAGTGGGAATAGAGGGGGAGCTGAGAGAGTGTAAACAGGTGACAGAGGGGGAAGCTGAGTGACAAAGGAGGAAGCTGCGAGACAGAGGGGGCTGAGAGACAGATGGAGGGAGCTGAGAGACAGATGGAGAAAGCTGAGAGACAGAGGGGGCTGAGAGACAGATGGGGGGAGCTGAGAGACAGATGGAGGGAGCTGAGAGACAGAGGAGGAGGGCTGAGAGACAGAGGAGGGGGCTGAGAGACAGTAGAGGGCTGAGAGACAGAGGAGGGGTCTGAAAGACAGAGAAGGTGTCTGAGAGACAGAGCATGTGTCTGAGAGACAGAAGAGGGGTCTGAGAGACAGAGGGGGAGCTGAGAGACAGAGGGGGAGCTGAGAGACAGAGGGGGAGCTGAGAGACAGAGGGGGGTCTGAGAGACAGAGGGGGAGCTGAGAGACAGAGGGGGAGCTGAGAGACAGAGGGGGGTCTGAGAGACAGAGGAGGGAGCTGAGAGACAGAGGGAGGTCTGAGAGACAGATGACCCACCGGGAAACTCCCGGTAGTCCCGGTAGGCCAGTCCATCCCTGTTTTATATACATCTATATAGACCAAAAGGGACAGAGGGGCATTTCCGCAAACCTGGGACAGTCCCTCGAAATCGGGGACAGTTGGGAGCTTTGCATTATTTATTTATTTTAAAGACTATAACGTCAAGCTTCCCATCAACATTTCCACCCTTCTTGCTTTACTGGGAACTCTGGAGCAAATAATTCTATTTTATTCTAGAATGTATTTAGAGCGATGAGCCTGATGATGTGGTGTCGCGGGAACACGGGAAGGATTAATGACTGAACTAATTTAAGGATATCCTAAAAAAAAAGGAAAAACAAAGTGCCCATGTAGCCCTTTAAACAGCAGCTGTAACATTAACCAATCTGCTGCTTTGACTCAGCGCAAATCTGAGATTTTTTTGCAGATAAGCTGAGCTGTGATTGATGAGAGCACTTGCCCACAGGGAGAACATTTCCATCCAATCCCTACCTAGCCTAGTGGAATGTTCTAAGTTGCAAAAACATATATGGGGGGGGAGGAGGGGCCTCAGGAAAATAAGATGTTAGCATAAGCTACCTAGCCTGTTGGAATGTTCCAAGTTGCAAAAAAATATGGGGGGGAGGTGGGGCCTCAGGAAAACAAGATGTTAGCATAAGCTACCTAACCTGTTGGAATGTTCCAAGTTGCAAAAAAATATGGGGGGGAGGTGGGGCCTCAGGAAAACAAAATGTTAGCATAAGCTACCTAGCCTGTTGGAATGTTCCAAGTTGCAAAAACATATGGGGAGGAGGGGCCTCAGGAAAACAAGATGTTAGCATAAGCTACCTAGCCTGTTGGAATGTTTCAAGTTGCAAAAATATATGGGGGGAGGGGCCTCAGGAAAACATAAGCAATAGAGAAGTTACACTGACAGAGCTCTGAGAGAAGAGCAGAGGTGCAATGGGAGGGCCTTCCTTATAAAAAGCAGGCAGAGAGGAAAAGCCCAACTGATACAAAATTGTTACAACAAGTTATATATTGTAAACTAATGCTATACACTATAACATACCATGTTTCCCCCGAATATAAGCCCGGGTCTTATATTAATTTTGGCAACAAAAGACACAGTAGGGTTTATTTTCGGGGTAGGGGTAGGTCTTGCCATGTAATGTGCCATCTTCTAAAATGCTTGTAAAATCCTAAAATCCACTCTATTACAATACAGTAAAACCTTGGTTTGCGAGCAAAATTAGTTCCAGAAACATGCTTGTAATCCAAAGCACTTGTATACCAAAGCATTTTTTTTACAGGGTATAAAAGAGAAGAGAGGCGCCTCTAAGTGTAGCAATAAGTTGTACCTTCATTAAATGTAACCATATTGCTACACTTAGAGGCTCCTCTCTTCTTTTTTTTTATACTCAGTTGTGACATGACGCTACTCTTATATCAAGACATCGTTTGTATATGAAGGCAAAATGTATTAAAATATTAGGCTTGTCTTGCGAAACGCTCTCAAACCAAGTTACTCTCAAACCAAGGTTTTGTATTATGTAATGTACAATGTGTGTGTTTCTGTAATATAATTGTGCCAAATACCTTCGGTACAGCGCCGCTCTGCGCTTGTGTGACCCGCCGCAGCTGTCTTCCCCCCAATTATATTACAGAAACGCACACCTTGTACATTATATATAATTATATATAATAC